>VONZ01000612.1:0-460560 GCA_012976165.1 Labeo catla
GTGTTAACAAATTCTAAAGTGATGTAAAATGCATTTGTTGATGCTGCCGTGCTATTTTAACTTCCTTATGTGGATGAGCTGGTTTGTTGAACCACTGTTTTACAGGGCTCATACCAGAGCTCTTCATCACCCAAGTGCAACGCCATATCACATGAGCTCCTGAGCAAACCTACTGAATTAAAAAACTCACATATATGAAGCTGTATATGTGATGACAATGTTCAAAAGTATCAGTTTTCAGATCGTGCAGGGTTTTGAAATTGTTTTAAAGCCATAATGCAATATTCTCTAAGTAATGTATGAAAATTAGGCTTTATTAATCAAACCTCTGTGTGTAAATCATACTTTGTGTGAAAAGGAATAAAAGTTGCCAGAGTTTTACTGCCTCTAGTGTTCATTTCAACTGGAAACTGCAGTGATTTGTACATATAGGTAAATTTTTTTCAGTTTTGCAGAAATGTACTGTATATAGAGACACGCATTTCCAATGAGCCTATGTTGCAAATATGCCATTACCCCATAGCTGATCTATACAGGGGGAGCTAGGGAGGTGGAGGGTTTCTGAACTGCCAAATTAAGGTACTAACCAAATATTTTAATACTGAGCAGATAGCTTATTGGCTGCTGATATGAAATGAGCCAATTAGCTACGCCATGAGAATAATGATGTCATTATGTCAGATTGAGTTATAACCGTTGCTGGTGCCGATAGCTTTGTGGGCAGCGCGCTGACATACGGCGCCATTGTGCTACGGGCGTCCCGAGTTTAAATCCCGGCTCGAGGACCTTTCCCGATCCCTCTCCCACTTTGCTTCCTGTCAGCTATGATCTGTCCTATCACAATAAAAAAGGCCAAAAATAAATAGAAAAAAAAAAATAGAAAAAAGAACTGTTAGAATCGGACTGTGCCATCTAGAGTTTCATGACAGAACATTGTGTTAATTTAAAAATATATAAAAAGTAATTTTATTCAAAAAATGCTTTTCAGATTATTTAAAAAAGCTACTTGGGGAATGACAGTGTGTAGACAAATCAATGTTTCATTTGCTTTGCAAATGGGAGAACTCTTATTGATGGAAGAGTAAATAACTTCCATTTGGCACTTTTATATTCGATAATTAACCAGGCTTTTACAGCATCTTATTTTGACGTTTAATCTACTGTTCACTATTTGATTTCATTTACTTCAATTTATGCCATGTTTTTGGACTTGTACCATGACAGTAGGTTTGTATGAATACTAATATTTATTTAACTTTATTTTATTTTTGCTTGAAGATATTACCTTTAGCCTATTTAGATGACTAAGGTACAGATAAGTGTAGATTAAATAATTTCTTTGTGTGAGTGTGTGTGTGTGTGTGTGTTATACTAAAGGGGCATTGACCAGACTGATAGACAACAGCAATACTGTTCATGAGTGAGTGCAGTGTCGCCATGGCAACAAACTCCCTTGAGTGTGCTCAGTGCAGTGTCATTCGCTCGCTCTGGTGCACACACACACATGCATGTACACACACATACACATTAGTCAAGAATAAGCAATGTCCAAGTTCCACAGGAAATTAAAAGATGAGATAAATGAACCTGACATAAAAGTGATAAAAACACCTCAGGGCTTGTGCATATGTCACAATATGTTTCATTAAGCTATCCTTGTTGATTCCATGAATGAATAAAGTAAAATATCTGTACATATCATGTTTCGGGCCTTTACAGATGAAGCTGTTCCTTTATGGCTATCTCTCTCTTCTTGTGGTGCATTAATAATGAACCAAGAGAAAAGTAGCACAGTCCTGCTGATGAGTTTGCATTGATCTCTAAAGTTACCGGATACAAAACAAGCACCTCACACACACTTATTAACCTTATCACACACACACAGACACACACTAAGAAACACCGGAACCTGTCCACACACACACACAAACAAATTTATCAGTGTTTTAATCAGTAAGTTCACAGGAAGGCCATCACTAAAACATGTACATTTGTACAGAAATAACTACGTAATATGCATTCTAATTTGTTTTAATTTATGTATCAAAAACATCGTTCTCTTAAAGAGACAGTGTAACCGTATCACTTTTATTGTCTTATCATAATTTTATCAACCTTAAGGAAGACATTTATATATTTCTAAGCTAATTTCTGATTTTAATTTCAGTTAGTTTAATACAATTTTTCATTTGCTTTTGTGGTAAACATTTGACCCGCACAGATTTTGTGAGATTCCCAATCATTAAATAAACTTTAAATCAAATACTTAATAACCAAAAACCTATGCTCGGCTCCTAAACGTGTTTATACGTTTATATTGGCTGGTAAACAGTCACAGTCATCGACGTGACATTTCTCAGTGTCTCTCTGTTTCCTCGTGGGGAAAGTTGTGATCAGTATTGATTAGAAAGTGAAGGATTCGTGTTTAAACAGATCTATAGCTCAGCCTTTCTAAACAAAGTGTTAGCTAACAGACTTCCTGTTGGTGTTCGCATTCATTTCGTTTATTGCCTTGATTATCAGGCTTCTGGTCTGAACTGGAGCAATATTGACTCACATAGGAAAGTTATTGAAGGCACACATAACATTTAAGTGCGTACATTTAAAGTAAACACACGGAGCAAGGGCCGGGTTGTTGAAAACCACAGGTAGAAGTCTCCTGAATACAATGAGTACTGTTTCAACACTAAGAGAAAAAGGATTATACCTCCCATAGGAAAGAAAAATGAGATGTTGTGGTTGTTTTCTCCTAGGCATCAGTTAATTAGATGGAGAGCAAAGAAATACTTGCTTATTACTGTTCTTAGTTTGTCTTCTGTAAGGTTTCAGAGTCGCAAATTGACCCTTCGCAGGAAATTTGATTGACAGGCGATCTGACCACTCATAACGCCAAATTCACCATTTTTGTTCGACAAATTAGACAGGAGAGTAGAGTAACGTTGGTGGATTTGAACTTAAAAAATAGTGTATTGACGTCTTTCCACGGCTGAAACAAGACATCTTCTGATGTTCATTCATGTTTATTTTGTGCTATAATAACTAGTAAAGAGGAAGAAATTATCGGTTTATGTGCTGAGGTGCTACAGCGATCTGCTGTGACACATTCAAGAGCCAGAGTGTTTTTTAGTAGTTTGAAATTCTTAAAAAATGTCAAAATTTGAAGCTGAGACTTGTTTCATACCTAAAGTAACCTGCTCTGTTTTGTCTGTTTTCTCTTTGCTCCGTGATGTATTTTTTAACATGATGTGTGGCGAGAGCACTATGGCTTGTCAGACATAGAAACAGTAACTAAGGAGGGGCAGGTCTTTGCAAAGTGTCAACTGTGCTCAAACTGTACAGATTTCAAAACCTACCAACATCCATTGGCATGACTTATCGCATGAGAAAAAAAACTTGTTTTAGTCGCGTAACATCGGTTAAGGGGGTTTTGCGACAGTTGTTTTCCGACATTTATAAAACAATGCAAAAGTTTTGCGCAAATCTGTGTTGCGATTTAGCTCAAAGGGAAATGTATATAAATAATTACAATTAATTATGATTAATTACAATTATTTATATCAGCTGCCAGTAGTAACTGTAGCAGAATTAATTTTCCATCAACTAATCTGTTCGCCCAGCGAACATTCAGTATAATCTTTATATCAACTCTAAGAAATGATATTTTCTTGGCCACAGAAAATAACTTTCTTAAAGTACCATTGCATTAGAGCATGTAGCTCGAATCGGAATCGTAAAGGGACATTAATTTGCAAGGCAGAATCAGAATCAAAACTCATGTAGTTTGGGCACAATAGTTTATTAACGAAGGACTAACACATAACTAATCTAAACAAACAAACATGAAGTCACTCATACATGGGGGAATGGTCAGTGAGAAGCAGTTAGAGAGAGACAAGGAAATGAAGCTATGAAAGAGTCAGTTAACCACCTGCTGTGAAACCATCAGTGTTATCTACAGCTTATACTAAACCTCTGTATGTTTAGTTAAGTGTACGATACTTGCATTGCCTTGGTCGTTGAACAAGTGTCCAAATGCAGTCTCTGGTGAAAGATGGTTTGGAGCAGTGGTGGGTTTTGGAATTGCAATCACGTTTCTCCGGGTCTGAAGAGTGATGAATTCCAAAGATGTCCTGACTCGTTGGTGACTGGGAGTTTCTTCCCATGTGAAAGTGAAGAAGAACCAAGAGCTGAGAGGGACCCAGCTGAAGTCCTGTGATCTTTGGGGAATGGAAAGACAAGGCCGCAAGGCCTGGCGCACGCTTAGGGAAGTCCTGTAGGGTTCTAGCTCATCTTCTTAGGTTTTCCAAGAACCACTGACTGGCTGAGGCGAGTCAGGAAGATGAATTTCAGGGTTAAGTCGAACTGTCTGGCTCTTTGTGGTCGAGAGCCACAGCTCTGTATGTTGGGCCTGTCGGGCCCGCCGGGCACGCCCTGTGCCGGCTCCGGCTCCCCGTGGGTTCCTCCACACGGGCAGCAATCGGAAGATGTTGCAGACGAGTGAAGAGAGTGAAGAAGAAGGAAGAACTAGGGAGGCGGTCAACCGTTTGCCTTTAAGCTCTCTGGAGGCTGTGCCTCCAGGAGGTCCATGAACCAATGGTAACTTTCACCTTTGGAGAGAAAGTTTACGACTCTTTGTCTGTGAGCATGGTAATTTGCATATGTAATTCGATTGGGTGTTGATGCAAAAACTACTAAGGTTTCTTAAAACACTAACATGTTGCAAAGGTATCAACATCTAATTTACACCATCTTTTAGATCATTAAAATACGAACTCAAAGAGTCCAAGCATGACATAGGTGGGTTATACTACTAGTCATCTATCATAATACATGCATAAAACAGTAGAAAGACAAATACAAATACAACAGACAAAATTAAAATACAATGCAGTAATACTGTACACAATGACCTGGGCTATGTGTGATAGGAAGGTCAAAGAAAGGTTTGTCTGTGAATGAATAGGAAAGAGTCTATAGGCATTGTGTCTTTCCTATGGCAGATGTAGCATGGGCAGATGTGCATTCCTGCGGGCAATAAAATCTATGATATCAGATCGTTGTCCTGGCAACTGAGCCCTTTTGGGGTGTTAGCTGCTTTGGGGGGTTGTCTCCAGAGCTCCAGCATGTAGCTGGCCTTTTTGGGTTTAAAGACTATTTGTTAAATGTAACAATTAATGTATGTCTGATTGGTCCAGACGCTACATCTGTAATGGAAATGCACCTAATGTTTGCAATCAAAAGTCAGATCTCAATATGAACCAGTATTTTTGTTGATAACTAAATCTATTAAAAATCTTTTTCAGTCATTAGCATAAAACTGAAATAAAATAAAAAGAAATACAAAAGAAATATAAACATTTTAGATAAACTCGGCACCTTACTGAAAAAAATAGGTTGAAGTACTAAAATTACTAAAACTAAAATAAAAATTACAGTATGTAAATAATCTAATACAAATTTAAGTTAAATAGAAAAAAGAAATAGAAATAGAATAAAAAGAAACTAAATAAAATGACAAAGCACATGAAATTACTAAACTTAAACTAAAATTAAAATGAGAACTTTTAATATAAAAATAAATGTCAATACAAAATGTGAATAGATACTATAGTAGCATGTAAATAATATAAAATTACACTAACATGAACTTGAACTTGAATTTCTCATTAAATACTACCAAATACCAAAATTACCTGAGCTATGCTGTCCATATAATTTTAAAGTTGCTGCAAGTATTGCCATGGAATGGCACACAAATATTCGTGTTATATTACATCTAACATACTACTGAATTAAATTAATTAGATGTGTCAGATTTTTTTTTGTTTAGGCACTTTCTATCTATTAGTCATTTTGAATGTTTGCAGAACAGCCCAAATATGCACTCTGGGTTAAAAACAACCCAGCGCTGGAAATGTTTAACCCAGTCTTCTGGGTAGTTTTATTCAACTGTTGCTTAAAATGAACCCAAAATAGATTGGAAATTAACATTTAATATGTTCAATAAATGAACATTTATTAACAAGTTGAATAAATAATAAATAAAAAATGAACATTTTTAAATGGCTTATTAATAAATGTTCATCTTTTGATTATTGCTGATTCCTCTAGTAATTATTGTGTCTGTTTTTTCATTTTCATCTTATTTTGGGTTCATTTTAAGCAAGAAATACAGTCATATTTAAACATTTATCTCAACCACTGGGTTAAAACAACCTAATCGCTAGGTCTGTCCATATTTCACCTAGTGCTGGGTTGTTTTTAACCCAGTATATTTTAGAGTGTGGGAGAGTTTGTAGTTGAAGTAAGCAGGGTTTGGAAAAGAGGGGCATGTCTAACAGTCCCAGAGAGGCTAATATCACTTACTGCACCTTTAAATGAAGCATAAAAGTGAGCTAATGTCTCCCGAGCTATTAAAAAGCAATCTTTGAGCAATAAAATGTTTCTCTAGGCTGGCTCAGACCATCTAACTGGGGACTGATAGATTTACATCTATTTATCTGTCAGTTTCAGTACAGATTTAAGCATGAATGTGTGGTTAGGTATGTGTGTGTGTTCTACAAACCCATACGCCAGCTCGGTTTTGGAGGCAAAACTACTGAAGGACAATCTTTGGGAATCTGTAAATAGTTGAGGACATTGTTATTGCACCAGATTTCCTTTGCAAGCTTTGTTTGTGTGTGACCTGAAAGCTGCTCAGCAGTAGGCAAGCTTAACCTAAAGACACAGTCGCTTAACCCCCCCTCGCACATGTGTGTATGTGTGTGTTTGTGCGGTAATGCGCATGTATACAGCATGCACAGCTGCAAACTACCACACATTCATTTGCTACACTCTTCCTTTTCCTGTTCTCATGCACCGACAGCCCTGTCTGTCACTCTGCGAGTCGGACAGCTCAAATTCTCCCCCGAGCTCGCAGCGGGCTGTCAAAATGAGCCCTTTCAGAAAAACACGATGATTTTTTTCATCACGTCTAGGCCACTATGCAGTCGACACAGCGGTCCGGCGCAGATTAGGTGGCGGTGATGGCTAAAACCCTGGAAATTATTATTCCACAGATTGAGTGTGTGTGCAGATGAGGTGAGTGTGGATGCAAAGAGATTATTTGTACGTGAAGCTTTGTGTTATGCTTATCTAGGGAAAATGCTGTACTCTTATGGCGTAAAATACAGACTTTTAGTAGTATTTTTAGAGGGCTTTGTGTGGGAAAGATCATTTGTATGAGTAAACGTGCAAAAGGTGTCCTAGCTGATCTACGTGGTAGTCACAACCGATTGTAAATCTGTATAGCATATTCAATGAGAAATATGTGGGATGGGATTTGATTTTATCCATTGGAGATTGAGTGAATAGTGACAGTTTGAATGTGATTTATAAAAACTTGTGAACTCGACTTTCAGTTTTTTGTTATTTAGTCTCTTGACATCAGTGTCAACTGTCAACCCAGTTATAAAACCACAACAGTAACATATAAATTTCCTGGTTGTGTCAAAGACTGACCTGTCTTCTTTGATCTGTAGTAAATCTTTTGATGATTTAGGTCAGGGTTTCGACTAGGAGCATCTGCTGCAAAAAGGCAACCAGCATCTCAACATAAAAGGACAGCTAAGCCAATGGCTGCCTTTAAAACAAAGCTTTACAGCTTTTAAGATTTATCTACTGAGAATCTCTAAAATTGAGACATTGATTTTGGTGGTTAAATATCAGGGAAGTGGAGGAAAAGTATTAGTAAAGGATAAGTACCATAGCATCCCATGTCACTCGGCGCATTTTTCTTATGTTAAGCCTCATTTAAGTCTGTATTTAATTATATTTATATTATTATATTTAACCATTTTAAATCGCACCGAATAAAGGGTCTAAAACAAAAGAAAGTAACACCTCCCTGAGTTCTTTGTTCAAGAACAAGGCAAATTTAATTGGTACTTCCTTGTGACAAAGGCAGAGAATATTTTTCTGTATCATCTTTTCTTACAGCTAATCAGTGTAATTGTCTCTCTGTGAGGTTGCAGTCTAATCTTCCTCATCTGCTCTATTTGTTTGTATAGGCCTGTTTTTATCTGTTTATTTCATGAGGAAGAACCACAAAATCATGGCCACTCTACAAAGGGACTTAGTTATCATATTTTACAGTAACACCTGTGCAGTCGTAGCTTTTTAAATGGTAATTATGCTAATTTCTAATTTCTTTGTTAAAATCAGAAGGTCATTTCGATCTGGATAATAAGCCACATTTGGGAGACACCGTTTCTGAAAAACCTCACTGTGGTTGCGTGGATTTGAATAACAAGCATTTGTAAGGTCACTTGTAATTGAGTTTTTATGTATTTACAAACAATTCAAAAACACCCAGATGCAAATGAAGCACTTTTAGTAGCAAAAAACTACATTCTTACACAGCAGGCTACATTTGGTGACCTGACACTCTGTGTTCTGTGAAAAGCTATTATTTATTATTCATCATGATTTCCAAAACGTTTGAAATTTTACTGGGATCCAATTTGTTGATTGCACATTATCCTCCACTTTCATCTGATTGCCTGTGTATTCTGTTCCCCCCTCCCTTTGCTTGTCTGCAGGCTCGGCGCTGACGAGGCCTCCCCTCTCCGTGCCTGGAATATTCTGGATCCCAGGAGGGTTTTTTTGTCATCACCATGATCAGATTCTTCAGGAGACTCTAGCATTGCAAACTCCCAAAAGGAGAGAAGAGGCTGGGCACGGAATCCTGTGTATCCCAAATTCAAAGTCGGACATAGCGAAGGACCCAAGAACCATGTAGTGTACCTCTTTCCACCACAGGGGGGAGGGTTAACTTTGTAGTTCTTTTTATACAGTTTTTTTTTTTTTGGCTGGGAGTTGGTCTACAAGGTGAGCCAGAAATGGTCTTGCACACCTCTCCCTACCCTAGTGCCTTCCTCAGCTTTCTGAGCCGTCTGTCTTGGGCCTTTGTTTTCCCTTGCTACTGGCTGTTGGACCGGTTGTTGGCCTCCTGTGTAGCGACATCACTAGAGAAGCGCAGACGCTCCCAAGATCCCTGCTCTTTTTTGGCACTCGGGGTCCTGATCTCTACACCACTCTACCTGGTGCTGTTACTGGCATCCTTACCCTTTGCTTTCATTGGCTTCCTCTTATGGGCCCCACTTCAGACCGTCAGGAACCCCTACATCTACTCTCACCAGAAACCAGACAAGCATGGTGCTGAGCAGGGAACTTCAGCTGGAACTGGGGCGGCACTTGCCGAGTGGCGTCCGCAAGGTCGCAGCTTCTGCTTCGGCAGTGCCAATGTTTGCCTGCTGCCGGACTCCCTTGCACGCTTCAACAACCTTGCGGACACTCAACGCCGAGCTCGGGAAGTGGGCAAGCGAATCCGTAATGGTGCCAGCAGACCCCAAATCAAGATATACATCGACTCACCCACCAATACGTCAATTAGTGCAGCATCCTTCTGCAGTTTGGCCACCCAGGGCTTCCGCCGCACCTCATCTTTGGACCATCGTCCTGAGCCTGCAGTCACCACTGAAACCGAGACTGAGGCCTTAACTGAGTGTCCCGTTCACCCCTCAGGAGGTACAAGCTCGGATTGCCCCGTCCACAGCACCGGAGCCCAGAATTCCTCAGAGTGTCCTCTCCACCCCAATGGGGAAGAGCATGCTCCTGATTGTGCCATCCACCAGTTTGCAGAGTCGTCTGGTGAGTGTCCAGTACATAGCAACATCAACCAGAACTCAGAAGACTGTCCTCTTCATCCGGCCGGAGTGCAAATCAGCATCACCTCTCCTGATTCTGAGCCGATCGAGGCTGAAAAAGGAAACCATCAGACCGGGGACGGGGATACGGGTAGCCTAGAAAGCCGTACGGCCTCACGGGAGTCTCTGGTTCGCTTCCACGCAGCCGATGGAGGCATCTCCCCCAACAACACCCTTTCACAACACCGCACCTCAGTCTTTAAAAGGCCTATTGGGCGCAAGCGCCGTCACGGAGACGACGGCTTTGACCATGAGATCTCTGCCTTCTTCCCAGCCAACTTGGACTTCCTTTGTCTGCAGGAAGTCTTCGACCGGCGAGCTGCAGACAGGCTCAGGAGGCAGCTGCACCGCTATTTTCCCTTTGTGCTAAGCGACGTAGGGCGCTATGGCTGGAAAGGCTGTTGCTCCCGGTTCAAGTTCCTGAACAGCGGGCTACTGTTGGCCAGTCGCTACCCGATTTTGGATGCCCATTATGAATGCTTCCCTAATGGCCGCAGTGAGGATGCTCTGGCTGCTAAAGGAGTTCTTTTTGCCAAGGTAAGCTTGTTATACGCCTTTCTTATAGCTGTATTGAGACATGTCAAATTTTAAGCCATTTTTCTTGATTGAAATCCCTGGTTTATGCTACACCCTTGACGTAAAGTGCATGTGAAACAGTGGAGCTTTCAATTTGATTAACTGAATTCTGAGGCCTCCAATGTAGAGTTATTATTTATATTCAGCCACTTCATTCTGATTATCATCGTTTACACCTGCTGTACAACATATGATGCATGTCACTGATATCGAAATGACACAGTAGGGCATGTTCCAGTTCTTGAACTTTCCATGGCACGTGTCTGGAGTTAAAGTTGGACATGTGGTTTGAGTGTACACAAACAGCCTGAATAATTTACAACTAGCCCTTTGTAGCCTAGAGGGGCTTTTTGAAACACTCATCTGTCATGCTTTCAGAAACCTAGGCTTCCGCTCTTTGTTGATGCATGGCTGGACGTACAGTCTTGTTGCATTATATATTATCTTAATGGGACTGTGCACCTATGTAGAGTAGATATTATAATTCAAGAAGCAGTTTCACTCTGAAACAATACTGTATGCTCATTTCCGTCTGGATATTGTAAAGACAGGCTCATTAGTCCTGCAGGTGCTGTTGTTAGCATTCTGCATAAGGTTTATATAAGAAGTGGTGAATGTATGCACTGGCAGCTGATGGATTATGAACTAAGGTGGTATTTAATTACAATGATGAAAGCATTCTCATAGATCTTTATGTAATCTAATACATACAGTACTTAGGTAAGCTATATATTTAGCATATGTGACAGGTTTAATTTGGCCTGTACCTAATTTTAAAGTATAGAAAATAACAAACACTGGGTTTCAGTTCTGAACTGTTCATGAATGGTTCAATGACCAGTTGAATGCTAGTAGTGCCATGCTAGTTTCAGTTTCAATTACAAAAGTTATTTCGTTAATGCTAGCATATGAACAGCGTATGAGTAAAAGAGAAAGTTGTTGTGCTTTGCACTGTTGTTAAAACAATTAAGTGCTCTTGATTTTTTGCATGTAATGACTTGTTAATTGCACTAATGTTGCTATTTGCGTACATAAGCATGTTGCATGCTTAGCATGTGTCTATATTTATACTTGATATAAGCTTGTGTTTTTGTTTGCATAGCCCCTATTTGGAGTGATGATGAGCACAGGCTTTTAGGGTTGAGATATCATTACTCTCTCAGCACTGTATCCGATTCTGGCCACATTCCAGACCTGATCTCTTTTTCCCTCCAAAAGGGCAAGAGGCCAGCCGCCATTGTGTGTCAGACAAAGCTGCTAAATACTAACTCCAAATGTGTGTGTGCTAGAGAGAGAGCAGCCTGTTAAATATTGCGTACTGTACACAGAGAAACATAGGGTCAATGTCTTTGCCCTGTACATGTACTCACTAAATAGATTCTTACTTGAATTGACGTTCAATCTTTTACGGGGGTGTAAGTTTAACCAACTGCTTTCAGAAGTTATTGATGGATACTCCTCCAAGGTCCTGGCTTTTTATTTGTTAACCACAGAATACATGTGTCATCCAGTCCTGAATGTTTCAAAGCAAGGCTAGGGTAATTATGTTTATCATTACAAATGTAATAAGGACAGAAATAACGTGCTCTAACCAGGCGACAGGCTATTTGTCTGATGGCTTGAATTTGAAACAGTTGAATGATGTAGCACAATATATATATATATATATGTATATATATTGGACAGCTATTCAGAGCGAGATTTTGAACCAATGAGATTTCACAGTGGGCGGGGCTACCCTAAGCTTCTACAGTATGTAGCTAGTACTCAGTGTTAGACTAGAACTAGAGTTAGTTTGAACTGTAAGTGGAAGACGACACAGATAATTGAGGAAAAGAACTGCTGTGAGAATCCCGCAAGAGCCTGACAACTGGAGCAAAACCTAAAATAATTAGTTCGAAAGCTCACACTTCAGTTCTACAGAGAAAAAAATAGTTTAATTAAGGCACTCAGATGGAACAGGGATGTGGAAGGTCAGGGTCTTTCTGACTGTCTTGCTGTTTTCTCGCACTACCTCTCATGTTATTCACCAGGCACAATAAAGGCAGCTTTATGTACCAGGGAAGCTACTTTAAAGAGAACCCCAGGGAATAAGACATGTTTGGCTTAATATAACATAAATTATGTCTCTAATTGAAATATGTTGTAGAAAACATGAAAGATTTATGTTATTTTAAAAATCCAAATTTTTTTATACATATTTTGGACAATAGGGGGCGGCTTTATTTTGATCATGTGAAATGTCTGCCCTCGATGAGCTACTGCCGCTACCTGTTGCTATTTTTACCGAAATACAACTCAGAAAATAAAATACTGATACGACCACAGCTACTGAAAGAGCTAACAGGTGACGATAGATATTAGGGATGCAACAATACAATTAGTCCACGGTTCAATACGTACCTCGGTTTTTAACCACGGTTTTCGGTTTGGTTCGGTTCTGATATCTTACCACTTCAGTGTGGGTTTTTTTGGAACAAATTAACAAAATACTCTCGTAAACCTCTGTACACTAGAAAAGTTCCAGCTTCTCTAATATGGATAAAGGCATCGCTATTGCTGTAACTTTTTAAAAACAAGATATAACGTTAAACATTTTGAATGACGAAATGTAAGGACAATAAACACTCGTCTGCAATAATATATGGTTTATCTGTGTTCTTAAAGCCATCTCGGGTATTTTCATAAGCCATTGCTAATCGACATACATTGAATATGATTATAGAATTTATTGTCTGCTATTGTCTGTGATAAGAAGCCACATCAGATCACACAAGGAAGTTATTTCAAACACTCGACTGATGTTGTGAATTAAAAACAAGTTATAATGTTTTTTATAACTTTTGTTTTTAGAACTTTTGTTGGACAACAGGTTTAGAAAGGCTTATCATTGCATGTCATTAGAATGGAAGATGCTCTGCGTGTGTTGCTTTCTCAAATATAAGCGGGGAAGCGTTTCCTCATCTCAGCGAGAATTCCGAGAGAAATAAAACAAGGAAGTTATTTAAATGCAAAACCGAAAAAATGCAATTCACAAGTGCGTATTGAACCGTGGATGTCGTACCGAACGGTTCGATATTATATTGAGTATTGTGACATCCCTAATAGATATAAATGTAGGCTTAAACCAAATGCCGTAGCATCAATGTTTCCCTACAAGGAGTCTATTTGCTCTCGGATATCGAGTTAAATCCACGATGAGAAACTTCCTTAGTGGCTGCAGCGTCATGACGAGCGCCAGCATGTTTACATCCTGCCAGGATGGCATCTAGCGTTTCTTGTCTCTGCCATTTGTAAGCTCTTTCAGTAGCTGTCAGCATCATGGCTAAAGTAAAGAGAACAAAGATGCAGGTCTTTAGGACATTTTATTCGTCCACAGGCATCTTCCCATTCTTTTCTCCTCTTCTTATCGCTAGGACAACAGTGAAGACTCATTTGCTTCTCTTGTTGCCCTTCGAATGAAAATCACAACCAAAAGTCACACAATGTAGCATTGTATCAGTATTTTATTTTCCAAGTTGTGTATTGGTTGTGTTGTGGTAAAAATAATTGAAATAATGGCACCCCCCATAGTCCAAAATATGTATAAAACGATGTGGTTTTTTTAAATAACGCAAATCTTTTATGGGTTTTCTATGATGTATTTCAGTAAGAGACATCATTTACATTATATTAACCCATACAAGTCTTAATACCCATGATTACCTTTAAACAAAAGTAGTTTGTGGCTTTAAAAGTTACAGTTTCAAAGTAGTTACATTACAGTTACAATATTATTGGCTTGAAAACAGAACTACTCTCACACTACTGAAAAAAGCTTAGTAATATTGCAACACTGCTTTTCACCCTGGGCCATTATGGGTAATAAAAGGTCAGCTTCTGATAAACAAACAGACAAAGCTTCGTCAAATAATTTGTGGTGGGGGAAGGGGTGTAAAATGGATGGGGGAGTGAGGGAGGGATGTGTGTGGAGTGGAAATATTAATTAAAAATGCTTCCCGTAGGACTGAGCGGCCCTTTAATTATGGCCTTTCAGCATGTATGTTCAGCCCTCTTATTATTATTCAAGAGCTCTCCACACTCACAACGTCAAGGGTAGATGCTCGTTTAGGGTTTGCATGATCGTTAGCAAATTGTCGACGCGTATCCATACATTCCATGCTGGAGTTTGTTTTGAATTGCCATAGTGTCCTAATATAGTTTTTTTTTTTTTTTTAATTGTAATAATGTTCTACAATATTACCGTTTTTACTGTATTTTTGATCAAATACACTACCAGTCAAAAGTTTTTGAACAGTAAGATTTAGCCTGCATTTATTTGATTAAAAGTATAGCAAAACATTAACATTTAGAAATATTTTTACTATTAAAATAACTGTTTTCTATTTGAATATATTTTAAAATGTAATTTATTCCTGTGATTTCAAAGCTGAATTTTTAGCATCATAACTTCAGTCACATGATCCTTCAGAAATCATTCTAATATTCTTTTTGCCCCTCAAAAAATTTTTATTTTATTATTATTATATTGAAAACAGCTGAGTAGAATTTATTCAGGTTTATTTGATGAACAGAAAGTTCGGAAGAACAGCATTTATCTGAAATAGAAATCTTATAAATGCTATAAAAATGCTATAAAACGTTATAAATGTCTTCATTATCACTTTTGATCAATTTAAAACATCCTTGCTATATAAAAGTAATTTTTACAATGTCTTTCCCAACAAAACAAATTGTACTGGCTCCAAGCTTTTAAATGGTATAGTGTATAATGTTACAAAAGCTTTTTATTATTACACATCTTCTTTCAAAAACTAAAAATGTCATCTCAGAAATGAACAGTTAATGTGTCAGCATTTAAAATGCAGAACTATCTTGTTCACCCAGATCATTCTCGGAAACGGTTGCAAAATAAATCATAATAGAGATTGTTTATATATAGAAGTGTTAAAGGTACAGTAGCAAAAACAGCTAAAGGTCATTCCTGAAACAAGTACATAAAATCCATTCTAAGTTGCCACATTCAATTCAATGGGACAATTATATACAAATGGATTTATGAGAGATAAACTCATAAATTTGCTCTGCTTGTGTTTCATGAATGAGGCCTGGAGAGGAGAAAAATGGTTGTGTAAAACTAAATTACTGTTTTTAGTGCAAGAAAATCCGACTGTTATTATGCATAGTCCTCAGGGGGGGAAATTAAAATGCTGCAAGATTGCAAAAAGTCCTTCTAAAGCTCAGAGATTGTACAGCAATCAGTGCTGTCTTTCTGCGGTAAAAGACCGTGACCCGCTGCTCCTGCTTTGGTCAGCTCTATTTGCCAAGCTTTGTTAGTGTAAAGTACTAGCCGTCTTCAGCTGTACTCATGTCTTTGCTGTGTGTGTTATCAGCTCAGCATTCAAGCTGCCAGTAAGAGTGGATTAGAAGAACTGGAGGAAGTTTATTAGACAGCCAAGCCTATGTGTGTGTGTGTTTGTGTGTGTGATGGACTTACTGAGCCAGCCGACTGTTTCTCCTTTGGGCAAATAATCTTTAACCTTATAAGAGATCTCACAAGTGGCAGACACATTCCAATTAGCACTGCTCATTAACACTTATTTGCATGTATGCACACATAATCACAACACAACTCACATGCACTTTAGCTCAGATTAAACATCGTCCAAGGTCAGACAATACCCTTGCACACACTTAAGATGACATTTCAGCAGTCAACACCAACACCAGTTTATATATTTTGCCCACAGTTGGCTTTAACAGTTGGTTAACTGTTGGTACTTGGTGCTACCGATATTGTAGAAATATTTTTAAAGTATTTTATTTTATTTTATTTTAATCTTTGACATCCCTATAGACACATAAAACATTTCCACCCATCTGCCTCCTCTAGTCTGTCAGTACAAACACACACACTTAGCCAAGCATGGATAAACATTTGAAATATTCATATACACTGACATGGAAAGAGAAAGAAAGGCAATGAAGCTGAGTGGGGAAAAAACAAGCGATGAAAGGAAAAAATACTAGCCCTGTTTGATCAAATGCTGTGAGCTCATGGTACAGACCACATGGTCGGACTTTCATTAGTGTAATTAAATCTACAAATCACCTCTGAAAAACAATGACATTTATTATGGCCTGCTGCTAAAACGTAGAATTTGCACTTTGTGGAGGACTTCAGGATTTGGAAAGAGGTTGAGAAACTGTATCCAGCTGTACTAAAGCTCTCAGCACTTTGAATTGGAGTCCTTGCTGGGAATGAGCCAATGTAAGTCATTGAATGATTTACACTGAATGGACTGTCTGGATGAAAAGAGGACAGAGAGATGCCAGTACTGGAACTAGCTCGATATACAAAGCCTGCAGAACAAGATAGAATGAAAAAAAAAAAAAACCCTCACAGTCACATAAACACATATTTTTCAACCAGATCTTAACACTCTCTAATTGTTTATATTTTATATATTTAATTGTATTTATTTTATATAATGAGTTATATTAATATATACACTACCAGTCAAAAGTTTTTGAACAGTAAGATTTTTAATGTTTTTTAAAGAATTCTCTTCTGCTCACCAAGCCTGCATTTATTTGATCCAAATACAACAAAACAGTAATATTGTGAAATATTTGTACTATTTAAAATAACTGTTTTCTGTTGGAATATATTTTAAAATGTAAGTTAAATGTGATTTCAAAGCTGAATTTTGGCATGATTACTCCAAGTCAAAAACGACATCAACACACTTCTTCTACTTCTACGCCACTGGAGCTATAAGACAATAGTCTTTTGTAAATGCTTTGTAATCACACGTTAGTGGGCGGAGTTAGTGTAAACAGCCTCTGCCAACAAGACAGGCTATTTGCACATGTAAATAAACACGTTATTATTTGTGAACTGATGTTAAGCTGTTCTTTTTAATAATCAATTTATTTTAGGGTTATCATCATAAAAGCCCTGTCATGTGACTTCCCCCATTCTTCCCAATTAGCTGGCAGAAAAGTCACGGCATGCTATGGGGTCTCTGTAGAAAGTCAATGGACCAAGGGTAGGCAAGTCTTTGCTGTAACTTTGCCTGCAGGTGTCGCTGTTGGACAGTGTTAATTTATAAAAACTAGTGACTTTTAGACTTTTAATGTCATATTTAGTCATATTTGCACTGTTTAATTTCTGTTTTTATTTCTGTTTTTTATTTTGTCAGAGGAAACGCCTCTGATATATATATATATATATATATATATATACAGTGCTGCCCACTAATATTGGCACCCTTGGTAAATATGAGCAAAGGTGGCTGTGAAAATAAATCTGCATGGTTTATCCTTTTGATATTTCATTCAAAAAATGTACAAAATTCTAACCTTTCATTAAAGTAAAACAATGAAAAGTGGGATTAAAACTGAAATAAATGTTTCTCTCTAGTTCATGTAGCCACAGTTACTAGCACCCAATTATTGCAACATTCTTTTCCCAAGATAACAGCTCTGAGTTTTCTCCTATAATGCCTTATATGTTTGGAGAACACCTGACAAGAGATCAGAGACCATTCGTTCATCTAGAACACTGGTTCTCAACTCCAGTTCTCGGGGCCCACTGCTCTGCACATTTTGTATGTCTCCCTCATTTAACGCACCTGATTCAGATCATCAGCTCGTTATGAGAAAAATCTATCAAAGTCACTAGAAGGCAATCATTAGCTGAAAAAGCATAACGGCTAAAGCTAATGCTTCCGGTCTGGCAGTACGTGGGAAAGGAGACGAGATGCTGTTTTCTTTGAATGGATGTCAGTGGAAGAGAGGCTTCACTACACTGAAAAAACAGGTTTTTAGAGAAAACGGCTTATCATTTAATGAATTGACAGCCTATCTGCTAATCTTCAACATGTTTTACCAATACTTTTGGATTGAACTATTTTTAAAGTTTACCACAAAAAAATGCTGTTTTATAAGAGAAATCAATGACTTTTTGCGACAGGTGGGATTCAGCTTACGGCACTTCTCGTTCATTCCTATGGTATCCGTAAACGGCGATTGAGTGTCACACAACCCTAACTGAAATTCATTGACGTAAAGGCTGTAATGTGATTGGTTATTAAGAAACGTGATCCAAGTTAGCCGTTACATTTCTATAATAGTAAGTAATACAGACCCTCTTATCTTCCTATAGTAAGAAAACCTCTGGATCCATAAACTGAACTGAGTGTGTCAGATTTAGAAATATGCTAAATGTGCAGAGCAGTGGACCCTGAGGACTGGAGTTGAGAACCACTGATCTAGAATCTCTCCAGCTCCATGTTGGTGTTTCTTCAGTTCACCCCACTCATTTTCTACAAGGTTCCGGTCAAGGAACTGAGACAGCCAAGGCAAAAGCTTCATTTTGTGCTCAATGACACATTTTTGTGTTGATTTTGATGTTTGTTTTCGATCATTGTCTTGATGGAAGATCCAAACATGGTCCATTATAAGATTTCTTACAGAGGCAGTCAGGTTTAGGTTTTATATCTGTTAGTATTTGATAGAATCCATGATGCCATGTATCTGAACAAGGCATCCAGGACCTCCGGCAGAAAAATAGGCCCACAACATTAAAGGGTTACTCCACCCCAGAATGAAACTTTTGTCATTATTCACTTACCCCCATGTCGTTCCAAACCCGTAAAAGCTTTGTTCGTCTTCGGAACACAATTTAAGATTTGGATGAAAAACGGTAGGGTTGTGACTGTCCCATTGATTGCTAGGTAAATACCACTGTCAAGGCCCAGAAAAGTATGAAGACATTATCAAAATAGTCCATCTGCCATCAGTGGTTCAATGTGACAACAATTTGTCTCCTCTGGAGAGTCTTTGACCACTCAAACTCTCTTCCTCAGTGTGCATTAGAACGATATAGGCAGATTTGTAACGTCTTTAGTTGATTGGAACTTCTTAATTAGTGCCCTGATGGTGGAAATGTGGATTTTTAAGGCTTTAGCTATTTTCTTACAGCCAGTTTCTTTTTCATGAAGCTCAACAATGTTGTTCTGTACATCAGAACTATATTCTTTGCTTTTACTCCTTGTGATGGATGATTAAGGGAATTTGGCCTTTGTGTTCCTCATATTTATAATCTTGTGGAATGGGAAGTTATGGCTGGACAATTTCAGTCACCCTGGTGTGCTACAAAATGTAAATGTAATTGTTTACACTTCAGAGATATTTTACTCATAAGAATTTCTAAGGGTGCCAATAATGGTAGCCAACATGCATTGGAGCAAATCATTTATTTCTATTTATTTATATAATGTGTGTTTCCCCCCACTTTCAGTTGATTTACTTCAATGAAAGTTTAGAATTTAGTGAATTTTTTGAAAGAAAGATCAAAAAGATTTATTTTCACAGCCGCCTTTGCTCATATTTACCAAGTGTGCCAATATTAGTGGGCGGCACTGTATATGTGCAAATGTATATGTTATTTTATTTTATTTTATTTTATTGTACATGCTAATTTTGCCTACTTTTACATTAAGATTTACTTTTGCTGCCAATTACTGTTGATCTACAGTTAATACCAATAAAATTAAATATCTATCTATCTATCTATCTATCTATCTATCTAGCAAAGCAAAAACAATCCAAAATAGTTCATGCTGACTTTGCAGCATTTTAGGCATGTTAAATTTGCTCTCCACTTACTAATTGATTTGTCTTTTTGAAATATTCAGTCCGTCTGTTCACTAATGAGCCTCTATAATACATGAGCCGGAACAGAAAAACAAGAAGAAATGTGGGGATTTTGTGCAGCTGGGTAAAATGGTGATGCGAGCAGGTGTTTGGAAGAGCTCAGAGGTGTGCACGCTCCGACTATTACCTTTTAACACGGTCCCCAGACAAGCCACGGACAGATGAAAGAAATCTAGAGTGTTACGACAGAAGAAGCTGACAGAGAAAAAGTGCAACAGTGCTCAGGGGTGTTGACGCCACTTCATAACCGACTTTGCATTTCTGTAACACGTTTGATGTGGCAAAGTTCTCATTGTTTAATCTCTTTTGTCCTGCTCTGTTCTCTCAGGTGCAGGTGGGAAGCTCTGCTCAGGATCAACGTGTTGTTGGATATATCGCTTGTACTCATCTGCATGCTATTGAAGGTGGGTGTCACATATACACACACAAGTAGAGCAGACAGATGGATAGCTCATATCTAGTCATATCTGAAACCAGGATATCATAGAGACTTAAAGGGCCAGTTCACCCAAAAATTTAAATTCAGTCAAAACTCACCCTCATTTTATTCCATACACTGAAAGTCAATGGTGACCTATTCAGTGAAAGTGAATTAAAAGCATCAAAGCTTCCCTCAAATGCACACTGCAATTTACTTTTACACAGAACAAAATGGATTTATATTATACATGGTTTTGTAAGCTCAACGTCTTTTACATAAATACACAAATCCTTTGAGAATTTAATTCACACATTAATGCACAGTCGTTTGCATTGAAAATATGTAAGGCCACACTGTTGCAAGTTTTGAGGCTTATTTTGCTGTGTTTATATAAGCTGTTTGATCGGTTACATCAAGGAGCTGTAAGGACCGGTTACATTCACTGTGGGGATGAATCATGTTTGTGTTGGAGACTAAAGGTCTATAGAATAGACTCAGAAAGCAAAAACAAACACTTTCAGTCCTCGAACGTGTCTCTGATTGTACGTGATCTCACCATCTGAGGCGTCTGTCATAGGAAATCAACATGTGCAGTTATGAATAATTAGGCAAGCAATCTTCTCATAGTAAAAGGACACAGTTTACTGAATAATTATGAGAAGAACTACAGTGATTTGCAAGTCATATCTTGATGTAAATTTTAAACACAGAAGACAAAAGTAGTGCAAAAAGCTGTAAATTCTCCTACAGTTCAAATAAATGGATACTAACATTATCTTCTATGACGTGCTACACAAACTGTTAAAATTTCTGTTAAAAGAGACTCTTGAAATCTCAGACATTGTAGTTTGGTGTTTCATAATCCTTTGTTGTTTTATGGAGATTTTTACTGAAAAACAAGACTGTTGACTGTAATGCAGGACAACAGTAGTCATATTGAGAATTTATTATTTTTTATTTATTCTCCATTTCATTCTAATTGATTATTAATTATTATAATTGTTAATATAATTATATTATAAATGTAATTATAAATTATTATACAATTATTAATTACATTTATGGATTTAGCAGACAGTTTATCCAAAGCAACTTACAATGCAAAGTTGTTGCTATTATAGCAGTTTTTATATAATAAGAATTTGATGCATGATTAAATTATTTATTTTATAGATAATAATAATAATAATAATAATAATAATAATATTATTATTAGCAGTAGTAATAGTTGTAGTCATATTAATAATGATAATATATATATTAATAATATTAATCATGCTTATATTATAACATTGATGCTTATTAAGGATAAAATTAATTATTATGCTTTTGTTGTTGATGGTATTTTTTTTGTTTTTATAAATATATAATGTTATACACACACACACACACACACACACACACACACATATATATATATATATATAATAAAATAGTAGTAATATTAAAAATATTAATTATTATTATGCTCATTAATAATATAATATGATGTAATATTATAATATCATATATTTTATGCTTATTAATAATATAATAGTAATTATTATTAGGATTTTGTTGTTTATATTGTTGTTGTTTTTGTTTTTATAAATATGTGATATACATCAACACACAATACACAATAAAATAGTGCTATTAGTAGTATTAATAATATTATTATATTTATTGATAATATTTAATATGATAAAAATGCTTATTAATTATATATTATTAATTATTATGCTTTGTTGATGTTATTTTTTATTGTTTAAAAATTTATTATTAATTATTATCATGCTTATTTATATTATAACAATAAAATAAAACAATATTTTATGCTTAATAATAACTATTTTAATTGTTATACTTTTATTGTTGATGTTATTGTTTTTGTTGTTATAAATATCTAATATTATATATATAATATAATAATATTAATTATTGTTATACTTATTAATAATGCAATATAATATAATATACAGTATTTTATACTTATTAATATAATATCAATTATTATAATGCTTATTCATATTATAACATAATATAATAAAACATTATAATATTTTATGATTATTAATAACAATTTTAATTGTTATTATACTATTGTTGTTGACATTATTATTAGTTTTTGTTGTTATAAATATATAATGTTATATATAATATATATATATATATATATATATATATGATATTAGTAGTAGTAATATTTAATTATAATTATACTTTGACTTTAGTCATTTTTGTATGTGAAAGAGACATTTAGTGCTGTTATGAAGCTATTTTTCTAGTCAGGACCACAAGGTTGCGTAGGTTTTATCCCCTAGTGGTGTTGTGGTAGTCTGACTGGCGCGGTGATGTCGAGTGATCCTGACAGGTTTGTGCCGATCCTACTGCTCGTTTGCCGTACATCAGAGTAGATTTGCACACACAGCAGGGAAACAGTTATGTAGATGCGAGCGTTTGCGTGCAACCTGCAAAAAAACAACTCTTCTGTGCTTGTGCATTTTATCTTATGTCATGCACACACACACGCCTGATTCGCCACTTCACATGCAGGGCCTGTGACATCACTGCATGTTGACCCCTGTTCTCCGCTCCGATTAATCAACGTGTCCCGCTCGCCCACAGGGTCCCGGTTCCCATGGCGACGGGCTCTCGCCGATCCTGGCGTCAGCCCTATTTAAAGCACGCGGTCTCCAGCGCTCATTTTTTACGAAGACACTCTTGCTATTCCAGGATCCACCTACGCCTCTGTGTGTCTGCCACCCGTTCTAATTATAGAGCTGGGGCTATTTCAGGAGGATAAATGAAACATGAGGGAACGAGGCAAGAAACGGGGAAGAAGGCTAGAGAAACCTGATTATGCTGGAGATGATGCAGGACAGGGACTTTCAGGGACAAGTGTGGTTCAGTTAATAGAGGAGACAGCTTTGTCTCTGGATATTCTCAATCGCTTGTTTTCTCCTGTCACACTGTATGTGTGTGTTATAGACTTTGACGGTGCCGAGGCGGATTTAAGTTATTCTCCTGACATGCACACATGTATGTGAGGTTGTTCACTTGCCTTAGACATGCTGAAATGCGATTTCTTATACTCTGTAGAGATTTCAGAGAGACTACATGAGACCTAGAGGGAAAAACTGGGTCAGTTTTTGCTCTTTTATGGCTAATGGAGTTCTAAATTGTTTCATTTAAGAATCACCTTTGTCTCAAAATTTAAAATTGTACGAGCACTATGAGTCAAAAGTTTTTGAACGCTAAGATTTTTAGTCTCTTCTGCTCACCAAGCCTGCATTTATGTGATCTAAAGTACAGCAGAAACAGTAAAATTTTGAAATATTTTTACTATTTAAAAAAACTATTTACTATTTGAATATATTTTAAAATGTAATTAATTCCTGTGATTTCAAAGCTGAATTTTTGTCATCATTACTTCAGTCACATGATCCTTCAGAAATCATTTAGATATTCTGATTTGGTGCTCAGAAACATTTATTGTTATCATTATGTTGAAAACAGCAGAATGTTTTCAGGTTTCGTTGATGAATGGAAAATTACATGCACCGAATAGAAAAGCTTTTTATTTAAGATAAATGCTGATCTTTGGATCTTTCTATTCATCAAAGAATCCTGAAAAAAATGAGACGAGACGTTGACGAGCTAAAACTGTTATCTGATGATAAAAAGTATGACGAAATTTATGCCGCGTCTTCGTTAACAAGACGAGACGGGACGAGAATGTTATTTGAGGACTAACAGACATTCAAAACACATCCTATAGGCTAACTGTCCTCTTTTAAAATGTGCGTCTCTGTCATTAGATTGCAATCGGATAAGGGGAGTATTCATGTCTAGTTTCAGTATAGCAGCCGCAATGAAAAGATAGGCTACCAGATGTCTGTCAGATGTTTGTACATGGCAGATGCACAAAAGCGAAAATACTAAATTAGAAAGGCACACCCCTTTTCATTCCATTTCAGAGAACTGGTTTGTTATTTGTTAATCTACATTCCCTTATTACTGAAAGTCAAGATGCATGGCAAATTTACAAATAGACTAACAGGAATGTGTAGCAAATATACTTGACAGTTTATGACAACTATATCAACCATTTTGCATTTAATGACTTTTACGATGAACTAAAGACTAGATGTTTTGAGGGGTAAGACTATTGCACAGAGAACTATATAATACATTTTGAGCAACATGACACTAGCAACTGATAATGTAGGAAAACGCAGACAAATGTGCATAATCAATTGCATAAATGTACCAAAGCAATCGCAACTTGTTCAAAAGAATGATAAACTGCTATAGACTAGATGATGCGGAGGTTGAACAAGTAGTTTTGAAAATTTCATTTCTGATCTGAGAAATGCACCAAAGCAACTGAGAAAAACTGTAAGCCATACAAATCTTAACACCCAGGGTTCCCTTTAAAGTTTTTTTTTTTTTTTACCAGCAACTGTATGAGATGCAATTAAATTGCTGTTCTTTTCCTCTTGTCTCTGTTTCTCTCTCTCTTTCTTTGCTCTATCTGCCCCTGCCAGCTCCACCAAAGCAGAGGGGAGATGTTACAGATGATCTCCTCTTTCCCTTTGCTTCACTGCTCTCTCGTGCTCTTCTTGTCTCTGTTTTCCCACCCTGCCCTCATTAAATCGCTACATCTGCCATAACGGCCTCGGAACGAGTCGTGAAAACGTGATAAACTGGAGGCGCCTCAGTGCGACGCTATTTCATTATATTACACCGAAAATCAAATGAGTTGTTTTGCACAATGCAATCCGTGCGCACTTTATTGAATAAAACCCTCCATAAAATGAAATCCAGGGTTTTATTAGATTTCAGTTCTTAGGTATTGTTTGTGTAAATCTGTCTTCCTCT
Organism: Labeo catla; assembly: GCA_012976165.1. Taxonomy (NCBI): domain Eukaryota; kingdom Metazoa; phylum Chordata; class Actinopteri; order Cypriniformes; family Cyprinidae; genus Labeo; species Labeo catla. Next base: position 25,330 of record VONZ01000612.1, read on the forward strand.
CTCAGGTGATTCATCGGTGCGCTGCGAGCAGCTGGATATGCTGCTGGAGTGGGGCGCGGAGTTCAAGAGGGCCACCTCGTGTCCCACGGACGAGGAGAAGGTTCTGGAAGATCAGGTGGCCTTCGATGTCGTCCTCGGAGACCTCAACTTTGACAACTGCTCGTCAGGTACCAGCATTTTCTCCTTACAAACAGCTGGGAATTTTATACTGAAGCAGTAAACTGATCGATTATACCTTTAGCTACTAATAATAAGTATTATACAGTTGGGTTTAACATATTTTAGCATGTTTTAACCCTCCAAAACACTCTTGTTTGAAAACATGACTAACAACAATCCCAGTTTGACTTGGTTGGTCCATTTCTTTTAGAAAATTGTGGCAAAACCAATATTAGGAAAGACACTAATGTTTAAAAAAATATTATAATAATTATTTTGTTAGTATTGTTATTGCTGTTGTTATTATTGTTAATATTATATAATGTCAAAATTACAAAATGTGAAAAAAAATTTAATGTGTATATATATATTATTTTTATTTATTTTCTATATTATATTCATATTATACTATATTTTATGATATTAAATAAATAATTTGTATATTTAATATATATATATATATATATATAGAGAGAGAGAGAGAGAGAGATAGATAGATAGATATATACATATAGCCATTTTATATTACTGTATTATATTATACAATATTTTATTTATTGCAATATTTGTAATAAAAACATTACAAAATGTGAACAAACTTGACAGAAGATTGTTGTTGTTGTTGCTGTTGTTATTATCATCATGATTTTATTATTATTATTATTAATAATAATAATAATAATAATATACTATATTTTATTATATAGATAAATAAAAAACTAAAAATTCCTATATTGAATATATTGCGTATATGTACATGTGTACATTTTATTTTACTGTATTATCTTTTACAATATTATATATTATACAATATTTTATATATTATTTGTTTGTTATTATTATTATTATTACTACAATAAATAATTCTTCTCTACAGTCCATTTTTCATCTTTGAAACTTTTATTATTTTTAAAGATTTCAATCTTTATAATAATAATAATAATAATAATATTTGTTATTATTAAATATGTATTTCTATTATTTTTAATAGATTTAGTATATTATATTTATATCATACTATATTTTATTATATTAAATAATGTCTATATTGAGTACAGTTTATTATTATTATTATTATTAATAATAATAATAACATAAAATATGAATTTTATTATTAAATGTGTATATATTTTTAATCTCTTTTTTCCCTATTATGTTTTATTATACTATATTTTATTACAGTAAATAAATAATTTCTATATTGAATATATTGAGTATATATATGTACATTTTATTTTACTGTATTATCTTTTACAATATTATATACTATACAATATTTTATTTGTTATTTTTAATATTTGTTATTATTATTATTATTATTATTATTACAATAAACAATTCTTCTCTCCAGTCCAGTTTTCATCTTTTTCATGAAATGTTTTATTACTATTAATAATAACAATATTTTAATCTTTTAAAATTTCTTGTTTTTTTAGATATTTTAGAGCCAAAACATTGTATAATAATAATAATAATAATAATTATTATTATTATAATAGTAATCAAATATTAATTTTATTATTAAATATGTATTTGTATTATTTTTCAATATATTTTGATTATATTTCTATCATGCTATAAATATAATATATATTATATTAAATAATTAATGTCTATTTTGAATATTGTCAATGTATTATTATTATTAATAATAATAATAATATATATATATATAGTATTTCGATATTTCTATATTCTATGTATTTCTATATTATATTTATATTATACTATACTTCATTATAGTAAATAAATAATTTCTATATTGAATATATTGAGTGTATATATAGACATATAGCCATTTTATTTTACTGTATTTTTATTACTTTTAATAACAAGAAGATTTTTTTTTCACATTTGATCTTTCACAATTTTTTTTACATAATATTTTAAAGACAGAACTATGCATTTAATAATAATAATAATAAAACACTTGTTGTGTATGACCAGAAGGAGGCAATGTAACCCTTTCTAAAAGACTCTTTGTTTCTCACGGTTTCTGTCGTTCAGAGGATAAGCTGGAACAGCAGCATGCCCTCTTCACTCATTATAAAGACCCCTGTCGTCTTGGTCCTGGAGAGGACAAACCGTGGGCCTTGGGTGAGTTCAGTCAAAAAACTTTTTCATACAGTGCCATGAAAGCCTGGGCATTGTGGGTTACATGATAGAGATCTGCACTTGTGGTTGACCAATGTGGGTTTTTCAAGAACTGAAGCAAATGGTAATATCTAGAGAACAGAGTGCTGATATAATAAATATTCAATTATTTATCTATTTAATATATAACACACAATTCAGACACAAAACATTCATGTGCATGTTATATAAAAATGTAATGTTTATCAGAAAGTAAATGTAAATGGGAAATAGTTTTATTGTTGTATTAAAATATGTGATATTTTTATTCAATATTTAATAAATAAAAGATTTCATTATCTTTTTAACCTTTTAAGCATAAAAAAAATCTCTTATAACATGGTAACAGGGTTTTTTCAGAAGTGTCTCGATTTCTGGGAGATTTTAAAGTCGCTTCCATGTCAGAGCTAAATTAGATGTCACACGGCTGTGCTCTCCACGGCCACACACAGATGGTGCACTAGATGAGCTGGCAGGAGACCACGGGAGAGAAGTTCTTGCCCAGCCCCAATTCTGAAATAGATCTAACAGAGTGCAAGCCTTTAATGACACTTCTGATTTTAGTGGCCACCATTTGTGGGCGTGTTCCACTTCTCTTTTATAGAACACCCTGTTTTTTTTCTCTCTTCTGAGGTTCAAGGTCTGGTGAGGGTCTGAAGATTGACACTCTGAAAAAAGTAGTATCAGAAAAAAAAGTAGTACAAAAATAAAACAATGCCAGTATTACAAAATATAACCTTTAACATATAACTCATTTTTCTAAAGAAACATTGTCTGACTGCTTTGTGATATTTAACGTAAATCTCTATTTGTGACTAATATTTACTGAGCTTTGATGACTGATGATCTGAAAAATGACAAAATAGTTAAAAGTTAAAGGAGAAGTCCACCTCCAGAAAAAAATTACAGATAATATACTCACCCCCTTGTCATCCAAGATGTTCATGTCTTTCTTTCTTCAGTCGTAAAAGAAATTAGGGAACATTATAGGATTTCTGTCTGTATAATGGACTTCTATGGTGCCCCCAAGTTTGAACTTTCAAAATGTAGTTTAAATGCAGCTTCAACGGGCTCTAAACGATCCCAGCCCGAGGAAGGAGGGTCTTATCTAGCGAAACGATCGGTTATTTTCTAAAACAAACTTACAATGTATATACTTTTTAACCGCAAATGCGGTTGACAGTTAGGGAATGTCGACAAACTCCCATCTCATTTTCAAAATCGTCCAACATTGCTGTTTTACCTTTTCTTGTAAAAGGTGTTTGATCTTCTTTGCATGTTCATTTTGTAAACACTGGGTTGGTACTTCTGCAGCGATTTTGAAGTTGGAGGTGAAAATGAGATGGGAGTTTTTTGACATACCCTAACTGTCATAAACAAGAATACACACAGAGCTAAACCAAGACGAGCATTTACGGTTAAAAAGTATATAAATTGTACATTGTTTTTAGAAAATAACAGATTGTTTCACTAGATAAGAGCTAGTTTAGAGCCCTTTGAAGCTGCATTTAAACTGCATTTTGGAAGTTCAAAGCACCGTAGAAGTCCATTATATGGAGAGAAATCCTATGTTTTCCTCAAAAAACATAATTTCTTTACGACTGAAGAAAGAAAGACATGAACATTTTGGATGACAACAGGGTACATTATCTGTAAATATCTGTAAAAAGTATAGTGAACATAAGTTCACTAATAAAATATACTACTTAAAGCAAAAAGTGAAGTGAAACTGCTACTGCCTTGAGTTATTATTTTGGAACAAATGTAAAATACTTTTCTTTCTGTTTCTAAATGTGTAAGTGATTTTCATGTAACCAAGAAATTGTGACTAGGCCTAGAAATGATTTTATAATTACTTTCTTATTTCAACACACCTAACAAATGTGGTACACTCATAAATAATTCTTAAAATATGTAAAGAAGTGTTTAGAAAGTCAATGAAATGTTTAAATGAAAAACAATAGTCACAAAGAGCACCTTAATGGAAAGTACTGAAACTATCAGTCTGGTTATGTTATCAGTGAGGTGTTAAAAAAAAAAACAGAAGAGAGAAAAGGGTTAGGTGGATATGGCCAATTAGAAACATGCATATGTATATCAGAAGCACAGTTGTGACTCAGACAGATTTCCCTTGAGCGTACTTTAATGCTAGTGTTACTCCCAGCGGTCCCAGTGGGTTTTATCCCAGTAGTTGCTCTTAAGAGACCTTGATTACACGTAGATGTCAGACATCTGCTACTTGAATGATTTAGGGGTCTTCTAAGTGGTCATACTCTCAGAATATAAATATGTTAAAGGACTAGTTCACTCAAAAATGAAATTCTGTCATTAATTTTTCACACTCATGTCGTTCCTTTGATCATCTTCAGAACACAAATTAAGGAATGTTTCACTTTACTTACTTTAAAACCAATCGTATCTCTCCAGTTTGTATGTAACCTGTATGCTGTGCGTGTTTGCATGTGCATATTATACAGGTACGCTGCTTGACACGAGTGGTCTCTATGATGAGGAAGTCAGCTCACCAGAAAGCCTACAGAAGTAAGTTGAACTCAAATACAAAATATCTATATATAAATTATGCATTCACAACAGACACACTTAGCCATGTTGCATTTCTCTGACAGGGTTATGGAGAATGAAGAGGGGAGAAAAGAGTACTTGGTGTTCCCTGCTAGTAAGAATCATTGTCCCAGCCAAAAGGGGCGCAAAATCCCCCTTAAAGGCAACGGCAGGAGAATCGATTACATCCTTTACAAAGAGGAAGGCCTGCAGCCAGACTGGAAAGTGGTGAGTTCTGATTACTCCAAAGCTACTTCTCTTTTCGAGTGCATTATGCAAATAATGAGTAAACTGTGACTAAAATTCACAGTAAATGCAAAAACATGGGACTGCACATGGGAGACAATAAACAAAATGACCTCTTGTTGAGTTCATACTGCCCGTGCTGTATCTGTAGTATAAACTATATATAGTAGTCAACATTTGAAGTGGATCAAAACCTTTTATCAAAGTTGTCCTAAAACCAAAGCAATACCCGTTCTTGTCATAGGACCACTTTGATGAAAGGTTTTAATCCACTTCAAATGTTGACTGCTGTATACTTTGCAACAGAACGTACTGCACCAACAAAATAATACTATAACAGCGATATTTAAACAAGATGTTCATCTTTTAACATTGTTATAAAATGTAAACTAGATGCCACTAAATGTGTCATATAAATTGCTAGTGTTAACTAAATATATGTATATATAGTTTGTAAAAGTTTGTAAACACCCCTGGCAAATTGTGGTTTTGAATGATATCAGCATAAATCCTTATCATTTTTTAGTGCAAATACATTAAAGTAACTTGATATTATCATTGAAGACCAGCAATAATAATTTTCATTTTGATTACATAATAATGGCAGTATATACATGTCAAAGTCAGACATGTGATGCCTGGTGACTGGTTTAAACTTGGCCCAGGTTTTTAAAAGATTTTTGGGTCAGCACACCTTAATAGCTTCAACAATTAATTGCCAATTAAGTTTAGAATACAGTTAATTTAGGCCCAGATTATGCAGAGCTGTAATAGCTGCTAATGGTAGATATTTTGATGAATCAAATATTTACGTTTTTTTATATGTATAAACTGTTTATGTAATAAAATATGTTTTCATAGTTTGTGTTATCCCTTATCAGTGCAAAATTATCACAAATTAAAAAGGATTCATGCCAATATTGTCCAAAACCCCACTTTTCTAGGGTGTTTCCAAACTTTTGGAGGGCAGACACACTACCAATCAGAAGTTTTTAAACATTACGTTTTTTTTGTTTGTTTTTTAAATCACTGTTGCTCACCAAACCTGCATTTATTTGCTCTAAAGTACAGCAAAAACAGTACAATTTTTAAATATTGTTACTATTTAAAATGTTTTCTATTTTCTATTTGAAAATATTTTAAAATGTAGTTTATTCCTGTGATTTCAAAGTTGAATTTTAGCATCATTACTCCAGTCACCTGATCCTTTAGAAATCATTCTAATATGCTGATTTGATGCTCAAAAAACAATTATTATTATTTGTATTTGTATATAGCACATCTGTACTTACATTGTATTGTCTATTGTGAATTGTCTTTCACATATTTATTCGAATCACTTTGTCTGTTGTCTGTGTCTTTTCATATATTTATTCTAATCACTTGTTTATTTTTGTTATCTGTGTCTTGTCACTTGTAAACCTGTCTGTGTACTGGAAGCTTCTGTCACCAAGACAAATGTCTTTATCATAATTTTGATTAATTTAAAGCAACCTTGCTAATTAAAAGTATTAATTTCTATCATTTCTATCTTATTCTTAAAATACTGACTCCAAACTTTTGAATGGTATAGTGTTTAATGTTACAATCTTTGGATCTTTCTGTTCATCAGAGAATCTTGAAAATATATACTCAACTGTTTTAAGTATTGAAAATAATAATAATAATAATAAATGTTTCTTAAACAACATATTAGAATGATGTCTGAAGGATCATGTGACACTGAAGACTGGAGTAACGATGCTGAAAATTTAGCTTTGATCACAGGAATGAATTACATTTTAAAATATATTCAAATAGAAAGCAGTTATTTTAAAAATTAAAAATATTTCACAATATTACTGCTTTTGCTGTATTTTTTATTTTATTAAAATGCTGGCTTGGTAGGCAGGATATACATCTTTAACAAACATTACTTTATAAAAAAATCTTTAATTTAATAATTTAATTTAACTTAAAAATTGTTAATGAAGTGTTAATTCATTCTGCCCAGTGCTGCTACTGTTATTTTAAAAAGTGAGATATTCCACAATAAGTGTTTCTGACATGGCATCCAGTTGTCATGGAAATTATACTGTTCTTAGTTATTATTATTCTTATTTTTTTATTTTGTTTTATAACAGTGTATATCAGTGAGATCAAATAATTTGTCAAGACTTAAAATATAATTTAAAACTCTACTTATTAAATATTAAATAATCATGAAAATGTATTTGAGTGCAGCTCTTTACCACACTGGAAGTGGAAGGTAAAGTTGAGTGCTTTGCATTATGGGATACAGTATTACACACAGTATGCCTTGTATACTGCACACTTCGGTGGCCACACTGTCATACACACAGATACTGATGCATATTTCTTATTGTGCTCAGTATATTAGAGCATACTGTACAGTATTTGTGTCAAGCAGTAAGCTGATATGTTTAGTTATGCTTATTTAACTCTTTGGTGCCATCCCATGGAGCAGTGTTGGAATAGCATCCCATAAGATAAATAGTATCTGACACATTGTTCCAATTCACATATTCACAGAGGTATAAATTTCTCTATGATATATTTTTGCTGTTATTTTAATAGTTATTAAACACATGATCTATCACCCCTTAAAGGATATAGAGGAGTTCAGCTTCATCACTCAACTTGCTGGATTGACTGACCACCTCTCAGTGGCTGCAAGATTGGTTGTGTCAACCGGAGAAGAGGAGACTTAGGACCCGGCCATAATTCAAAAAAATCAATGCCACGGAGAGAGAGGGGAGAGGCAAAGAGAGAGCGAGAGAAGTGAGTGAAAGGAAAAACAGCAGGAGGAGGCATTCGTCAAGCTTCCCGACAGATGAGAGCAGGGTGATTGAGAGGCTTGGTAAGTCATAAAAAACGATGGATGACATAGATGGAGAACACAGGCAAGAGAGGGGGGTGGCGAAGGAAAGGAGAAAACCACCAGTCAGCTCAAAGCAGCGTGAAGGTGTGTGATTTTGTGGACACTGGTTCTCCATCCACCCCTGGACTCTCTGTGTTTACATCTGAACTGAAGAACAAAATTAAAGATTTACTCACCTTTGCACTTCTGAAGCTTCTCTGGGGCCCTTAAAGGGGCAGAGGCCATTTTCTGGTGCCATGACCCGGATATCCGAAAGAAGGCTGTTGCATGGAAGAATGCGTACATTGACTCATCCGGTCGTCCTGTCACACAATATGGACAAGGATATGTACGTCTGTGTGTTTAAAGTTAGTCCACCGCAAGATCTATCCCTCAGCGTTCTTCAAAAGACCTCAGCAAGTGTCTTTCTTTTCTAACGTCTTTCTAAGGTTTCTATGGCCTCGTGCCATCTTTTTAGGGAGTTTATATATGATACTGATCAAGGTTGCATTGTATGGTCTCATGTAACACTAAGTTAAACAAGAACTTGTTTCGTTGACCACTGGGATACAGTGATCAAGTCCTGAAGAATGGCAGTGGCGCCATCACTGCAAACTATGGGAAAACTGAGCAATTGGTGGGATTTGTTCCCAAAGTATTGGTAGATGCATGTTTGCCAGTGCACTGCCATGTTTGTCATGGCCTGCATGTTTGACGTGAATCCCGAGACGCAATTAACACAGGCTATTTTTCACACTCAAGCCCTTTCCCCTAACACTTTTCCTTCTTGCAGTATTGCTGTGGCTCCATCACAGGAGAATGGTGTCGTAAAAGGCATCGCAGTGTTCACTGTTTACATTTTTGAGCCAAGATTGTCGTCCCCTGCAAATGTTTACACACTTATCAGGCAACGGTACCCCCAAGAACTACCCCAGGTAGACCCACCGAAGCTCGCTCTTCATGTGTTAACACAATTGCTTTTATACTCTCTAAAATTCTCTTGTTATAAGTTGTTATTATTGCTATTATTGTTATTGTTATCATTATTATTATGATTACTATGGTTCGTAGATTTGACATTATGTGCTTTTTACAAATGACTACATTCCCCATGATGCATTTATCTGCTTTTTGCTGTGTTAGAGGTTTACAGCAATATAGTGTAGAGCTCCGCCCTGTTTTGACTGACAGTCTATTTGGCCAGTCAGTATGCCTGTAAACACCATATCAATTGCTGTGTTCCTTTCAGTTCTGAATGTGCAAGGGAACGCAACCAAAACACCAGAACCAAAAGACGTTCTGTTGTGTTAATGGTTTTTGCATGCGCATTCCTCGTAGACGTGGAAATAGATACTAAAATAACAACAGAAGGCGGTTCTTCCTCATTGGGTTGAAAGGTTCTGAGCATGGATGTTACTCTTACGAGTAACATATGAGTGATGCTTTTCAGTGCAAGCATTGAAGTCTGATTCCTGAACAATTGACTCCTTTGAGTCAATCCTTTTTGGTCAGTCAAAAACAGGTTCTGAGCATGGAGAGTAACTCTTAACAATCGGTTCTTTTTGACGAATCAATCAACATATATGAGTAATGCTTTTGAGTCAGTACTTTTTGGTAAATCAGGAACATACAGCACAAGTACTGAAGTCCAATTCCTGGATGAATGACTCTTTTGAGTCGATTCTTTTTGGTCAGTCAAAAACAGGTTCCGAGCATTGAGAGTTACTATTAAGAGTCGGTACTTTTTAGTGAATCAACAACATGTATGAGTAATTCTTTTAAATCAAATCTTTTTGGTGAATCAACAACATAAAGCGCAAGCACTGAAGTCTGATTCCTGAATGATTGACTCTTTGGAGTCAATTTTTTTTGGTCAATCAAAAACGTAGGTCCTGAGCGAGGTTCTGAGCATTGAGAATAACTCTTAAGAGTCTGTTCTTTTTAGTGAATCAACAACATGTATGAGTGATGCTTTTGAATCATTTCTTTTTGGTGAATCAAACATACAGTGAATCTTTTGAGAAACATCAGTGTGATCAGGGATGTCCAATTCCCGAACAAATAACTATTTTGGTAAATCATAAAAATACAGCACAACCAAGGAAGACCGGCTGCTGGATGAATTACTCTTTTGAGTTGATTCTTTTTGGTGAATCAAAACATATATTGCACCCAGTGAAATCTGGTTCCCTAAATGAATGACTATTTTGAGTAGATATGTTTTTTGGTGAATCAGAAGCATACAGTGCGATCAGGGATGTCCAGTTCCCAAATGAATGACCATTCTGAGTTGATTCTTTTTGGTGAATCATAAAAATACAGTGCAACCAGGTAAGACCGATTCCTGGATGAATGATCCTTTTGAGTAGATTTGTTTTGGAGAATCAGAAACATACAGTGCGATCAGGGATGTCCAATTCCCAAATGAATGACCATTTTGAGTTGATTCTTTTTGGTGAATCATAAAAATACAGAGAAACCAGGGAAGACTGGTTCCTGGATGAATGACTTTTTTGAGTTGATTCTTTTTAGTTAATCAGATCTATACAGTGCAACCAGTGATATCGGTTCCCTGAATAAATGACCATTGAACTGATACTTTTTGGTGAATCAAACACATGCAGCTTATTGCAAATAACAGTAAAATTTATAACAGCGTAGTTACGACAATTGTTCATATGACAACGTCTTAAAAGACACGAGTTTTGTCATTTTATGTCAGTTTTTTTTTAATTAATTTAATATAAAAGGCCAAACACAATTTTCGTAGTAATTGTAAACTTATATTTATTTATTCTACAAATTATTTGATTTGTTTAATGGAAATAAATTTCTTTTTTACAAAAAAAAAAAAAAAGAAAGAAAGAAAGAAAGAAAGAAAGGTTTTGGAAGCCAGTGATAGAAACATCCCACATCAAACTCTGGATGGAACACAGCATTGATCTAGTCCCAATGCACCCACCCGCCACAAATTTTAATCTAACGTATCGTTCTTTAATCAGGTCAGTGTGCCATAATAATTAACCCTATCCAGTACTAATGCTTATAAGGGAGCACAGGGTATGATTCACATTTTCTGTTATTAAAAGAACCCGTGTTCATTTAATCTGAAATTAAACTCTTCCTATCGTATCTAAACTGACGTCATTATCCAAGGTCAGTGTTGAAGGGTCAGACAGGGAGAGCTGTAGTAGAGATGCATGCAGTGAAATAATGAAGCTTCACAATTTCTCACTCTCATCGCTGTCCATTAATATCTTACTGTTCTCTATATATTGTTTTCAAAACTATGTACTTTTTGTTGTTGTTTCTCTTTTCTTTTTCTTTTTTCTTTTTTTAAATTTCGAGGAATGCGGCTTGCTACAAGCTTTCAGCTGGCCAGGCTCTCACGGGGAACATGGAAAGGGAAAAGCTTTCTCAGTGTCAGCTCTTTATAAATGCATTTTGGTTCTGCTTTTTATTAAAAAATCCCTCTTTGATTCAAAGTGTGTGTGTTTTCATTATTCATTAAAAATGTTTCACTTTTTCCCAGTGGAATTACCATACCAGTTACATATCTACAAATATTTAAAAAAATATTTTCAGTGTTTCTTTGATGAATAAAAAGTTCAAATGACATCATTCATTTGAAATAGAAATCTTTACTCCCACTTTTGATCAATTTAATGCATCCTATCTGAATAAAAAATATTAATTTCTAAAAAACATCTTACTGAGTAATGATTGTAAGCCTACAGTATATACATATGATTTAACACTCACTTCCAAAAAATCTAAAATATTATTTGTATTGAAAAAAAAAAAGTACATGGACAAATTGTCATCAAATAACCAAAGTGTCTGAAAAAGGACATTAATATATATATATATATATATATATATATATATATATAAACACATCAGACACAGAAAGATTGAAGTTTAATACATGATAATAGAAAAAAGTTTTCCATTAAAGATCCCAGAAAATTGTGTACTGTCCAAAACTTTCATTGTACACATTTTGGATATCTGAAAAAATTCCACAGGAAACCATCTGAGGTTGCAATGTCACTTCAGGAAGAACCTGTTGTAACAAATTCTTCAAAAGCAAACCTGTTAACAACAAGGCACCCAAATGGTTTTAGGAGGATTGGGTGTGTACCTATTCAGGTTCATACAGTAAAAACAAGCCATTTATGAAATGCACATATTCAGGTACATATGAAATAAATGTTCTGTTCATGTACTACACCCTCAACCACCACAAGACAAAGCAAATCTTCTAAAATATATTTGAAATAGTTCATTATGTTCGGTCAGTTTATGTTGTATCCAGCTCAGGTTTTCATAATCAAACATGCAGCAGAACAGACAGCATGTAGAACTTTGGCAAGAACTTGCTGTTCAATCAGAGCAACTCTTATTATGACAGGTCATTTGTCCCAACCTGAACTGTAGACCGAAAGAAGATGTGATACTAGCTGCGGCATTTAGCTACTTTCTTAAAGACTCCATCTATGATCTAAATTAGTGGTTTTCAAGCTGTGAGTCTGTGTAGGCATTTTTATTAGGCTTATTAATTGGGCCTCAAAAAATGTGACTGTGTTCATGTCAGAAATACAAAATTGTTTGGTGAATTTAATGGGATAGTAAACCCAAAAATAAAAATTCTGTCATTAATTAATTACTCATCCTCATGTTGTTCCAAACCTGTAAGACCTTCGTTCATCTTCAGAACACAAATTAAGATATTTTTGATTAAATCCAAGAGCTTTCTGACCCTGCATAGACAACAATGCAACGGACACATTCAAGATCCAGAAAGATAGTAGGACATCGATAACATAGTCCATGTGACATGAGTGGTTCAACCGTAATGTTATGAAGCTACGAAAATATTTTTTTGTGCACAAAGAAAACAACTTTACTGATGTCTGTGCAGAGTCTGAAAGCTTTTGGATTTCATCAAAAATATTCTAATTTGTGTTCTGAAGATGAACGAAGGTCGTACAGCTTTGGAACGACATGAGGGTAAATAATTAATGACAGAATTTTCATTTTTTGGGTGAACTATCCCTTTAATTTTAGTCCCATTCACAAACAAATAACTCTTGGAGCCATAATTAGAGTGATCACAACTAGTTTGATTCGTCAGCAAATTACTGTTATGAGTTGGTTCATTTAATGAATCATTCGAAAAGATAGCAACCCTTTAAATGATTATCAGTCGGAGCGACAGCTAAATCGACATGACTCACTTACTAAACTGCAATCTCATTGCCAACGATTGTGTACAGCTGATTACTTTTCACCCTACTGGATCTTAATAAACTAGTTTCTCTGACTGTTTGACTTAAATATGACTGTTTACCTGATAAAACATTCAGTACTAAACTACTGGCCTTGTGGGTGACAGGAGCAAGCAGTTTCACTTCAATCAACCTTAACACTAGCAAGATATTTCGTTTTTCACAAGCTACAGATAATGCAGCAACCTGGAACAAGTGACATTTTAACAAACTCCTCCAACCCATGCAAGTAAAGCCGCAACTATAGCCTATATTTCACACTTATGCAGCGCGATGTTCACTAACAGCATGATGTTTGTGTCGTGTGATGAGGTGTTGGAGATGTGGGCTCCATTTCCTCTCTCGATGAGTTTGTTTGACGTGTTTTCCTCTTTCGCTGTTGTAATTTTCCGGTTTCTGGTCTCTACAGTGCTCTCACTGTATATGTATTTAATTCCAAAAATACATCGGTTAAAGGAACTAAAACTAATATTCACGTTGTCCGCAAATCTGATGAAACTACTAACACCCTATGAGTAAAGTAACATCAGTTAGGCAGTAGATAGAGAATGACTCAATATGAGTCAGACAAGGCCTACAATTATTTTGGCTTGTAGCCACATATTGTTTCTACTGTAGTTGTGAAGTTTGTAATGTGAGGAGCTAGCGATTTTGTATTACCTGTATCCGATGTTGTTACTGCATCGTCTCATTTAGTCAAAATGGAGATATTTGGTTACATAATGCATCTAACATGTCCTAAATGTACAGTATCTTAAACTGTTCAATATTTTGAAGTGGTTCACTTTCAAAATCCTGAATGCAGTCTAAATTATAATGTCCATGTCAAAGAGAAAAGAGGAATTGTTTCTTCATTCAGCCCCCTGTGCAATATTTTAAGTATTAAAAAGGTAAATGTGTGTGTTGCCATTAACAGGCATTTTGACATTACAACTCACAATTTTAAGTTTATATCTCACAATTCTAAAGGGGAAAGTCAGAACTGCAAGTTTGTATCACGCAATTCTGAGAAAAAAAGTCAAAATAGTGACTTCTGACTTTATAACTTGTAAACACAAATTTATCAATCACAATTCTGTTAAAATCACAATTCTGAGAACATATCTGTGGAAGAAACATTAGTTTTACTTATCTTATGTGCTTATGGAATATCGTGTAAGTGGCTGCTATATTTAAACCTGCTGGGAGGATGATGTGAGAGAGGGGTATCGGGGCCCTAAATATAAAGATTTGAATTTTGAGAGTATGACGTAGCAGAATGTATTTATCCGACTCTTACTATGTGTGGAAAGCACATGTAACCTGTGCGGTTAGGACATGTAACCTGTGTTTCGGTACGACTGTCTGACCTTCTTTGCAAAGAATAAACCTATAAAAGACATTTGACTGAGTTTGTCTCGTACTCTGGTGAGAGTCGTTTTTATTTTGCCAAAACAATTTGGTGTCAGAAGTTGGGATTCCTTGGATGTGCCTTTTGGACACAAGAGCGGATGGTGATTGATCACCCTGGACTTGGAAGTCACAGCCCTACCCCGACTAGGAAATTAAAATCACAAGAATACAGCACAGCCAATTCATTCTGAAAAAGAGAGCAAATTGTGGGGAAAGCAGCGTGGTCGCAAAGAAATTGAGATCACGTGAGCAAGTACGACACAAGAAGTACATTTCAAAAGAAGTGAAAGCTGTGCGGGTACTTAAACGGGGTGTGAGGCACTCCGCTTGGCCGACTTAGGGTTAAAGGTCGGATCTGTTGGAGACGTCCGACGGATAACGTAGGTGCCCACAGGGAGAGAGGGTCATTATGGGAAAATCCCAGAGCAAGCTCACCAAATATGATACACCAGTATTTTGTCTAATGAAAAAGTGTATGGCCAAAAATGCATGCAAGATGTAGGAAAGTAGATCAAGTATCATGATTTTCTGGAAGAGATTAAAGATTGAGGGTAGTAAAAGAGTCAGTTGAGGAAGGGAGTAAGAAACAGAAAGGGTGTTGTGTGAAGCATATGTGTGGGAAATGTGAGCAGACAATGGATTGTTGGATAAGGGAGGTGAATAAGAGAGAAAGGTGGGTGATGCAGAAAGATCTGGTGCATAGAGATGGAAAAGAAAAATGAGAAATGTGAAGAACAGCAACACATAGATCCACTAACCCCTTTGATGTGTTTATTTTCCCACATGTACCACGGCCGTATCATCACTATCCCGTGGCTGAGCTGCAAGCCCTAAAAGTGGACCGTGATCTCGACTGCTTACCACCAAGAAGACCAACAGCACCACCGGCAAAACCACCAGCACTGCCAGTGAGACCAGCAGTACCGTCAGCAATACTGACAGCACCGCATCCACAGGCGGTAGAAGCAGGAGGGCATTAAGAAGAAGACCCCGAAATGATTCCTGAAACCGAAGAGGTCGACAAGGAAAGGACTCGCAGACTTTCCCCCATCAAAGAAAAGAAAGACAAGAAACACTGTAAAGGAAGAAAATGTGCACGCAAAATGACAAAAAAGGAGAGAGTTAAAGCAAGGACTGACAAAGAATTAGAGCTGGCTTTAGTGCAGGCTGTGTCAAGACCCGCGGTTATTCGTCTCCCCGATATCAACAGACGAGAGGGTTGAGAGGAAAAGGACGGGGCGGAAGACCCTCAAGCTGGACTGAAAGAAACCCAGAGCAACGGGGCTGTGCGATCTGTGGGACTAATGATCATGTAACCAGAAAGTGCAGTAAATGCAGACTGTGCAAGAACGATGGTCACTGGGCCCAAGAATGTCCAGAAAACTAGCAAAATCAAGAAGCAGACTGAAATGAGGACGACGGAGAGCAGGGAGGAGGGGTCCCGGGTGAGCAGTCAACAGCTACAGTGCAGGTAAGTGAACATCTTTTAATCACACACACACACACACACACACACACATATACTGAAGTAAACACTGCTCTCTGCAATGAAGAAAAAGCTTGCGTTTCTTTGTGTGTTTCTGATTTGAGTAATGCATTTTCTGATAAATGTTCAATAATATACGAAAATAAAGGATGTAAATATGTCTAAATACCCCATGCTAGATGAGGGGTACTGGTTGAATTTTTGGCAGATTCTGTTTACGACCATGTGACTTGCCATGTCAACCGTCATTGACTAACAAAATAAATGAGTCCACTTCTGCGTCAGGGCATACGATTTTTGAAAATTCATCGTGCCCTTAAATTGTGAAACAGAGGGAGGCCGGGTGCTGAAACATGCATTCACTTATTCACTGGCGTGCCCTGTACCCATCATGGGTCAAGATTTGTTATGTAAACTAAATTTAGTGCTCATCGCAGACACCTGGGGTGTCAGAGTGACAGAGCAGGAGGAGCAATTGTGCTGTCTGCGAGCTGAGCCTCAGTGGGCTTATGAATGGCGCATAAAAAACAGTGATTGGGCTCAGATGATGTGTGAATGGTCTAAGAATCGAACAATGCCATTCAACACAGAAATTATGCTGCCTGACAATTTACATTGCACGTCACATGTCGTAGGGGTGGAGAGTGAAACTGTGAGCTGTGATCAAATGTTTTGGACAGAAAATGTGTGTGCAGTTTCAGTCAGCTTCCATTTTATCTAGTGGCAGGAGAGTCTGTGCCTCACTTATCTGTTTCCAAGGCCAGGGATCAGTCATGGTGTGAAGTAGGGAGACTTGTGAAGGAATGTGTTGACACAACGGACTGCTGTGAGATAGATAGAGCTTAGGGGCATTTGTGTCATACTGCAAGCATGACATTAAAGTAGAAAGAGTTGTGACCCCTGTTGACAGCACAAAGGAAAATCATTGCATGGCAAATATTTGCACCTCAGACATATACCCTGCTTTGGCAGAGGTGCCTCCTAAATTGTGGGCAAAACACAAATATGATGTGGGTTTGATCAAGGGATGTGAACCGGTTGTAATCACTCCAAAATCTGATTACAGGCCGTGTCAACAACAGTAGCCTCTGAAACAGCAGCTGCCATCAACGGAATTGAGTGAGTATGATATGTTGAGTTGGTGCAAACTTCATAACAATTCGCAATATTGATTTTATATCTCACAATTTTGAGAAAAAAAGTCAGAATTGTGACTTTATATCTCGCAATTTTGACTTTATAACTTAATTGCAAGTTTTTATCACACAATTCTGAGAAAAAAAGTCAGAATTGCAAGTTTTTATCTTGCAGTTCTTAATTTCTCACAACTGTGAGTTTATATGATGCAATTCTGAGAAAAATGTCAGAATTGACTTTATATCTCGTGATTCTGACTTTATAACTCACAAACATATTTATATCTCACAATTATGTCAAAATCACAATTCTGAGAAAATATCAGTCTTTTTCCGAATTCCGAATTGTGACTTTATATCTCACAATTCTGAAACAAACACAAATTTGTATCTCACAATTCTGTAAAAATTGTGAGATGTAGACTCGCAATTCTGAGAACATATCTGTCTTTTTTCCCCCTCAAATTTGGACTTTGTAACTTGCAATGGCGAGTTCATATTTCACAATTTTGAGAAAAAAAGTCAGAATTGTGACTTTATATCTCACAATTGTGAGTTTATATCTTACAATACTAAGAAAATGTCAGACTTACAAGTTTGTATCACGCAATTCTGAGAAAAAAGGTTAGAATTGTGAGAAAGTTGCCTTTTTTATTTTTTAAATGGGCTTCCACATAGAATAGCCTGGAAGTGCTATAAACAAAACAGGGAACTCTGTTAGGCCTCATTAGGACTCTGAATACCATGTCTCTTCATGGTACTAGACAAACACACTGAGTATGAACCTGCACTAATTGCTTTGTGATACAATTAAAATGATATATATGATGTTTTGACATACCTTTTTTTAGAAAACAGACCCTCTGGCAGCGCTCCACCATTAAAGAGGAGCCAGGGATTGGAATATAGCCATTGTGGTGTAAGTGGGGATGGACGGAAAGATAACTATCTGCTCACTGATCAGCAAAATGGTCTAACAGGGGAGTGTTACGAGACTGACATATTGGCTTTATTGTCTTCGCCAAACAAGTCTCAGCTTTGGGTTCTAGAACTTTGTGACTTGAGAGACTCTTTTCAATGATAGAGGACTTAACATTTTTGTACACAACAGGTCATATGAATACAATGTTGGATAATGCATTGCAACATAAGAAGATAAACATACTTGGAACTGAGCTTATTTTAATGCCTCAGCTTAAGAAGCTGAAAAAAAAGCCCCCAAAATAATTCCCCTGGATTTTGTAAAACAAATTACCAATAAGCTATTTATAGGTTTCCCTTGAAATAAAACAACAGGATACCTAGGTTATATTCCGTAACCTAAGAAAAATCCACTGGGAATTGTATGGATCTAATGAGTAATGGATGCTAAATAGTCATGTTGTTTCCCTTTTGTAATACAGTCAAAGTCAAATGGACATTAGCCTGAATAGTTCTGTAGAATAAAACAGTGATCTGTGAATCATCAGGAATGTACCTCGACATGGTTCTAGCACTGATGTATTTGAATAAATTTGAGTATTTGTTTTTTTATTCAGTATGTGGCTTTAAAACAATCCTCATGACACACAAGGTTACTCAAGTGTGTCTGCTGAAATGCTGTTTCATTTTGATAAAATTTAAATGTGTATGTAAAATATAGTGAGTCAGAGAATGAAAGGACATTACTCATCAACATATCCATCCATGCAATGTTCAGCAGGTGTCTGAGAGATCTGGTGGATTCTTTTTTTTAAAGATTGCTTGGTCTTTTCTAGCTGAAGTGGGGGCGTTTGAATCTTAGGTGTGTTTAAACACAAAATGTCAGAAGTTCAAACTATTAATGTGGCTGTTGACATTTCTCATGCACTAGCACCTCTTTTAGAAAGAGGATGTGATACTTGATGGGGCATTTATGCATTCTAAATGTGGTGCCAGCGTGTCTGTTAAAAATGTTAGTAACATTTAACAATAATTTTTGACTTTAGTGTATTTTTTTTCTTTTTTTAAAGGTTCTACTTTATATTAGGTGGCCTTAATGTCTGTGTACTTACATTTAAATTAATCATTTGATACAATGCACTTATTGTGTACATGCATGTTTTTGCATTGCATTTATATTTATAAACTGTTGACCCATTCCTTAAACCTTAACTGACCCTTAAATCTACACATATTACCAAACCTGTCCCTAACCTTACCTAAGATCCCACCACAGTAGCTGAAAAAAGTGTTTTAGTGTTTTGGAATACAATCAACAATAATTTTCAGTAAAAAATATTTATTATACCAATAACAAAATATATGGTTATTATTATTGTTATTATAGGCTACCAAATCTCCTGATTACCCTACAGGACAAGCTGGCATAGAAGATTAAATAAATAAATACACATGCGCGCACACACACACACACACACACACACACATGTTGGGTTTACATGTTTTATGGGGACATTCCATAGGCGTAATGGTTTTTATACTGTACAAACCGTATTTTCTATCACCCTACACCTACCCTACACCTAAACCTAGCCCTCACAGGAGACTGTGCACACTTTTACTTTCTCAAAAAAACTCTTTCTGCATGATTTATAAGCCTGTTTCCTCATGGGGACCTCACAAATGTCCCCATAAGGTCAAAATTTACTGGTATTACTATCCTTGTGGGGACATTTGGTCCCCATAACGTGATGAATACCAGGTGCACACACACACACACACACACACACACACACATTCTACCAATAACAGAATATAATAACATAGATAGATAGATAGATAGACACACACACACACACACACACACATACAGGTACACATTCTACCAATAATATAACAACATGTATTTATAAAATATATTAATATTATTGTATTAAAAATGTATTATTATTATTATTATTATTATTATTTATTGGCTACAAAATCTGGCAGGACAAGTTGGCATAAATAAATAAATAACACACATTCTTGAACATTATTATTATTATTATTATTATTATTATTATTTTACATTCTACCAATACCAAAATATAATAACATATTTATAACATTTATAGTGTCATTTATTATTATTATTATTATTATTATAGGCAGGAATCTCCTGATGAGCCTTGGGACAAGCTGGCATGAAAAAAAATAAATCCCACACATACACATTCTATAACATTATTATTATTATTAATAATTATTATTATAGGCTACAGAATCTGATGCCTACAGGACAAGCTGGCATGAATGAATGAATAAATCCCACACATACACATTCTTGAACATTATTATTATTATTATTATTATTATTATTACACACACATACATTCTACCAATAACAAAATATAATAACATATTTATAACATATGGTAATTTATTATTATTATTATTATTATTATAGGCTACAGAATCTCCTGATGAGCCTACGGGACAAGCTGGCATGAAAAAATAAATAAATCCCACACATACACATTCTATAACATTATTATTATTATTAATAATTATTATTATTATAGGCTACAGAATCTGATGCCTACAGGACAAGCTGGCATGAATGAATGAATAAATCCCACACATACACATTCTTGAACATTATTATTATTATTATTATTATTATTATTATTATTATTATTATTATTACACACACATACATTCTACCAATACCAAAATATAATAACATATTTATAACATATGGTAATTTATTATTATTATTATTATTATTATAGGCTACAGAATCTCCTGATGAGCCTAGGGGACAAGCTGGCATGAAAAAATAAATAAATCCCACACATACACATTCTATAACATTATTATTATTATTATTATTATTATTATTATTATTAATAATTATTATTATAGGCTACAGAATCTGATGCCTACAGGACAAGCTGGCATGAATGAATGAATAAATCCCACACATACACATTCTTGAACATTATTATTATTATTATTATTATTATTATTACACACACATACATTCTACCAATAACAAAATATAATAACATATTTATAACATATGGTAATTTATTATTATTATTATTATTATTATAGGCTACAGAATCTCCTGATGAGCCTACGGGACAAGCTGGCATGAAAAAATAAATAAATCCCACACATACACATTCTATAACATTATTATTATTATTATTATTATTAATTATTATTATAGGCTACAGAATCTGATGCCTACAGGACAAGCTGGCATGAATAAATAAATAAATAAATAAATAAATAAATACACATTCTATAACATTATTATTATTATTATTATTATTGTTATTACAAAATATAGTAACATATTTTGTAATAACATATTTTGACATAATATATTGCTGTTTAAAATGAACAGTCTGAACCTTCATCCATGTTGTTATATTTGACCAAACTATGTTATCTTTCTCTTATGTTTTTCTCTATTTAGAAACCACAGTATTTGGCCAAATGGATAAATGTGTGTCCACTCTAATTGCCAAACACATTCATCAAAATTCATGACGCTCTAGATGACACTTATTGTGTTTGAAAGACATGAGTGTGTGTCTAATGCATCTAATTTTCCTTCTAGTATAATGGCACACAGTGTTGTGTGGTTTTTTTTTTTTTTTTTTTTTTTCCAGGCCACTGTACTGAAAGAGGAAGTGAAAGCTTTGCTGTCAGGGTTGTCCCTCACAAAGCTTTGCCTAAATGTGACTTTTGAAGGTCAGAAGCACGTGTGAGATGACGGCAGATACTGTCGGACTTTTGATACTGTGTGGGTGATTTTTAAAATCTCCCTCTTCAATTCCACTCTTAAAGGGATATTCCCCCCACAGAAGAGTCTCTATAAAGGCTGATAGCCTGGACAATGAGCCACACAGCAACAAGTCCAGCTTGAGTGCTTCACCTCTAAAAGACTCTCTGTACATCAAGCCAATCTAGTACAACAGAACGGCCAGAATGACCGCCTCTCGCTTCGTCATTTTCTCCGCAGTGGTGGTGCTTGTGTGCGCCATTAGCCTCAGTGAAGGTAAGATGGAGGAGGAAGTTAAATTAACATTTTAAAAACAAATCAATTTAAAACACATAAAACATCTAGTCTACTTTTGTAGTGTTTAAAACTTGGTTGTGTATTCTCAAATCTAGGTATGCGTATTGGACCTCAAAGGTGCTGTTTCTCCTATTCACCCCGTTCTGTGCCGATCAAGAAACTGGTTGACTACAGCATGACAAGCCAGCAGTGCCCCAAAGCAGCTGTGCTGTAAGTGTCACAACAACATATCTCTGTTTTTATGTTTTTATTATTAAACTAAATTTTTTTTAATATGTATTAGTTGTATATTTAATATTTTAAATAATAATTATAATAATTATTAGAATTAATTCTTGTATTATTTGTATGTTTATTACATAAACAATCATTAATATTATTGTTTGAACTGGTTTGAACTAATTTGGCCCTACAGAGCAGGTTCCTTTGTGTCTGATGGTATTGAATTTCTCTGAATGCAGGTTCAAGACTGTGAAGGGTAGTTATGTGTGTGCCAATCCCGCTGACTCATGGGTACAAGGGCACATCAAGATCTTTGACAGCAGGAACGTCGGAGGCCAGGGGAGCTTGTAATCATGTTGACCTGCGTCCTCCAACTACTGAAGCACTGGACAAGTGTGGAGCCTGAGCAAAACTGAAAAAAAAAAAAGCGATTATTGTACTCGCCGACAAATGCATTGTCACTAACTGATCAGCGTATTGAAGCTACGGAGTTAAACAATCCAGAATTTACGTTGTTTGAATTTATCTTTTTGACTTTTGTCTTTTATTTGTCTTACTAATGTATTTCTAAACAGAGTGTTTTGTACCGAAAGATAAAATATTGCAGATTTTTAGCCTATATCTCAAAGTATAAACTAGTTTATAGAAGAACATTAAATGAATCGGAGTATTTTTGTAATGTGTCACTGAAGACAACATATTATGATGAAGAACTGTTTATCTACATTTTTGCTACTGTAACCTCCTCAAAATAAAGACACTTTCCGGGTCTCTATTTGACTGTTTCACACTTGTTTATTTGTGAACAAATGATCCTGTGTTATCTTTCACCGTGGTTCACACTGTTCACACTTACAGAGATGGTTAGGTTTCAAGATTTCCGTCCATTTAAAAACCCGTTTACATTCGTGTTTGCATAAACGACGCTGTTGACTTGCAACCTGCTGAAACTTTATCTGTGGAAATGTTGCCACACAAATCCACTTTTAGTTTTTTAAATTAGGTTTTTTGTTTAGGGGAAATGTGTCATGATCTGGGCTGTGGGGCTTCCCTCAGCCACCTGAGGTCGCTGTTTTCCCTTCCCTGCACTGCACTTCCCTGATTGTACACCTGTCTTGTCATTAGCACTCATCTAGCTCTCACCTGTTCACAATTATCTGGTCTATAAGAACTCTCATTTCCCACTACTCATTCTGGCTGCATTGTCTTCGTGTGTGTTCCCCCGGTTTGACCCTGCCTTGGATTGTGTTTCTGTTCGGTTCATTTTATTCTTTGATTCGAGTCGTGTTGTGCCCTGTTGGCCTTTTGGTTTTGGTTTATGTTTATTTGTGTTTTGTTTAATTAAATTCCCTTCCCTGCATTTTGGACCCTCACCTCATTTCTCTGTTCCGAACGTGACAAAATGCAGATTAATAAACATGACTGTAAATGTGCCAGAATTAGCTAAAAGGCTATTTTTTTTAAACCTGTAGACCCTTGACGGGATGTTAAAAAGTCACCCTAAAAACAAAAACAGAGCATCTTACACACAAGCTATTTTATATAGAAAATGGTCTATAAAAAATGTCTACTTTCTGAAAGGTTTCACTGAATTAACATCTCAACATATCACACATATCTGAAAGCCCTTGTCTCTGTAAACAGTAAAATAAACGTAGACGCAAGCCGCTGTCAGATTAGCCAATCGAATGATCTTTTGAAGCACCTTATGCCTGTCCATATATGGTAAGCTGGAAACTGAGAAATTAGAAATTTGATAGTGTAGTCATCTGTCATCGACAACGTTTTGACCATCATAAAATGTTGAAAATACAAAAAGACCAAAAGCAATGAGACAATATAGCTGCAAGCAGCAATTACCGGGGTTCAAGCGATTAAAGGCATTTAAGCACATATGAAAAAAGACATTATTTAGCAAGCCTGTGACCACCTTAATCAATGTAAAAAAGCATTTTTGGCAAATCCAGGTAATTTACCATAGAAATATTGTTTTTTTAAACGTTTATGACTGTTATAGTGCCAGCTGTGGTCTGATCTCCTTAAAATTGTGCATGCTTGTTTAGAATCACCTGTCGCATGTGCTCACCAGGTTTTGAGTTTTGAGCTTTCCTTTAGGCTTTGTATGATTTTGGGTAAATTTGGACAGGCCCCTTTTTTAAACAACCCTATTATAGCTTCCCAAAGGGTGAATTTAAACTTTTTTTGATAATTATTGACCTAGAGAGTCCAGATTGAGCAAAAAATCACAAAAGTAGTTCACAAAAGTAGGTTTTTTTACATCTCTATAATTTGATATGAATATTGTGTGTATGTGTGAAAAACCGTGTAATGTCAATCATTTATGCCCTTGAAAAATGCTAAATCCAGTGGCTGATTTCTTTTAAATTTCTCACAGACCTTTGGAGCCATGAGTCAAACAGACCCAACGAGTTTCATTCTGATCAACCTTCATTAACCTTGTCTAATATGTGCTCAAACTTCATTGGCCAATGGCAGCCATGTTTTTTTGAGAGACACGAAACGGACATTTTTATGTTTTTTACCTCTTGTAGCGCCATCAGGTGGCCAAGCTCAGCATTTTTTTCCTGTGATCTCAGATTAAGCTCTTACATACGTGTTCTGAGTTTGGCGAAGATATCTCATTCCATTCAGGAGTGGCCCCGCCCCTTTCGAACGTTTTGCGATGGTCAGTCAAAAGTTAAACTTTTTTCATAATTATTTATATTCACTCTCCAGATAATCTTCCTGCACTAGTTTGGTTCTGATTGGGCAAAAAGCCTACACTGTAAAAAATAAAAAACACAATTTGTTGAGTCAGCTTAAAATAATTTGTTACCCTGCTGCCTTAAAATTAAGTTCAGTCAACTAAAATAAGTTTAGTCAACTTGAAATGTTAAGTTGCACTAAGTAACAACTTAGATATTTGTGTTTGCTAAACTTAACAGATGGGTAAGTAACCCAACTGCCTTAAAATTTTAAGTTGATTCAACTCAAATATCTAAGTTGTCACTTGGTATAATTTAACATTTCAAGTTGAATAAACTTTTTTTGAGTTGAACTTAAAATTTTAAGGCAGCCAGGTTACAAATTATTTAAAGTTGACTCAACAAATTGTTTTTTACAGTGTAGGTATGCAAAAGTAGGATTTTCAAAAAATCCAAAATACCTAGAAATTTTGCAAGACTCACAATTGAATCTGAGGCATGCGTTTTGTCTCGTGTGAGCCAAAGATTCCAACCACATAAGACACTTGAGCCTGTGATTGATGTTTGAGGAGTTATGGCGATTTTGTACTTTTGAACACTGTAGCGCCCCTGTCAGGTGTCAGGTGTGAGTACTACCATTCATTCAAGTTTCAAGTCTCTACAACTGACGGTTTGGTCTACACGATCAGTTTTACATGGAGATTGCTAATCCTTGGCCATTCTAACAATTTCAATAGGGTTTCAGCGCTACGTGCTTAAACCCATAAAAAGAAACAAGATAAAAACACTTTAACACGTTTAAAAAAAAGATGCAGAATTTGCTGTAATTTTGCTTGACAGATAAACACACGGTTACGCCAGGCAGCATATAAAGAAGTGGCGTGGTTACAGCTGGCAGAAGTTATGGCTTAAAATCATACGAAGACAAAAAGTAGATTCATCACTGTTCCATATTTTATCTGCTTCCCTCAAAAGCTAAAACGAAACCGCACGTGAATAATGAGGCAAGCATTGTTTACGTAGCTTAATAATTGCAACAACATTTCATCATTAGCCCAAGATTTTCCCCAGACTGTACATCATCAGTAACACAGGTCTTTTGGGGTGTTAAAATGGCTCTGTAAACCAGATGGAAAGTTTGGAAACAATTTATGACCTTTTATGAGTCTGACATACAGTGAGTGTTGTTTTCAACCACATGTGGTCATGTGTATTCTACTGTTGAACATGAGAAGGTGTCATCAAATATAGGCCTAACAAGGCTTAGTTCTCTTTTCTGCCCACAAATACACGTCATGTTGGTAATAGGCAGTGACACTGTCCATTTTAGATCAAGATACTGTATGTACGTAGCTGTCTGTGTGTGATTTGACCATGTAGAAGTAGTGGGACTTGGATTCAGGATTAAGTCTCTGAGAAACTAGTACAGAGGGGTCATTCTTTATAATTAGGGCTACGTTTAGAATTTACATAGCTGCTTTGAAACTATATTGTATAAAATGTTATATAAACAAAGGTGATCTGTAGAAATATGTGCATAAAATACCATCTATGTTTGCTATTGTCCACCATTTTACCATTAATGTGTAACACAGTTGATAGGTAACATAGTTGACATTTTTAGTGTTTTGGGCCTATACTCAACATGGAAGCCTAGAACCACTGAGCATATGGTATGTTTAGAAATATATTTTCATAAACAAAACATAAGTTTTAGTTAAATTGTCTTTTCAGCAATAATACTTGTTTAACACTGTTGACAGTCAATTAATCCACTCTTGAAACAGGTTTGCTAGTTTAACCAATATTAGAAAGAGAGAGAACATAACTTCTAGTGTTTCATCCACGTGCTTCTAGAGGAAATATCATCATACTGTGCAAATTATGCGAGAATGGGACAAACCATTCCTTTTTGAGGGGGGAGGGGGGTTCTAGTGGGTAACTTAGTTGACAGTGGTTTTTTGGACACAAATAAAACAAGTTATGTCACAATAATACTGTTATTGCTTAGTGTATACAACTATCCATTCTTATTAAATGTTTTTTTATATCTCATAAAAAGTTGCATGATATTTAAAAAAGGCAGTATAACTGTGATTAGCATCATCTCATATTTAATAATGTATTTGACTTGTTTGTCATTTGTCTTGCTAATGTATAGTGATCACATTTGAAAGATAAAGAGCTCAAATTATAAACTATAGAGAAAAGGTAATGATTCTGTCTTGTGCCATTTAAGACAAAACAGATGATGATGAAGTTTGTTGTATTTCAGGTAACTTTAAGCATTTTTACTGGCTTAACCTCCTCACAATAAAAGCACTTTGTTATTCTAAATTAACATAATTTACAGCTGGTTACTGCTGCTAAAGCTCTTGGCTGACCTCTGGTGGTGATTTTTTTTATGTTGGCCACACTGTTAATCTATACAATTTCTTAATCATGAAGCAAAGCATGCTTTAAGATAGCTCTGATGAACTGTCCAAACCAGTTTCAGTACTTCTCATAGAAGAACTAAAATACAAAAATCTTCAAATATCAATAAACAGCTCTTAATTTGTGTCCTTCCTGGTACTGTATTGCCATCTAGGGAAAGTTCATAGAACTATATTAGAATAGACATACTGACACTAAATTCAGGAACTCTAAAATTAAAAGGTCAAATTTACAACAAATCTGCAAGCATTTTTGGTATATAATTGCATCCTAAAATTAAAAAAAGGAAGAAAAACAGAAAATAAAGAGTGTGTCCGAAACACAGGTGGTTTTGTGAGTTCTTATAAGGAGCTTGCTGATGTCCAGCTTTCGGAAACTCTTGTTCCTCCTTTATTTCCTCATCAGTTGGATCTACCAGTCACATCTAGGTCTGTACTTCGCAAAACTGATACAACTTCTATCAGATTAAAAATAAACTTAAATTACATATTTAAAATAAAACTCTGATTAGAGAATTAGAGAACACTTATAGATAATTTGCTAATTAAAGTGCTAATTTTCTTAATTATATGTCAAACACAAGTTAACTTGCAGAATTCCTCAAATTTTCACTGAGATTGCAAGATGGCAGGCCACTCTAAGGTGACTGAAACCCTGCGACAGGAGGTTGTCCAGATGAAGGTAAAAGGAACGACCCTTTCAGCCACTGCAACAAAAGGTGGTCATTTTTCTTGTTTACAAATTTCTTGGATATTACAGGTTTACAATGACACTAATTCAAGTCCCTCAAAAAGGCTGGTCGTCCACGTAAAACAAATGCACGAGAAGACAAGACTTGCTTGTCTGGATCTGTCTCTGCATGTTTAAAGGAGAAGTCCACTTCCAGAACAACAATTTACAGATAATGTACTCACCCCCTTGTCATCCAAGATGTTCATGTCTTTCTTTCCTCAGTTGTAAAGAAATTATGTTTTTTGAGGAAAACATTTCAGGATTTTTCTCCATATAATGGACTGATATGGTGACCCTTCTTCCTCGGCTGGGATTGTTTACAACCGCATTTGGGATCGTTTGAAGCCGCATTTAAACTGCATTTTGGCAGTTCAAACTTGGGGCACCATAGCAGTCCATTATATGGAGCAAAATGTTTTCCTCAAAAAACATAATTTCTTTATGACTGAAGAAAGAAAAAAATGAACATCTTGGATGACAAGGGGGTGAGTACATTATCTGTAAATTGTTGTTCTGGAAGTGGACTTCTCCTTTATGAGAAGTCGGACTGAAAGTACACTATGCAGTGACAAAGTCATATTATAAGTGGATACTTTGATAATGGGTAACACAAAAAATGTAATAAATAAATGAATAAAAAATACATCCGTATTCTGAGCTACAAGGCCTGGAATACTCAAGCTTGGCCTTGAGAAGTAAGTGCACAAGACTTTCCCAGTTCTACAAAATGGGAAAAGCTCACCACCCAGTATATCCACACTTTCTCTAATACTACTTCAGAGCGGTCCACGGACCCACAGTCACATTTAAATATGTACTGTTAAAAATGGACTATTACAATTTCAGTCAGACTGAAATGTTTTCATACCAGTTTAAAAAGACAAATCACTGTTTTAGTCTGACTCAAATACTCACTAACTATTAGACTACTCACTAACTGCAAATGAAAAGCTGCCATTTTCCTGTCATTATATTTGCATATTTTAATTCAGTGATTCAGTTTATTATTATTCTATCTTCTCTATTAGACCAACAGGTGTCACTATAAACAAGTAGTGGTTGTGTTTTCTTAATAGAAATATTAATATATGCGACAGAGATGCAAAAATGAATGCTGTTATGGCTTAATACAACTGTCTTCTTTTGAAATTTTTTTTTTTTTGCATGGATATTACTGGGTGTCAAACTCCTTTGAATGTATGTATATTCATGTAAATCAGCATAAATACTTACAGGGAAAGACAGAAATACTGCAATTAGCATATAATTTATATTTATACAGGCAAAAAATAAGAGACAAACTGTTCATCTTTTTGGCTTGTTTTCAGTCCTATTTCTTGCAGACAATCTTGAGATTAGTTCTTTAATTAAACACACCTGAACCAGTTCATTGTCAAGGTCTTTGGGATACAAAAATCAGTGTTATGTTTTATTGTTTTTGTTTCTTCATGAGTATGACTCTCAGTTAATAAGCAAGTAAACAGTAATCAAGGTCTTTGGGTTTATATGTGAGTAAAGAGGTCAAGGTTGAGCACCTGATATTTAGTGACAGCACAATTCAAATTTTATCATAAAACCTTCAGATTTTTAACAGAGTTTAACAGGCCTGAAATCATGTTTTCAGTGAAGAAAAGTACTTGTAGCAAAGAGAACAAGGATAAGGAGGAGCAAAAAACTACTCTTATGCAATATTGGTGTCCAGAAATGGATTTATCTGAATGTCTTAATATGTAATACGTCAATGTGAAGCTGCTCAGACGTTATTCTGGACACAACTTTGAGATCTTCAAGCTCTACAGAACATCTACAGATTCTTTCTGTCATTGTGAAGAAACACCTTGAAGAATGAGAGGCCTGATGTGTGTGCTGTTCCTGGTGATCTTCTGCTCTGAGCAGACGCCTTCATATCATAAGGGCTTTCATTTTGAATCAAGACAGAATATATTGTTTTCAGACAAATACCCATTCTCTTCAAAAACTATTTTTTCATCTCACCAACAGCTATTGAAAATGCAGTTCCTCAGAAGTGTTGCTTTGGTTTTATTGACTTTCAGATTCCAGCTAAAAAAAACTATCAGTGCTGTGAAAACAAGTTCACATTGCGCTGTCACAATTTATTTAAATTCTGAAATATAGAAATGTGCTCTTCATAGATGAATTATAGATGAATGATATAATGATTTTGTGCATGACAGCACTTTAAAAACATTTTGAAAGTGAACTTTTCCCCCTCAGGGTTACGACACCTAAAGGTTCAGAATTGTGTGTGAAACCAGATGAGGCTTGGATAAAGAGAGTAATAGAGAAACACAATACATATGCACAAAATACTGACTAATACAACTGTCCTTTCTTAATAAATATATTACTTGCTGTATCACCTCATATATAATATTTCAAGACATAATGAAAAATCTACTATATGTTAAACCCGTTCGCAATTAGCACTCAATGTACTGACATGTGAAGGCTGACAATGTAAAAGAATATTAAAATGTATGAATATTATTAAGTGTCTAAACATGGTGTCTGTCACGTGTCTTGTATGGAAGGGGAGAATGAAGACAATGGTCAAAGATAAAGTCTTTATTATAATCCACAGGTAATTCCAAAACGGTTAACTCCACAGCGGGAGAGTAGAGACACATGTACATTGACAAGACTAGACGACAAACACTGAACCGAATGCAACTTATAAAGACAGGTGATTACAATGAACATAATTAAGGCACAGGTGATGCAAGGTTAACTAATGATGATTAAACGAGGACAGGAAACAGGAACAACCAAATATGGGCACAAGAGGGAGAAACCAACATAAACATTCCATGGGGTGTGACATTACTCCCGCCTCCCAGAAGGCACGTCCTCGCGCCGTAGAACAAAACAAAAACAAAGGAGTGGAAAAAAGTCTGGAATTTTGTGTGAAACCACATGAGGCTTGGATAAAGAAAGTAATGGAGCATCTTGAGAAACACAAATACATATGATACAGATGCAAAAAATAATACTGTTATTGCTTCATACAACTGTCCTTTATTAAAAAATGTAATTTGTTTTTACATTGCATGGATATTACCGGGTGTCTCAACATGGTGTCAAACTCCTTTGAATGTGTGTATATTCATGTGAATTAGTCTTGAGATTAGTGCTTTAACTGAACACAACTGAATCAGTTCTTTGTCAAGGTTGAAGGTTTGGGTGTAATGTAAGTAAGGAGTCAAGCACCTAAGTTTAGGTGAAAGCAAAATTCATATGAGTATGAAGCCGTAGGCCATGTTGTTTTCCTGAAGTGCACTGTCAGTGATTCAGGTAGAAAAGTACTTTCCACATTCTCACATGCACAACAGCAGAAAAAGTAATACAGCAGGGTCCCAGCACTGTGTACTTTGGCCGCTAATAATAATAATTTCTACAAAATCTTTATTCTCAGATTTGGATTGACAAGAATGTCTGAAAATTCTGTCTTATAATATAAATGCTCAGATGTCATTTTGGACACATCAGTGAGATACAAAGTTTTTCATAAGTATGGCTGTCAGTTAAGAACCATAAAGTGTTTATTTACCCTGGAGTTGAGTTGTGAAATGCTGACTGTGTAATGATTTTGTGTGGCCATTGCAAAGGTGCCTTTATGCAAAACCTGATTTTACCAAGTACAACATGTTCCTGGATCAACATCTTTGTTGACCCTGGAACAACATTGTGATTAACCAATCACATTTGAAAAAACAGTTTATAGTTTTTGTGAAGTTCAGGCTTACAATCAGTGTTTGGTGCTTGTACATCAGTTTCATTCATCTATCATTTCCTCTGATTTTAGGGATTACTCATGGGTAAGGTTAGGTTTAGGTGTAGGGATGTGGTCAAGATTAAATTTTTGGATTAAAATGTTGCTCCAGGATCAACAAAATATGTTGACCTAGGAACACATCTAACTCAGCAAAATCAGGATGTGCTTAAGTCTTTGGGTTTATATGTAAGTGAAGGGGTCAAGATTATGCACCTGATATTTAGTGACAGCACAATTCAAATTTTATAATAAAATCTTAAGATTTTGTTTATTTTAATACAGTTTAACAGGCCTGAAATCATCTTTTCAGTGGAGAAAAGAAAAGTTCTTGAAGCATTTTAATATGAGTGACAAAGCAGAAGGATGAGGATAAGGAGGAGCTAAAACTACTCTTATGCAATTATGATAGCCAGAAATGGGTTTATCTGAATGTCTCTATGTGGTATAAGTCTATGTGAAGCTGCTCAGACGCTCTACAGAACTCCTACAGATTCTTTTTGTCATTGTGAAGAAACATCTTGAAGAATGAGAGGCCTGATGTGTGTGCTGTTCCTGGTGATCTTCTGCTCTGAGCAGACGACTTCACAATGTAAGGGCTTTCATTTTAAATCAAGACAAAATATATTGTTTTCAGACAATTTATGTCACGTTTAGTTTCATTTGTTCACAGGTTTGGCTGATGTTGGTTTTATACCCATTTTCTCTTAAAACAATTTTTTTTCTTACCAACAGATTCTGCTGATGCAGTTTCTAAGAGGTGTTGCTATAATTTTATCGACTTTCCACTTCCAGTCCATAAAATTATCAGTGCTGTGAAAACAGGTTCACATTGCCCTGTCGCAGGCATTCTGTAAGTATTTAAACTCTGAAATATAGAAATGTGCTCATTTATAGATGAATTATAAATGAATGATAAAATGATTTTGTGCATGCCAGCACTTTAAACACACATTCTGAATGTGAATTTTCCCCCCACAGGGTTACGACACATGCAGGTTTAGATTTTTGTGTGAGACCAGATGAGGCTTGGATAAAGAGTGTAATGGAGCAGCTTGGGAAACACAAATATATGTGATACAGATGTGATGTTAACTTTTTCCCAGCAGGGTTACCACACATAGAACCAAATTTTGTGTGAAACCAGACGAGGCTTGGATAAAGCGAGTAATAGCGGGAGATTATTGGAAATGAAAATGCAATGCACAAAATACTGATTATTACAACTGTCCTTTCTTAAATATATTTCTTTATCACCACATCAATATTACAAGATATCATAACCTGTTCACATTTATCACTGAATATGCAGACATGTGAAGGCTGACAAAGCAAATGAATATTAAAATGTATAGATATTAGTGAGTGTCTCATCTTGGTGTTAGACTCTATTGAATTTGTGTTTATTCATGTAAATTAGCATAAATACTCATTGAAAGGCAGCAATACTGCAATTAGTATATATCATTTACATCTATACATAAAGAATATCAGACAAATTGTTTATCTTTTTGGCTTGTCTGTTGTTTGAATGCATTTCAGGTCAGATCAGTTTTGAATAATAATCTAAATATTTTTGCTAACACGATCATCACAATAAAGGCACTTTGTTGATCTATACTTTTTTTGCACTCTGCCGTTTTTTTTTAATTATGGCAGCATAATCCAAAGTTATTTTGTTGCATGATTCACACTGTTCATACCTTCAAGGTTAGTTCTTTTAACTGAACTTCTTACATTTCAAGCTTTCTACAACGTTGTATTCAGAAATAGATGGACCAGGAACAAAATCTCTTATATAATAAGGTGATCATTGTTATTTTGGACACATCAGTGTGATGCAAAGTATGTAACTACACAGTTGTGTTTTGTTTTTCCTTTATTTCCTCTCAGTTAACAGCCTTAAAAGGGTTGTATTTGTGTTTAGTTGTGAAATGCTGACTGTGTAGTGACATTTGAATGGACAATACAAAGGTTAGTTTATTTTGGCATGATTATATTGGATGGAAATAAATAAGTGTTTTGATGCACCAGTTTGTATCATGAGAGGAGCTGTGACAGAGCAGACACAATTCTCCTGCTTCTTCATTTTCTCCTGTTATTAGGCTTGAAATCCGTAAATTAAATAAGAAACTGTTTAATAGAGTAATACTTTGACTATTGTTATAGATTGTGTATATTAATAGTGGCATTGGTGAGTCAATGATTGGATATGTATGCAAAACAGATAAAAGTACAGCCTTGAGCATTTTTTGGTATCAAAACGTTGCAGTAGTTTACAACATGAAATACTGTCAGGGTGCAGTGTTAAATTGATAACACTGATATCACAGCATTTTTTAAGCATTTAGTTCATAGCACATTTCTGTTATGTTATGTATTGTACATCTGTTATTAAAATTCCGTTGTAAAAAAATTTAAAAATGACTGAATGAATATTTGTGTTTATGATGTGTTTAAGATTTATTGTGTAATGGTAAATAAAAAACAGGTATGGCGTAAATATGGTTAAATAATGGCTTTACAGAACACAGCCATACAAGAATAACATTAGGTTCATATATCTGTTTTTATGATTTGGCTCACTTCGGGCACTGTTTTGTTTCAGTTCTGACTAAAAAGATGTGAACCAGTTCTGGGCCAGCAAATAAGTTCTAATATAGGCCACAATTTAGCTGTTGATTTGAGTCAGATCTAAGTCAAAGGAAATTTGCTGACTGGGTTAATGCTGAGCTTGACAGACCTGGAAAAAAAGAAGTTGTGTGTTATTTTGCAGAAGCACGTTTTCAGTAAGTCTGAAGGAAAGGTACTTGCCACATTTTCACATGAGCCACAAAGCAGAAAAAGGAAGAGCTAAATTTGAATCTCATACAAGGTTGATACTCAGAAACGGATTTACATGAATGGCATTATGAGGAATATGTCTCTGACTATGTATATAAGAAGGTGCTCAAACATTATTCTTGACACATCAGCTCTGAGATCTACAATCTACAGAACGTCTACAGATTCTTTCTGTCATTGTGAAGAAACATCTTGAAGAATGAGACGTCTGATGTCTGTGCTGTTCCTGGTGATCTTCTGCTCTGTGCAGATGACAAGTGGTGAGCGCTCTTTCATTTTTAATTTTTAGTGAAGACAAAATGTATTGCTTTCAGATTATTTATGACAGTTTCATTTGTTACATTTGGTGATCTATAATGTGGTGACATGATCAAATTGAAAACTTTTGTCTTATTTCTCTATATTTCAGCTACCAGTGCAATTGAAGCAGCACAGCAATTGAAGTGCTGTGTAGAGTTCTCTAATGTGAAGATTCCTGTGAAACTGGTGAGATCTTACTTCTGGACCAGCAGCAACTGTCCCAGACGTGCTATTGTGTGAGTAACATCAACATTTTCTTATTTTCAAACTGCAAAGTCAATCTGAATGAAACACTCAACTCAACAAACTTTGATATAAGTCATTTTTGTGTCTTCCCTCTCAGGTTTAAGACAAGTGCAGGAAGAGAGTTCTGTGTAGATCCAGAGACCATCTGGGTGAGCCACCATGTTGATAAAGTAGACAAAAGAACAACAAATGCAACAACAACTGCTGCTGCATCACGAACTGTAAAAGTCACAGTTTAAAAGGACTTAAAATGTGCTTTTCATATTGTATATTTAAACTCTTTGCTGTTTCCATTGTGTATATAAAATATTTTATTTACAGAGTAATTTATGTGATTGGGTTCAGTTGTTTTAATAAAATATCAATGATAAAATTATCATAATGTAGTAATGTTTTTATTCTCTATATGAAATTTTATTCAAATGTGTGTCTGTATTATCATGAGGAAGCAAAGCATTTGTTTTAAATATCTCAGTTATGTTATTATGAATTTTCTAAATCTGACTAAAAACAATTTTATTTTAGCATCACATTTCCCTTCTCATGTAAACGCTAAAATACTATAAATGAAATATCATTTAAATATCATAAACATAGACAGTTGATATACTATGGTCTTCCTGACATCTAAAGTTTTCAGTCTGATAGATTTTCAAGGACTGATACAGGTTTTCTCAATCGATTTGACACATTTCTCCAAACTGTCATCTGAACACTTTGTAATTGTAATTGTTGTTTTCATTCACTTCATACAAATTACAAATCATGCTAAGAATTTTCTCAAACCACTGCACAACATTTTCAAATGTTTTCATAATAGTTCCAGTTTTTCTCAATTGATTCAACACTTTTCTCAAATGTAATGTAATTGCTCTCAAAACAATTAACACAGCCATCTCAACACATGCTTATTTTAATCAAACAGTTCGACTTTGCTGTGGTCACTGAATGCTTTTTGTCTGAAAGAAATGAAAAATGATTTACAGAATGATTCACTGTTTAGCTTAGATTTTACTGAATGTGTCAGCACGTCCTGATTTTGCTGAGTTAGATGTGTTCCTGGGTCAACATATTTTGTTGACCCTGGAACAACATTTTAATCCAAAAATTTTATCTTGACCACATCCCTACACCTAAACCTAACCTTACCCATGAATAATCCCTAAAATCAGAGGAAATGATAGATGAAGGACACTGATGTACAAGCACAAAACACTGATTGTAAGCCTGAACTTCACAAAAACTATAAACTGTTTTTTCAAATGTGATTGGTTAATCACAATGTTGTTCCAGGGTCAACAAAGATGTTGATCCAGGAACATGTCGTACTTGGTAAAATCAGGTTCTGCGAATGTGTCAACAGTTTTGAAAATATGAACAAATGGTACATACATGTTTGTGATTTGTCTAAGTATTGTATTGGTAAAGTATTGGTTGGTTGTATTTACTAAAATGAAAACATTTGAGAGTTTTGTGCACAGTATTTTGAAAAAAAAAAAAAAAAGTACAATCTGTTTAGGACAATTACACAGTGTTCACTAGTTAACTGTTTTGAGAACTGTGACTTAAGTTTGAGAAATTCTGTGAATCAGTTTAACAGGTGACTGAATTATTGTAACCTTTTTTCAGACCAAGTGTCACTAAACAAGAATCATTTTGTTTTCTTAGAGCAGGAGTTCTTTGTCTTGTTTCTGGTGGTCCAACATCTTAAGTTCAGTGCTTTATTTAAACACACCAGAACCGGTTATTCAACGTTTTTGAGTTTATATGTGAGTAAAGGGGTCAAGATTAAGCCCCTTATATTTGGTGACAGCACAATTCAATTTTTATCATAAAATCTTCTGATTTTGTTCATTTAATACTGAGCTTGACAGGCCTTAAACTTTCAACTTCCAGCCAAAATAATTGTTAGTGCTGTGAAAACAGTCCACATTAGCCTGTCGCACTGAAATATAGAAATGTGCTCCTTTATAGATGAATTATAGATGAATGATAAAATGATTTTGTGCAACAAACCCCCAGGGTTACGACACACAGAGTCGGATTTTGTGTGAAACCAGATGACCTTTGAATAACGAGTGTAATGGAGAAGACGTTTTGGAAATAAAAACACAATACATATTCACAAAATACTGATTAATTTAATTCAATTCAATTCAATTCAAATTTATTTGTCTAGCGCTTTTCACGATACATATCGTTGCAAAGCAGCTTTACACCAAATTGATATTTTTACAATATATGTAGTAGTAGCTTGATGTACATATGGCAGAGATGTGTGGTAAAGATCAATTAATGACGTAATCAAACAGACAAAGAACACTATAAATTAGTAGCAGAATTCGGTAGTGCTGTATGTTTTCAGGGTTGGCATCATCTGAAGTCCTCTGTGGGGTTGGCATCATCTCTTCTTAAGTGTTCTGGATCCACACTGGAGCTTGTGAATTCCTAGTTACCACGGGATGTCAATCCCATGGCAAAAACAGAGAACAAATAGGAACATAATTAGCGTAGCTGCTGTTCAAACTAAGAAAAGGAAGGTTTGTTAAACCAGAGCTAAAAGATTAATAATGAACATTTGATCAGATATAGCTGCAGGAAAAGTTTATGAAATGCATTATTTGAATGCTTGGCTAAAAAGATGTGTCTTTAATCTAGATTTAAACAGAGAGAGTGTGTCTGAACCCCGAACGTTATCAGGAAGGCTGTTCCAGAGTTTGGGTGCCAAATGTGAAAAAGCTCTACCTCCTTTAGTTGACTTTGCTATCCTAGGTACTACCAACAGTCCAGAGTTTTGTGACCTTAGGGAGCGTGATGGATTGTAGCGTGGTAGAAGACTAGTTAGGTACGCAGGAGCTAAACCGTTAAGTGCCTTATAGGTAAGAAGTGCTATTTTGTAGCTGATGCGGAACCTAATAGGTAGCCAGTGCAGTGACTTTAAAATTGGGGTAATATGATCATATTTTCTTGACCTGGTAAGGACTCTAGCAGCTGCATTTTGGACTATCTGTAGCTTGTTTATTGAAGATGCAGCACAACCACCTTGTAGTGCATTACAATAGTCCAGTCTAGAGCTCATGAATGCGTGAACTAGCTTTTCTGCATCAGAAACAGGTAATATGTTTCGCAGCTTGGCAATGTTTCTAAGATGGAAGAATGCTGTTTTTGTAACATGAGAAATATGATTTTCAAAAGACAAGTTGCTGTCTAATATAACACCCAGGCTTTTGACTGTAGTGGAAGTAACAGTACATCCGTCTAGTTGTAAATTGTAAGTTAAAAGATTCTGTGTATTGTTTTTAGGTCCAATAAGTAATATCTCTGTCTTATCTGAATTTAATAGCAGAAAATTGTTGGTCATCCAATCTTTTACATTTTTAACACACTCTGTTAACTTCGATAATTTAGAAGTTTCATCTGGTCTTGTTGAGATATATAGTTGAGTATTGTCAGCATAACAATGGAAACTAATCCCGTGTTTTCTAATAATATTACCAAGGGGCAGCAAGTATATTGAAAATAGTAGAGGACCTAGAACAGATCCTTGTGGCACTCCATACTTTACTGGTGATAACTGAGATGACTCCCCATTTAAATAAACAAAGTGGTAGCGATCAGACAGGTAGGATCTAAACCATTTTAAAGCCTGCCCTTGGATACCTGCATAATTTTGTAGTCGATCTATTAGTATGTCATGATCTATAGATACAACTGTCCATTGTCAATAAATATATTACTTGTACCACCTTGTC
This sequence comes from Labeo catla, assembly GCA_012976165.1. NCBI lineage: Eukaryota > Metazoa > Chordata > Actinopteri > Cypriniformes > Cyprinidae > Labeo > Labeo catla. The sequence continues at coordinate 64,618 of VONZ01000612.1, forward strand.
AATATGATGTCAAGACATCATGACAAACCTATTAAATGTTAAACCCATTTACATTTAGTACTGGCTGACATGTAAAGAAATATCAAAATGCAATTATATTAGCAGATGTCAAACATGGTGTCAAAATCTATTGAATGTGTGTATATTCATGTAAATTAGCAATACACAGGAAAGGCAGCAATACTGCAATTTGGATCTCATTTACATAAAGAAAAACAAACAAATTGCTTTGGTTTTGTTTTGCATCTTTTTGGCTTGAGTGTCATAAAAATGCATTTCAGCTCAGATCAATTTTGAATAATATTCTAAACATTTTTGCTAACGTTATCCTCACAATAAAAACACTTTCTTCATTTATAAGTATGGCTCTCAGTTAACAGCCTTAAAGGTTTTTATTTGTGTTTAAGTTGTGAAATGCTGACTATGTAGTGACTTTTGTATGGACATTACAAAGGTTAGTTTATTTTGGCATGATCAAGTCAGATTAAAATAAATGAGTGTTTTCATGCACCAGCTTTGTATCATGAGAAGAGCTGTGACAGAGCTTAAAACAGAATGATACTTTGACTTTTGTTATAGATTGTGAATATAAAGAGTGGCATTGGTGAGGTAGTCAATGATCTGTTATGTATGCAAAACAGAAAAAAGTACAGCCTTGAGCATTTTTTGGTATCAAAACGTTACATCAGGAAATACTGTCAGGGCACAGTGTTAAATTGATAACATGACAGCATTTTTAACCATCTTGTTCATTAACAATGACTTTTGCAGGTAACCCATTGCATGAATTGTTTTAAGAAATGCACTTCCTAGTTTGCAAATTTTAGGGATGATTGTGAAATATAATTGAAATGAATACTGAAATACTTGTTAATACCAGATCCATTAAGTATTCAAGTGTAAACTAAAAAAGGCAGTGTGAATGAAAGTGTAAAGCAACAGAATTTGAAATTTTATTTTTGATACTGATGATTCTAAATGGGACAGACTGGGGAACAGGAAACTCTGAAAGAAATAAAATGAAAATGTTAAGTAGTGTTTTATTTATTCAAGCTTTTGTAACTAACAGAAAGCTTGAAGCTCTACGGAGCTTCTTTTTGATTCTTTGCGTTAGCGTGAGGAAAGATCATTGAAGAATGAGACGTCTGATGTCTGTGCTGTTTCTGGTGATCTTCTGCTCTGTGCAGATGACCAGTGGTGAGCACTCTTTGTCATTTTTTTTTTGAATGAAAACAATATATATTGCTTTCAGATTATTTATGGCAGTTTCAATTGTAGCATTTGGTTATTTAAAATGTGGTGACATTATCAAATTGAAAACTTTTGTCTTATTTCTCCATATTTCAGCTACCAGTCAACTTGAAGCAGCACATGCAAAGTGCTGTGTAGAGTTCTCTAATGTGAAGATTCCTGTGAAACTGGTGGCATCTTACTACTGGACCAGCAGCAACTGTGCCAGACGCGCTATTGTGTGAGTATCATCAATATTATCTCATTTTCAAACTGCTAAGTTAATCTGACTGAGACACTCAAACTAATTTTGATCTAAGTCTTATTTTTGTGTCTTACCTCTCAGGTTTAAGATAGTTTCAGGGAGAGAGTTCTGTGTAGATCCTGAGACCACCTGGGTGAGCGGCCATATTGATAAAGTGGACAAAAGAACAACAGTCTAAAAGAAGCTGCTTGCTTCCATTGGTGTATGGTTTGTTAGGATAGGACAATATTTGGCCGAAATACAACTATTTGAAAATCTGGAATCTGAGGGTGCAAAAAAATCTATATATTGAGAAAATTGCCATTAAAGTTGTCCAAATGAAGTTCTTAGCAATGCATATTACTAATCAGAAATTAAGGTGTCAAATATTTGTGGTAGGAAATTTACAAAATATCTTTATTTAATATTCTAATGCTTTTTGGCATAAAAGAAAAATCGATAATTTTGCCCCATACAATTTATTTTTGGCTATTGCTACAAATACACCCAAGCTACTTAAGCCTTTTTTGGTTTTGTGGTCCAGGGTCACATATGCATAATTTACAGAAAAAATGATGTGATTGGTTCAGTTGTTTTGATAAAATATCAGTGATAAAATGTTCATAACATAGTAATGTTTTTTATTCTCTATTGCATACATGTATATTAAGTTTTATTAAAATGTGTGTGTATGCGTGTGTGTGTGTGTGTTATTATGAAGAAACAAAGCATTTGTTTTAAATATCTCAGTCAGACTATCGTGAATTGTCTAAAATAAAATAGTGCTAAAACAAATCAGTTTTAGCAAAACATTTCCCTTCTCATGTAAACACTCAAATACTATATACTTGGTGTTGATAGAATTAGCTAAATGACATATCAACAGTATATACGCTATCCCTTACCAAAAATTAGTATACTTCAAGTTTATTTTACTAAGTATACTTAAGTAAAGTTCAAGTATATTTTTAGTATACTTTATGAAGTAAGTATACAAATATCAGTGTACTAGTAGTATACTTGTAAGTGCACTACTTAAATACTCCTTGGGACTAAATTGGCCCACTTTCTAGTATATAAAAGTATACTTTTAAGTATAACAGTAGTAAACTTTGAGTACACAACTATACAAAAAGTGAACTTATATGTATACTGATAGTTTACTAATTAAACACTTGTAGTAGCTCTTTTAGTACACTTTGAAGTATAGTCTCAGGAAACTACTAGTTTAGCAGTTTTATACTGCAAGTATACTCGTAAGTTTTCTTTAAGTGAACCTTACAACATACTATGTCCCTATCTAGGTATTAATTTGTATATGTTAAGTTATATGACTATCTGAACATACAAAACATCAAAAGAAAGAACAGGGTATCTGCTTGTAAACAAAAACATTTTATTCTAGCTTCATGCATTCTTTTTTTAAACACTTGAATGTGAGTAATTTTCATAAATAAGAAGAGAAAAAAACTACATTTTGAACAAAAAGCTGAAAAAAGACTACGCATTGGATTCAGAATGATAATCAAAACGTAGATTGAGTTGATCAACACCCCAAAGCATGGGTTGACATTTTATTCCCCAACGTTACACAGTTTTGATGATGTTTTATGTCTGATAATTGTGTTAATTACATGTGGAAGCATCTGTTGTTTCAGTTTCTTCTTCACTTGTGTTTTTTGGAAAGAAGATGTGTACTAGTGCTCCCTAACATATAACAATGAAAACATATAGCTCAAATATATTTAGACTTTTTCTAAGTATAAGTCAAGTATACTTAAATGTCATTTTAAGTATATTTTGGACAAGAACATAAAGCCCATTTGTGAGAAGTACATAAAAAGTAGACTAAAAGTATACTTTCCTATTTTTAGTTTAAAATAAGTATACCAATAGCACACTTGAATAAACTTCTTTTTCATAAGGGATGTCCTTCCTGGTACAGTCCTGCAGTCATATTCTACCATCTAATGGTGAAAGTTTGGTAGAAGCTCTATGGAACTTCTTTTTGATTCATCGCAACAGTTGTGAAAAAAGGTTATTAAAGAATGAGTAGCATGGCATGGCAAAGCATATATGAGCCAAATTTTCACCATGTATGTTTTGCTATGACATTAGAATTGGAGGGAATATTATTTTGGATGACTATTTGTATTGAGGTATATTGCTGGTCCAGCACGCAACTGGTAAGTGCTGTACATTATACATTGCCTCCTATTTTGTGTTTGGTTATTTTAGAAAAGAAACAAAGTCTCATCTTTAAAATTATGTCTGTTGTACCAGGAAATTCAGTCAATAAATGGCTTTTTGACACTCTTTGATGTGGCGTGACAGACAAGTAATGTTACAATGTTGCAGTACAACCATCCCTTTTCTCTAGTAGTTATATATTAATTAGAGTACGTTTTACATCTGTCAATAAAACAAAGAAACATAATTTTAGAATTAGATTTAGAAAACTTTTTTAGTGATTATTATTATATAAATAAATAAACAGAAATTTCATTTAATAGTTAGGTCTCTGTTGGTAATTGTATAGCCTTTAATATTGTAGTAATGTGCAATTAATATGGCTCCCTTTTTTTTCATTTTTTTATATCCTTAAGAAAATTGTAATTATAATTTAATTTATTTAAAGACAGAGCCACAAATTGCTCAGTAAACCAGTGTTTATTAAAACAAATGCAATTTTATGTTTTCTTTCCCCACTGCTGTACTAAAAATGTATCATACTGTGACATCAGAACTGAGGTCCTGTATGTCAGTATTATATTGGTTCTTTTCTTCTTCATCTGTACACTCTAAAAAGTGCTGGGTTATTTCTGTGAACACATTGTTGGGTTAATTGTGCTGGGTCAAAATTCTGGGTTGTTTGAGGTACTGTAAACACACAGTTGGGTTGATCATCAATGGACTCTAGGGGTTCTTTCACCACTGAACAGGCGGGTTGGGTTATTTTAACCCAACCGGTTTATTTATTTTTCCACTTCATCGAACATTCTTGATTCTTCACTGGTCTCCCCGTCAGGCGGTCACGCGATGCGAAGCTTCGAAAAGACTCGTTTCTCCCGAGGGTACAACTCCGACCGGAAACTAACAATGAAATGAATTGTTCTAGCTATTAGACTGTGTTTTATAACGTTTACACCTACCCCAACCATAAACGTAGCCCTTACTATAATAAAAAAAAAAAAGTATTATTGTTGTACAGTGTGACAAATATAACGTTAGATTTATGTGCACATGCCCAGTAGCAAGAGCTGTACACCTAGCTACGTGGTCACGCGGTGACGTACCGATCTGCTATTGGTCACACGGTTTCACGTGATACGAATTGGCAGAGTTCACGAAGCTTTTGTTTTTCTGAATGAAAGTCAAAGGGACGAAAATTGGTATCGACTGGGAGAATCTCCTCTCCACCGCACGCTACACGATGATTATAGAGAAGAGAAGAAATACGCCCGAATCAACGCTGCAAACGAGCTATTAAGCGATGCGGCTACTACCATGAGTACACAAAGCCATGTGCGATTAATGTCTACTAGAGGCCTGCAACTCACGGATTCGCGGATTTGGTGGAAGAAGAAGAGTCAGCCGCTCCTGTCTTGTGGTGAGTGAGAAAATGTAACGTTAAACAACAACCGCAACAAAAGTAGTAACGTCAGTAGTGGTAACCTCAATTAAAGTGCTGCATGACCAAATACCGACGTGACCTGAAGGCCTAAATTAGTTTTAAAACACCGTAAATAACGCTGTTTGACAATTTTCAAATAAAAAAAAAACTAGTATGATGCAAAATAAAAAAATATATATAATTTTGAATAACACCTTTTATGGGATAATGAGCGCCTATACTGTCGGCACTTTCTGTCGTTTAAAATGCCCTAAATAACGCCGTTTGACAATTTTCAAATAAGGAATCTAGTAAAATGCAAATAAAAAAAACGTAAGTTACTCCGTTTAGGGGATAATGAGTGCCGCAACTGACGTCGTTTTCTGCCATTTAAATGCCGTAAAAAACGCAGTTTGACAATTTTTAAATAAAACTAGTAAAATACAAAATAAAAAAAAAATTCATTTAAGTTACGCCGTTTAGGGGATAATGAGTGCCGCAACTGACAGCGCTCTCTGTCGTACAACACCGTTTAGGGCAGAACTGGGCAGACTCGGTCCTGGAGGGCGGGTGTCCCTGCAGAGTTTAACTCCAACCCTGATAAATCTCATCAGTTTGTAGCTTTCTAGTAAACCTGAAGACACTGATTAGCTTGTTCTGGTGAGTTTAATCAGGGTTGGGGCTAAACTCTGCAGGGACACCGGCCCTCCATGACCAAGTCTGCCCAGGCCTGCCCTAAACGGTGTTGTATGACAGAGAGCGCTGTCAGTTGCGGCACTCGTTATCCCCTAAAGGCGTAACTTAAATGAATTTTCGATAATGAGTGCCGCAACGACGTCGCTTTCTGTCCTTTAAAATGCCGCAAAATACGCAGTTTGACAATTTTTAAATAAAACTAGCAAAATACAAAATAAAAAAAATCATTTGATTTTTGCCGTTTAGGGAATAATGAGTGCTGCAACTGACGTCATTTAAAATGCAAAATAAAAAATAAATGTAAATTATGCCATTTACGGGATAGTGAGTGCCGCAACTGACTTTGCTTTCTGTCATTTAATTGCCGTAAAAAAACGCAATTTGACAATTTTTAAATAAAACTAGTAAAATATAAAAAAATTCATTTAAGTTACACCGTTTAGGGGATAATGAGTGCTGCAACTGACAGCGCTCTCTGTCGTACAACACCGTTTAGGGCAGAACTGGGCAAACTTGGTCCTGGGGGGCCGGTGTCCCTGCAGAGTTTAACTCCAACCCTGATAAAACTCACCAGTTTGTAGCTTTCTAGTAAACCTGAAGACACTGATTAGCTTGTTCAGGTGAGTTTTATCAGGGTTGGGGCTAAACTCTGCAGGGACACCGGTCCTCCAGGACCAGGTCTGCCCAGTTCTGCCCTAAACGGTGTTGTACGACAGAGAGTGCTGTCAGTTGCGGCACTCATTATCCCCTAAAAGGCGTAACTTAAATTAATTTTTGATAATGAGTGCCGCAACGACGTCGCTTTCTGTCATTTAAAATGCCGCAAATAACACCGTTTGACAATTTTCAAATAAGGAATCTAGTAAAATGCAAAATAAAAAAATAAATTTGTTATGCCATTTAGGGAATAATGAGTGACTGACGTCGCTTTCTGTTGTTTAAATGCCGTAAATAACGCAGTTTGACAATTTTTAAATAAAACTAGTAAAATGCAAAATAAAAAAATTCATTTAAGTTACGCCATTTAGGGGATAATGAGTGCCGCAACTGACAGCGCTCTCTGTCGTACAACACCGTTTAGGGCAGAACTGGGCAAGCTCTATCCTGGAGCGCCGGTGTCCCTGCAGAGTTTAACTCCAACCCTGATAAAACTCACCAGTTTGTAGCTTTCTAGTAAACCTGAAGACACTGATTAGCTTGTTCAGGTGAGTTTTATCAGGGTTGGGGCTAAACTCTGCATGGACACCGGTCCTCCAGGACCAGGTCTGCCCAGTTCTGCCCTAAACGGTGTTGTACGACAGAGAGTGCTGTCAGTTGCGGCACTCATTATCCCCTAAAAGGCGTAACTTAAATGAATTTTCGATAACGAGTGCCGCAACAACGTCGCTTTCTGTCATTTAAAATGCCGCAAATAACGCCGTTTGACAATTTTCAAATAAGGAATCTAGTAAAATGCAAAATAAAAAAATAAATTTGTTATGCCATTTAGGGCAAAAAAAAAAAATTGTAAAATGTAAAAGAAAAAAATTAATTGATTTAAGTTACACCATTTAGGGCAGGCCTGGACAGACTCGGTCCTGGAGGACCGGTGTCCTTGCAGTGTTTAGCTCCAACCCTGATTAAACACACCTGAACAAGCTAATCAGTGTCTTCAGGTTTACTAGAAAGTTACAAACAGGTGAGTTTTATCAGGGTTGGAGTTAAACTCTGCAGGGACACCGGCCCTCGAGGACCGAGTTTGCCCAGGTCGGGTTTAGGGGATAATGAGTGCAGCAACTGACGGCGCTTTCTGACGTTTGACAATGATTTAAAATGCCGTAAATAACGTCATTTGACAATTTAAAAAAAAGAAAAACTAGCAAAGTGCGAAATAAAAAAAATAAATGTATTTAAGTTACATCGTTTAGGGCAGTCTTGGGCACACTCGGTCCTGGAGGGCCAATGTCCTTGCAGAGTTTAGCTTCAACCCTGATTAAACTCACCTGAACAAGCTAATCAGTGTCTTCAGGTTTACTAGAAAGTTACAAACAGGTGAGTTTTATCAGGGTTGGAGCTAAACTCTGCAGGGACACCGGCCCTCCAGGGCCGAGTTTGCCCAGGTCTGGTTTAGGGGATAATGAGTGCCGCAACTGACGAAGCTTTCTGATGTTTGACAATAAATTGACATTAAATGCCGTTGATAATTTTCAAATAATAGAAGTAAAATGCAAAAAAAACAATAAAGTTAATTCACGCTTAGGATAATGAGTGCCACAACTGACGCCGCTTCGTTGTCTAAAAATGCCGTGAATAACGCTGTTTGACCAATAATTTAAAAAAAAAAAAAAAAAACTAATAAATGCGAAAAGAAAAATTAAATAACTTAAGTTATTACGCCTATTGGTAGAAGATTGTCTTGAGGGTCAGGTCAAGCAGAAGTTAGCTTCAACCTCTGATTAAACTCACCTGAACAAGCTAATCAGCGTCTTCAGGTTTACTAGAAAGTTACAAACAGGTGAGTTTTATCAGGGTTGAGCTAAACTCAGTAGGACACCGCCCTCCAGGACCGAAGTTTGCCCAGGTCGGCTTAGGGGATAATGAGTGCAGCAACTGACGGCGCTTCTGACGCTTGACAATAAATTGGACATTGGTTAATGCCGTTTGACACCTCAACATAAAAGTAAAATGCAAAAACAAATGAAGTTGATTTTACGCTTAGGGTAATGAGTGCCACAACTGACGTTGCTTCTGTTGTCTAAAATGCCATAAAAAAATGCCAGTTTGGACAATTAAAAAAAAAAAAAAAAAAAAACTAGTAAAATGCAAAAGAAAAAGATAAATAAATTTAAGTTAATATAAGTTAACTGATAATGAGTGCAGCAACTGACAGCGCTTTATGTTTGACATTAAATAATGCCAGTTGACAATTTTCAAATAATAAAACTAGTAAAATGCAAAATAAAAAGAAAAATAATAAAGTTAATTTACGCCGTTTAAGGGATAATGAGCGCCACAACTAATGCTGTTTTCTGCCATTAAAAGCACCGTAAATAATGCCGTTTGACAATTTTTACAACAGAAAACTAGTAATATGCAAAATGAATAAACTAATTTAAATTAAATTATGCCATTTTGATAATTTTGAAATAAAAAAAAATTAGTCATATGGAAAATAAATTAAAAACAGATGCAAATCCATCAAAAAATGTAGTCAATTTTTCATGGGATTGCTGTCTTGGATAGTGGTGGTGGATAACGTTGGGTGGTGAGTGCTGTCCCATCACACCATATCTATGGGAATGAGCCAAGGCATCAGGTGGTGTGACTGTCTCACAGCCCAACGTTCACCTGAAGCACTCTTACCATAGCGAGACGCTGCTCTAAATTCTCGCACTGTCAGTGAGAGATCAGTAGTGAGGCATCGCTCGGTGGGTGACGGATGGTGTCAAAGACAGCTTCTCGTGAGATTGTTGACTACAAAAATAATTTTGTAGTTTAAGGGATAATGAGCGCCACAACTGACGGTGTTTTCTGCAGTTTAAAACACCGTAAATAACACTGATTGACAATTTTCAAATAAAGAAACTAGTTAAATGCAAAATAAAAAAAATTAACTTATTTAAGTTACGCCGTTTAGGGGATAATGAGCGCTGCAACTGGCGTCACTTTCTGTCATTTAAAATGCCGTAAATAATGCCGTTTGACAGTTTAAAAAAAAAAAAAAACTAGTAAAATGCAAAAGAAAAAAAAAATAAATTTAAGTTACGCCGTTTAGGGCAGGCCTGGGCAGACTCGGTCCTGGAGGGCCGGTGTCCCTGCAGAGTTTAGCTTCAACCCTGATTAAACTCACCTGAACAAGCTAATCAGTGTCTTCAGGTTTACTAGAAAGTTACAAACAGGTGAGTTTTATCAGGGTTGGAGCTAAACTCTGCAGGGACACCGGCCCTCCAGGACCGAGTTTGCCCAGGTCTGGTTTAGGGGATAATGAGTGCAGCAACTGACGGCGTTTCTGAGGACGTAGTAAATAAAACGCTGTAAAAAAATAAATCAATTTTAAAATTTAGGGCAAACTCGGTCCTAAGGGCCATCCTTGCAGTTTTAGCTAACCCTGGAACAAGCTAATCAGTGTCTTCAGGTTTACTAGAAAGTTACAAACAGGTGAGTTTTATCAGGGTTGGAGCTAAACTCTGCAGGGACACCGGCCTCCAGTTTGCCCAGGTCTGGTTTAGGTTAATGAGTTGACATGGTAAATTTGCAATTTTAAAATAAAAAATCTAGTTGTATGGAAAATAAACTTGGATGGATTTGCATCTGTAGTCAATTTTTCATGGGATTGCTGTCTTGGATGGTGGTGGTGGATAACGTTGGGTGGTGAGTGCTGTCCCATCACACCATATCTATGGGAATGAGCCAAGGCATCAGGTGGTGTGACTGTCTCACAGCCCAACGTTCACCTGAAGCACTCTTACCATAGCGAGACGCTGCTCTAAATTCTCGCACTGTCAGTGAGAGATCAGTAGTGAGGCATCGCTCGGTGGGTGACGGATGGTGTCAAAGACAGCTTCTCGTGAGATTGTTGACTACAAAAATAGCCCTGGCTTACGCCTCAGAGGGCTTGCAATGCCCTATAAGTGTAAGGGCCCACTCCACAAACATGCAACTTTTCACTTTACAAGATGTTAAATGATAGAGTGGAGTCGTGTAAATTACTTACGGATTATTTTGATGTTTTTATTAGCTGTTTGAACTCTCAATCTGGCGGCACCCATTCACTGCAGAGGATCCATTGGAGGGCAAGTGATATAATGCTAAATTTCTACAAATCTGTTGTGTTGAAGAGACAAGCTCATCTACAATCTGGACAGCTTGCAAGGTGAGTAAATTTTCAGTTTTTTATATCAATCAGCTGTAATCACATTCAAATACACAGGCTAGATTTGGAACGCCTGTCATTCATGAAGTCCTACACGTTGCCCAGATGTTCATTGAATGGCTAATTCAATTATGCTGTCAGCTTCCAAGGAGGCTGTAGAGAATCTTGGCCCACTTTTACACATTTTACCACCCATTCCACAGAATACTGTAGATTTTAAATTGGCATGCTTAATATATGATGCAAGATCACTAACTAATTTTGCAAATAGTTGCATGCATTTGCATCAGAAAAATCTGTAGTGGAAAGGGATTGTGGGCTCCTAAAGCTTTGAAATGTTTCAAAAATTCCCTGTAAATCGTGATTTTTAGACACATTTAGACTTATGAGATATACACAACCAGTCGAAAGTTTTTGAACAGTAAGATTTTTAATGTTTTTAAAGAAGTCCCTTCTGCTAACAAAGCCTGCATTTATTTTATCCAAATTACAGCAAAACGGTTACGTTTTGAAATATTTTTAATATTTGAAATAGCTGTTTTGGTTTGTATATTTTAAAAATCTGATAATTCTTTTGATCAAAGCTAAATTTTCAACATTACTCCAGTCTTCAGTGTCACATGATCCTTTACAAATCATTCTAATATGCTGATTTGCTGTTCAAGAAACATTTATTATTATTATCATTATTTAAAACAGTTGAGTACTTTTTTGTTTTGTTTTTTTTCCCCTAGGATTATTTGATGAATACAAAGATCCAACAATCAGCATTTATCTGAAATAAAAAGCTTTTATAACCTTATACACTATACCATTCAAAAGCTTAGAGTCAGTATTTTTTTTTTTTAGGGGAAGAAATAATGGGAATTAATTATTTTCTTTAGCAAGGATGCTTTAAATTAATCAAAAGTAATGATAAAGACATTTGTAATGTTACAAAAGATTTCTATTTCAGATAAATGCTGTTCTTCTGAACTTTCTATTCAAAGCAACCTGAAAAAAAATTATACTCTGCTGTTTTTAACATAATAATTATGATGATGATGATGATAATAAAAAATGTTTTTGAGCAGCAAATCAGAATATTACAATGCTTTCTGAAGGATCATGTGACTGGAGTAATGATGCTAAAAATGTAATTCATTCTTGTGATTTCAAAGCTACATTTAAAAATATATTCAAATAGAAAACGGTTATTTTAAATAGTAAAAATATTTCAGAATTTTACTGTTTTTGCTGTACTTTGGATCAAATAAATGCAGGCTTGGTGAACAGAAGACACTTCTGTAAAAAACATTTCAAAATCTTACGGTTCAAAAACTTATGACTAGTAGTGTACAGTTTTATACATGTTGCGATTTTTATTTTATTAGGATTCTGCTTGCTTTTTTTTTTGTTTTTTTTTTATATTGATATCTAATGGCTAAATGCTGCTTTAACATGTTTTGTAGAGTGCTGAAGAATATGGCCTGATATGGATCACCTCAGATTTAATATCTATGGCGGCTGTCATCGGCATCTTCATTTTTCAGAAGTAAGTGCATCTCTTTTATGTCCTTCAAGTTGTTTCTTAATGCTTTTTAATACTGGAAGCTATTTTGCTGTGTCAGTAGTGGCTTTAATCTTCAATATGACTATTTCTGTGCTCGCACACATTTGCACGAAAGCAGTCCTTGGCGTTAATGTTAGGTTGGTTTGTAGTTAGCACGCGTCTGTTTGTATTTTTCGTTCCAGTAATTATCGTTCTTAGTGCTTTTAATTTAGTGTTGCTCTTTAATCCTTTTAAGTGTTCTCAGTCACTTTATCTCATCAAATATTTTAAGATCCAATACTTAATGAGCAGAACTATATGGCACTTTCAAAGCCTCAGAAGTGTGTTTTGTTGACTGTGTTGTCATGTTTTTTCCTCAGGTGGAAGATGAGTGGTATGCGCAGCTACAACCCTGAGCAGATCATGCCAAGCCCTGTAGTACGTCGGCCGAGTCGTGACGTCAACCCCATGAAGGAGAAACTGATCTTCTCAGGTGAGACTGAGCACACTGCTGTGTGGAGATAAAGCCTGGTTAATGGACCCTTATCGCACCGGAATTGAACACCGGAAGCGCTTGTCGAAGCAGTGTATCGATTCTTCCGATTATGTATATTTTTCAATATGCTGTAATCACTAGTTGAATAAAAGCCTGTTAAAATGAGCATCTGCAGGATGATTTCAAACTCTGGACATTTTCAGAGACAGGTGAAGAAATATTCTGATGATTACTGTGCACAGAATTTTCCAAACGCAACCGAATATTGGTACATTTAATCCAATGTACCAATCTGAGAAACCCAGGGCTCATGAACATTTGTGATTTCACCACACTGCGTCAATGCTGCAGTGTGTATGAGACCTGATGAATAAGATCAGAATCAACATGTTTATTCATTTGTATTACATTTTAGTCTTTATTCTGTCATTTTTCATTCACAGTAAACGTGAATTACATACATGTAATTCACGTTTATGCCAAAATTCTTAATTAATACTCAAATCACGCTGTCAGCGCATTATACTGTCTAAGATTAATTAGCTAAAATGTTCAAAATTGTTATTTCTTTACCAGCATGGTGGATTTGTGCCTTGGGGATGAGACAACAACATCCCAGACCTTCGCCTTTGTTACGGGCTGTGCCACTGAAGCGGACTCGTTGCCTGGGAATTTCTCCATCTTGCAGTATATTATATTGATGGACATAAGTCTTAATGTGTGAATTTAAGGCCAACAGTTTTTTTCTGGCCACCTGTAACATGTTTTAAATTGTCATATGTATTGTCTGGTGGACACTTTGTTTGTCTTAGTTTTAATAGCGCAATGTTTGAACGATTCTTGTGGTATTAATTAATTAAAATAAATCAAATAATAAATAAAGTTGTTGTTTTATGTGTCTGTAATGGTTGGATAAAATGTGTGACCGCTGCACCCATTTGAAAATTGTTTTAAAAAAAATAAAACTGATGAAAATTGATGTTTACAGTTGCATTTTTTTTGTGTGTGTTTTTCTAACTGTATTGCAGAAAAGCAACAATTTTACATTCTTTTGTGGTTATTTATTATTATTGGTAAATATAAAGGTAGCAAGGCAATAAGACAACAAATAACCCAATGATTAGGTTATTTTAACTCAGCAACACAGTTAACCTGACCCACTGGTTGGGTCAAATAAACAACCCAGCATTCTGGGTCAAAAGGTTAAACCCAGCACTTGGGTCAAAACAACCCAACGCGTGTTCTGTCCCATAGTTACCCAGCGGCTGGGTTAAGGTTAGGTTATCTTTTAACCCAGCACTTTTTAGAGTGTAGGATCCAGCCCCGGACACAAGATCCCGTCAGAAAATATCAGTCTTTCCGGTAACAGAACAACTAGTTAGCAAGCTGTAGTTACCCCAACCCCACTAACAGCAGGTTTCTGTCAGTTAGGAAGTTGACCGATGGAAGCCAGAAAAGAGCAGAAGCAGGAGACGAAGTAATGATGGTAAAAAGGAGCAGAGCTTATTGAATAGTCTTAGTTGTGTATGTCTCAATGCTCAGACTTCGTCTGGAGAACACAAATTCAACAAGTACTGTTATACCAAACTGATTCACAACAACATACCATAAACCTTGAGTTTCCATAAACGTTCCCTTGTATCTCTTATTCATGAAGACAAACAGCCCTTGAAGCTACACAGTCATAAGACTAAACAACAATGGAAAAAATATATAAAAAGAAAGCAAAACACAACACAAATGTATGGTTACTCTGAGGCAAAACACACACAGTTTGCATTTGAGGACCGTCAGATCCTTCAATCACAACCGTACTGGTAAAGTGTGTTTTTTCTTTTGGGATCAGAGAGGCAGACATCATGTTGCCAGTTATGTCGTTAGAACTGCATTGTTGAAGTCAGTGGCTCTGAAAACACATTTCACACACTGTAAGCTCTATTATTATTATTATTTTTTAAATGTAATAGGATTAGTCCAACGAATTGTTTGGTTGCAAGGCGGGAACCGAAAGCCTTGTACCAAATGGTTCGATATGAATATGTGCATCGTTACAACCCTTGTTTGTTTATTAGTTTTTTGGTTATTATGTGTGAATAAAGACTATTTAGTTGTTTCAGTTTGTTATTTTCCTAATAAATGACAATACAATTTTTTGTTTAAAAAAAAACAAAAGTTGGCGGGTATCAGGTGGCATGATAAATTTAAGAACTTCTTGTTTACTAAGACAACATTTAATTCAGTAACAATAACTAAACATGACTGAATGATAAAAGCAGTTCTGATATCAAATTTGATATGTGTTCATTAACAAACAAAATTTATACGGAAATAAAGGCTCTTTTCCTTGAGGTATAAACTTTGCTATTTCCCCAAATCCCAGTCTGTTCTGATCTTTGGATTCTCTGTTTGTAGCTTCACAATCTGGCCTAATAAGGGCTAAGGGCTCTGTTTCATTGTCAGGTAGGGAGGAAATAATTCTCATTTTTTCCAACTGCTTTGGCCTAAAACACAGTGTCATCCAGTTTTAAATGTTGATTACAAACGTGGAGGTTTTTCATATTTTCTACATCTATGTTATCTCTATATTTAGCCACTGTCTACAATGCTCTGAGATCCTTCACTGGAAATTGAAAGTAACTTTCATTCCTGCTAAATATTCACTGTTTGAATTCTTGAACCCGATAACAATACCAGTCCACACCATTGAGACTTAAGGTTTGCTAAGTAGTATTTCCTACTATTGTAAGGTGCTATTTGAGTCTGGTCAAGCCTGTCCATAGCAGACTGGGAGTAGCTTTGGAAGACAACCTGCCCATTGCATTATAGTTATTGGAAGCTCTTTTCTCTGTTGTCTGTAGTTGGGTACACCAATTTTTATTTATTTTTTATATTTTGCTTTCTATCATATAGGCAGGCAAGTTTTATTGAAAGCTCATTTTCCCATGGCTGAATGACCCCTTTAATAGCTTAATGTTTAATAGATTCATAGAAATGTTAATACAAATTGTGAGGACTTTTTTTTTAACACTTTCTTTGCAGTTTGAAAATGTAGTGTCTTTCGTTTTTTTGTTTGTCAGACAGAGTAATTAACATTGCATTCACTTTTAACAGATGCATCAAAAATGGCAGATCCTTAATAACTGGCCACTGACTTTAGTTTTGTTTCCTTTTAAAGCATCTGATGGCTGGGATACTGATGAAGATATTTATGGATTCCCAGAAGAGGAGGGTATTTGTAAATCTAAACTTATGAAAATTGTAAAAACAAGTATTGCAAATGGTAAAAATGAGTGATTTAAATGTTTATTTTGCTTTCAATGTTCAGACGTGGGTATAAAATGTCACTTAATTATTTAAAACCGTTGATGCAATAATATTGAGATATTGAGAAGCAACAAATAAGTGAAGTCCCTATAATAACTGCACATTCATTTGAGTGGTTTTCTTTCTTTAAAAAGATTTTGATTGCATTACGATGGATGATGATGATGGTTCTTATGAGCCGCTGCCATTGGAGGGTAAATGAATCAAACATACACACCAAAGACCATTTTACAAATTTCAAATGTGCAGCTACTTTTATATAGATTCACAAAGGTTTTTTTTTCTTTTTTTTATTTCAGTCTAAGATTACTAAACTAATGTTTCTCATTTGGACTGATCATAAACATTTCCAGAGAAAAATACAGTTATTTAAGAGAACTTTTGCTGTAGAGACATGAATTCTCTTGTTTTCTCTTCTCCATTTGCGCCAGAGCAGTTAACGGATTTTGAAAAGTAAGGCAATGAATTCAGTGATACATGTTTACATGTTTTTGTGATGTGTGTGAAAATTGTTTTTGCAAAACACTAATGTCAAATCACCTCACATTATATGATTGTTGTCATTTGCAGATACTCAGTTTCTAACACTGTGGCTGCGCCGTCTTATAAAGAAAAGCTTAAAGACAAATGAAGGGGTACAACACATGCACACACACACTCTCTAAATGATTCAAACCAGTATGCTACATTGTTGTCATGTAATTGTTGTGAGTGGTGTCTAGTTATCAACAAATTCCCTCTATCAAATTTAAATGCAAATGTCTTTTGACAATAAGAAATAATTTTGCATATCTTTAATTAGCATAGACCCTTCCAAATGTAACATTCCCAGACACTTTCATATGTTTAATTCACAGTTTTTATATATAGCAGCAGTATATTGCAAGAATGCAATAATTAATAGGTTGTTTGTAAATTTACATCTATTAACAAAAAATACTAATTGTACTACTTTGAATATCTGTATTTTGCATGCAAAGTTTACATCAGGACAGAAAATTATTTCAGAGTTTTGATCCTACAATGTTGAGATTTAAAAGCCACAATTAATAGAATTCAATTTTCTTTAAATATGTGTGTTCAGCTGCTCCTGAGCCCCCAAATGAGATGCTTCTCCAGCTGGTTTCTCTCCAAAAGGGACTTTGACCTCAATCACTGAGGATACTTTCCCAGTAGCAAAATACTTTATGAAATGCTAATGATGTTTAGATACAAATTGGTTATGAAAAATAGTCACAAATTGCATTTTTTAACCAGAATGTTGTGTATACTTCAACACTCGAACATTTAAAAGAGCTACAATAAAAAGTTTCTAATATCTGAATTCTGTTACTGTTACTGTACTTACTATAAACAACTGATAAATTCCTGTATATAAGATGTCTGGAAGGTTTCCAGTGGAAATTCCACTTGGCTCAAATGTCTGAGGGGCGCGACACTTGAATATAACCTAATTAATATTCACGAGCCAAATGTTCGCCTCAGTTTAAATGATTAGGTCGCTTCTGCACATAAGGCAGTTAATATCCTTGAGGCATAACTGCTCTGTCTTCTTTATGTCCTCTGACTCAGCTGTGATTCTGCGACTTCGAGAAATCATTTCATCTTTGTCCGCATTAGAAACGTTCAGAAACACAGCTTTGCTCATTTATTCGTCGATCCGTGAAGATTTAAGGTAGTAGTTTCACTCGTAGTACTGTAGTTTCAGTGTTTTGAGTTTTAATTTCGATTTGAAGCAGAGGAATTTCGTCTAACGGAGCGTCAGAATGGAGATCTGCGGTCTTGTGACAGAGAAAAATAATCCAGGTATTAATTCTTGTTTGCCGTTTAATTGTTTCCTTAAAACTTGTAATGAAAATAATTTTGTAATGATCAGCTGGGGTATGTTGTCACACGCCCTGCTCTCTTTATTTGATTATTTATGATGATGGAACCTAATAAAGCCTTTATTGATCTCTCAGAGAGCTGTATGTGAGGAGTATTTGTGATGTTGTTGTGTTGGTTTGTGTGACTCAGTGCCTCTGAAGAGCATCTCAGTAGAGGTTCTGGTTCAGGATCATGTAGCCACAGTCTCCTCCACTCTGCAGTATGTGAATGAGGAAGAGCGCCCCCTGGAGGCCTTATTCGTCTTCCTTCTTCCTCCTGATGCTGCTGTCTGCCACTTCAGTGCCAAGATCGGAGAGCAGGAGATTGTGGCAGTGGTGCAAGACAGAAAAAGCGTGAGTCCAAATACAAACCACAACTCAGTTGCGTATATTTTTACTGTACATTACATAACAAAACTGTATCTTGCAGGCAAGGGATCAGTATGATGATGCTGTGAGTTCGGGTCAGCAGGCGTTTCTGTTGGAAGAGAGCGCAGAGAGTCCTGATGTGTTCAAACTAAGTGTTGGGTGTCTGTCTGCGGGTCAGAACACTGCCATCACCATCATCTACGTCACTGAGCTTGCTGTGCAGGCCGACCACTCACTGCACTTCTGTCTGCCGGCTGTACTCAACCCCCGATACATACCAGCAGGTCCTACAGCAGCTGCTTCAGGTTCAGGTGCTGGTATAGTCGCAGAGATTTCATCAGGATGTGGAGCTGTTCCCTACACGCTGACTCTCAGTGTCCATGTGAGCTCTCCAAAGCCCATCTCCAAAATAGAGTCCAACTGCACTCTGGATCCTCTAGTGTTCCTCCACTCTGATCACACTCAGGCTACGGTACTGTGTGTCTTCATGTGTTTATCAGGATGTGTGAGCAGAGCAGTTTTATGCATGTGTTGTTTGTGTGTGTAGGTGAATCTGAGTCCTGGTCACATGTTTGATAAGGACGTTGAGCTGTTTGTGTACTATCAGGATACCCATCAGCCCTCTGCTATAGTGGAGGCAGGAGTGGCCACTGCCCCACCAGGTAGGACCTGCAGCTCACTGGGATTATGGGATTGAGTGATCAGTTTTTAACTGACCCTTTCTCTCTTTTCAGGTTCTCTGATGAGGGACCCAGTGGTCATGATAAGTTTGTACCCAGAGTTTCCAGAGGAAGTGATGTCATCACTGGTAACTCAAGGCGAGTTTGTTTTTGTGATTGACAAATCAGACAGTATGAGCTGCATGATGCATCAAAGGGAAGAAGCACAAATACGGATAGAAAGTGCAAAGGTAAGATGGAAGTTTTGCTTTTTGCTCTGTTGATGTATATTCAGATGAGACACGCTTGAAAATCTGTCCATGTCTCTCTATAGGACACTCTGCTGTTACTGTTGAAGAGTCTTCCAATCGGATGCTACTTCAATATCTATGGATTTGGCTCTCGTTTTGAGTCCTTCTTCTCGTTAGCATCTAGATCTTTATTCACAGATATTAAATTTTGAAATGAGTCAAAGGAGATGTTTATTTTTGTCACTGCAGTCAGAGTGTTGAGTACAATCAGGACACAATGGATCAGGCTCTGAAGAGAGTGAAGGAAATGCAAGCAGACATGGGCAGCACTGAGATTTTAAATCCTCTTAAACACATCTACAGTCAGCCCTGTTACCCCGATCACCCCAGACAGGTACAACACCGCCGCATACGTCTGAATTATTTACTATAATTAATGACATTATGTACAGCTTGTTTTAACAGGAAGTGAGTCATTGTCAAACTTGAAAATTTCTTTGAACATGCATGCACATTACACAAGTGTAGAGTGACAGATAAAGTAAAGAGAGTATTTTAGACAAAAATATTTAGTGGTCGAACAATGTAAATTTTAAAGGCAGATGCTGAGAGCAGGGTGGCTAGAAGCCAATATATGTGTCTGGCTAAATTCTTTAAAATAACTAAAAACAAAATATTTAAAACTGTGATCAAGTAGTTTGGCTTTAAGTCTGGAAACCTGTGGACTATAGTCTGTCCATTCTGATTTGTTTTCTCTTCAGCTGTTCATCTTCACTGATGGAGAGGTGTTTAACACTAAAGCGGTGCTGGACCTGGTGAAAAGTCACGCTCACTCTCACAGGTAAAGGTCTGCTGAGTTTGATCTGTTCATCATTCATATTTTCATCACTAACAGTAACAGAGTTCATTGTGTCTTCAGGTGTTTCTCATTCGGGATTGGTGAGGGTGCAAGTGCCGCCCTCATCACAGGAATGGCCAGGGAGGGATCTGGTCACGCTCAGTTCATCACAGACACCGACCGCATGCAGCCCAAAGTAAAGCTCTCCACTGGATTTCACAGGCACAAATGTTTCCCAGTCAAATGTCTCAATGGTTTCTCTTTCTCTTCAAACTATATCAGGTGATGCAGTCTCTCAGGTTCGCGCTGCAGCCCGCTGTGGTTAATATCTCTGTGGATTGGATCCTTCCAGATGGCGTTACTGTTGACACACTGTCTCCACCAATCAATGTGCTCTTCCAGGGTCAAAGGACACTCATTTATGCCCAACTTAAAGGAGAGGTAAGGTGATTTAGCATGTGATTCTTTAATGAGAATTAGATTAAAAAATCTGCCTTTTCTCTGTCATAGAGTTCAGGAGGCTCTGAGGGATCATTGACAATCAAATACAGTCTTAAAGATCAACCAGTAACAAACCAGCTCCACTTTTGCCTCAAACCAACTGAGGAAACAGGGTAACACATAGAAACACAATGAATTGGATTAACATAAACTATTTTCTTCTAATTCAACAAATTTCCTCCATGTTTCTGCAGGTTGTCCATTCACCGGCTGGCGGCTTGGACCCTGATCCGTTCTCTGGAGCAGAAGGAGAGGTCAGGTGGTGCAGATGTTGAGGGCATCAGGAAAAGGATGGTGAAGCTCAGTGTTCAGGCAGGAGTGAGCAGTGTTCATACAGCCTTCATTGCTGTGAATAAAGACAGCAGACAGACTGTGAAAGGACCCCCGCTGCAGAGAAGAGTGCCGACATACGGTTAGTGCTCTTATTGTGTGTTTACAAATCACTTTTACTGTCACTTGACTTTGATGTTTACATTGCCTCATTAAGAATCAAATGTTTTTCAGCTAGTTATCTATCAGGTGGCTTGTCACCACAGGGTAAGACAAACAACAGTCTGTCATTTGTATGTAATGATACACATTACAATTCAAAAGTTAATTGAACTTGTGTTTTAGTTATACTTAAGGTTTTCATCATTTAAATTTTATAAACAAATAAAATCATATCATATAACTTATGAAAGGAGGAGCGCAGCAGAAAGGAGTCGTGCCGTGGAAAGGTGCGTCGGTTCGTGGTTAGTGCTCTGGTTGTTTATAAACCGTTTTTACTGTTACTTGACTTATTTGTTGTTTGCATTGATGCATTCATCTAACTTCAAATGTTATTTTGTCACATTACAGTTTATTATATTTGATTTGTTGACTACATTAGGATGTGGTAAATGGTCCTTTCCGGTCTGCTGTGGGTTTCTTGTGCCTCCATAACAGTCCATGCCTTTTTAAAGCTTTTCTGATCTGTTAGTCCTTTTGGATGTGTCTGTTTGTCTATTTGGGTCCAGATCTTAATCTTTTCTGACTTTTGGTTTCGTTGCCTGTAGCTCTAGAAGTCACTGAATGGGCTTCATCAGTGTCAGGTAAAACAATATTCTGAATTATTAAATGCTTAAAACAACAACAAAAAAAAAATCACAGAAACTGCTCATGTTTAAAGACACAGAGCGAAACAGAAAGTAGAAGTCTAGAGAGTTTCCAAAACTAGATTTAACCTGACACTCATGGTAAGTAAGTCACTAAAACAGTAGCCAAAGACACAAGTCTGCATGACACAGACAGCATGACCATTGTTGTCTGATTCCAGAACAAATGAATCGGTTCTTTTCAGTGAATCACACATTCACACAGCTTACAGATATCTGAGCTACTTAAATCAATGTAGTTACTGACTAATAGGGATGGGACGATAAATGGTTCCAACACGAATCGAGAAATGATTTAGCATCAATTCTGAGATTTTCCGAACACATTGTGATCGATCCTGAGCTTAGTTTTGAACAGCAGGTGGCACTGCTCACTTTAGAAACAGCCGTGCTCTGCTTGTTTCCAAATCCTTAGGTGCACTTGAACCTAAAATAATCATTCATACAATTCGAGAAGGTTGAAGTGAATTACATTAGGGTGTTCACAGTGGGCTGTTTACATTAATCTCGGTTTATAAAAGCATTCTGAGCTGAGGTAAAATTACATGACTCAGCTGAACCTCTTTGGCCGAACATACAAGTGCTTTTCAGCACTCTTCATGAGCGTTTGAGTGTGTGGATAAAAGCTAGATTAGAGCACCATCTGCTGTTAAAATCTAAGCTCAGAATCGATTCCAAAGAGAATGGCGACACATTCGGAAGATGTTTACATTACCTCATTAAAGTAGAAGTCCACTTCCAGAATAACAAATGACAGAAAATGTACTCACCCCCTTGTCATCCAAGATGTTCATGTCTTTCTTTCTTCAGTCGTAAAAAAATTCTAGTTTTTGAGGAGAACATTTCAGCATTTGTCTCCATATAATGGACTGATATGGTGCCCTGAGTTTGAACTTCCAAAATGCAGTTTAAATGTGGCTTCAAACGATCCCAGATGAGGAAGAGGGGTCTTATCCAGGGAAATGATTGGTTATTTTCATAAAAATAATACAATTTATTTACTTTTTAATGTCAAATGCTCGTTTTGTCTTGCTCTTCCTGACCTCTTTTTTTTTTTTTTGCAGGTTCATGACAGTTAGGGTATGTCGAAAAACTCCCATCTCATGTTCTCCTTCAGCTTCAAAATCAGAGTTTTTCAACATACCCTAACTGTATTGAGCTAGAATACACAGAGTTCAGGCAGAGCAAGACAAGATGAGCGTTTGAGATTAAAAGGTATTTCAATTGTATTTTTTTAATTAAAATAACCGATTGTTTTGCTAGATAACACCCTTCTTCCTCGGCTGGGATCATTTACAACCACATCTGGGATCGTTTGAGGCTGCATTTAAACTGCATTATGGAAGTTCAAACTCTGGGCACCATATCAGTCCATTATATGGAGAAAAATCCTGAAATGTTTTCCTCAAAAACATAATTTCTTTATGACTGAAGAAGGGGTGACAAGGGGTGAGTACATTATCTGTAAACTGTTGTTCTGGAAGTGGACTTCTCCTTTAAGAATAAAATGTTTTTCAGATTGGAGTCGATCACGTGGCTTGTTACCATGGCGTAAGACGAATGAAGACATTCTGCGGGAAAGAGCGAATTGCAGTTAGTGCTCTGGTTGTGTTTATGAACTGTTTTTACTGTTGCTTGACTATTTGATGTTTGCATTGATGTGTTCATCTAACTTCAAATGTTAATTTTGTCACTTTACAGTTTATTATATGAAGAGTTCAGATGCAAAACCAGCTAAAAGCCATCTCGGTCAAAAATGAGATAATGATACTGAGTGAATGCTCCTGACACATAGTACATCATAGTACACAAGTAAATTCCATCAGAAGTGCCAGTACTTACATAGAAACCTATACAAAGCAGCCAGAAAGAAATGCTCATTTTAAAGAAGTACGTCAGATGGATTTAGCTGGTTTTGCACCTGAACACTTCATATTTTAAAAAAATAAAATATCTTAGCACAATTTTTTAAGTATTGATTAGTATCATGTGTTTCTGTCTATTATTATTAATCTTAATCTGTGTCCTAAAACAAGAAAACATTAGTCGTTTACTGTATTTTTATAATATATATATATATATATATATATTTACATCTTGATTTCAACAAATTGTAGTTTGTCATGTAACAGTTTACATTTGTTATAAGCAGCTCATTTTGATGTGAAATATATTTGTATTTTAGTAGACCGTTGCATTAAAAGAGAGGTCAACACTAAGGTCTGGAAGCCGCTCATAGTAATGCAAGGCAAGTATTTATATAGCACATTTCATAGTGCTGTACATAAAAGAAATTAAAATAATCATAAAAATAATCACAAAAACAAGGAATTTAAGAATGATGTAAAAACTGATTTAAAATGAATTGAAACCGCGAAGGACCAGCATAAACCAACTAAGGACCAGCTTAAACCAGCATCAAAACATATCTAACCAGCATCTCAGCATCAAAACGTACCTACCAGTATATGCTGTTTTTTTTCACCAGGGCTGATTGACAAATAAACCTCAAGCTCGATTAAGAAGCTGGATTCAGCCTTGTGTTGTTGTTAATGTCCTGTTTATTTTGTTTGTGTACAGTTTGTTAATTTTGTGCAAAGCATACTGTTGAAGTTAACATCATTAAGTTGAACTGTGCTCACCTTGTTTAATTCATGCAATAAACGCATGCCCACTGCTGCACTGTGGGCTGTGACTAATTTCATGGGCAGTGCAGCAAAATTACAATTTAAATGCAGAAATGTCATAATTTTTCAAAAAACAAGCTTCATATCATAAGGCTACTGTCTAAGACATTTGTATCCTACAATCATGGCAAAATTAGGGTCCTCCAATCTAAAAAAAACTAGAATCGAAAAAGAATCGAAAACACCAGTGAGGAATCGATTCTTGAAATCGAATCTTATCGATTCTAGAACCAGGAATCGGAATCGGACTCGATTCCAAAATTTTTGGAATCAAACAGCCCTAGGCGCAACACACACTACAACATATTATTAAGATCATTCCGAAGGGAGTGCCTCATGTGATCAGCAACTAATGTTTACATACAGGTGCATCTCAAAACATTAGAATATTGTGAAAAAGTTCATTTTTTGTTTGTAACTTATTTCAAAAACTTAAACTTTTATATACTGTATTCTAGATTCATTACATGTAAAGTAAACGTTTCTTTGTTTTAATTTTGATTAGAGTTTACAGCTCATGAAAATCATATATCCAGTATCTCAAAATATTAGAATATTTCCTAAGATCAATCTAAAAAAACGGATTTTCAAAACAGAAAAGTTCAAGTGCTTTAAAGTATGTTCATTTTTGCACTCAATACTTGGTCGGCAGCACAAATTACAGCAAATTCCTTGCTTCTGGCACAAATTACAGCATCAGTGAGGTGTGGCGTGGAAGCGATCAGCCTGTGGCACTGCTGAGGCACTATTGAACCTTCAGATCATCTGTATATTGTTGGATCGACTGTTTCTTATCTTTCTCTTGAAAATATCCCATAGATTCTCAATGGAGTTCAGGTCAGGCATGTTGGCTGGCCAATCAAGCACAGTAATATCATGGTCAGCAAACCACTTGGAAGTGGTTTTGGCACTGTGGACAGGTGCTAATGTCCTGCTGGAAAAGGAAATCAGCATCTCCATAAAGCTTGTCAGCAGATAGAAATATAAAGTGCTCCAAAATCTCCTGGTAGACGGCTGCATTGACTTTGGACCTGATAAAACACAATGGACCAACACCAGCAGACATCACAGCACCCCAAATCGTTACTGACTTCAGACACTTCACACTGAACTTCAAGCAGCTTGGATTTTGTGCCTCTCCAGTCTTCCTCCAGACTCTGGGACCATGATTTCAACGTGAAATGCAAAATTTACTTTTATCTGAAAAGAGGACTTTGGACCACTGAGCAACAGTCCAGTTCATCTTCTCCTTAGCCCAGGTTAAGATGCTTCTGACGTTGTTTCTGTTTCAGAAGTGGCCTGGTAGCCCTTTTCCTGAAGACGTCTGAGCATGGTGACTCTTGATGCACTGACTCTGGTTCATTCCACTCCTTGTGAAGCTCTGCCAAGTGTTTGATTCGGCTTTGCTTGACAGTATTCTCAAGCTTGCAGTCATCCCTGTTGCTTGTGCACCTTTTTCTTACCTAATTTCTTACTTCCTGCTTTGATA
This sequence comes from Labeo catla, assembly GCA_012976165.1. Lineage (NCBI taxonomy): Eukaryota > Metazoa > Chordata > Actinopteri > Cypriniformes > Cyprinidae > Labeo > Labeo catla. The sequence goes on from VONZ01000612.1 coordinate 90,399, forward strand.
CAGCATTTTGTAAACAGCTACCCCTTTCAGTTATGACCTTCTGTGACTTACCTTCTGTGATTGTCTTTTGGACCATTGCCAAGTCAGCAGTCTTCCCTATCAGATTGGTTTCAGAAAATAAGAGATACCTGGAATTTACACTGTAGGGATGGACATTTAATGAAACTCAAATGTAAATATTCTAATATTTTGAGATACTGGACTTTTGACTTTCATGAGCCGTAAGCTCTAATCATCAAAATTAAAACAAAAAAACTTTAGAAATGTTTTACTTTGCATGTAATAAATCTAGAATACATGAAAGTTTCAGTTTTTAAAAATAAGTTACAAATGAAAAATTAACCTTTTCATGATTTTGAGATGCACCTGTATGTTAACTAGCGTGCTAGCAGCTTTATGCATTCACCCGGTATGTTCAAAACTGAGGCGATTTCACTCCAGAGATTTCCTTACTCCATGCGGTTGTTGTATGTTTTCAACATATTATACAGACAGTGTTACTACAAAAACATAAGAAGCAATTTCCTCCATATCCACTACCCAACGGACCGCATTGGCTGTTGTGAATGTACTGACGTAATCATCCCGATTTAAAATCGTGAATATCAAACAGAGCACATTGAGAGGTGCAAGATTCGATCTGTGAGCGGTTTTACATTACCAGATAATCTGAGCCGAACATCGGGACCGATCGAGGTGCTCGACAAGATTTTTGCTCCGATTCTCGGGGGAGGAAAATCAGGGCAAAATCGGGCTAAAAATCCTGTAGTGTGAGCCTGACTTAAGATTTTAGCTCAATCTTGTTGAGCACCTTGATTGGTCCCAATGTTCAGCACGAATTTAAAAATCTTGTAGTATGAACCAGGCTTAAAATGTAAAATGTAGTTTTTTGTTCTAGGGTTGATGTGGCGGATGTGGGTTTCTTGTGCCTGTAAGAATAAATTTGTGGTTTTAACAACATTTTAACTATTGCACCTCTTTTTTTTTGGTTCATTGACAAATGATTCAAAAGCAAAGGATCAGCCAAACATGTTTATATCAATCCATCCCTATTCCAAAACCTTTTCTTGTTTGTTAGTTCTGTTGGATGTGTCTGTTCTTGTCCATTTCTCCAGATCTGACTCTGTTCTGATCTTTATGGTTTCTCTGCTTGTAGCTCAACCAGCTCAGCCACCGGCATCTGAACGTACTAAATCTAAATCACTGCTGGGTAAGTGCACCTCAATATAAAATCAGTTTCGTGTAACAATTAAGTATGCAATATTTGACTTATTGTTATTGTGTAACTTACTGATTTTTTTAATAAATTTCGCAAAATAGGTTTACAAGCATCACATTAGTAAACAGAGAGCACTTAATGATTCCCTGTCCCTTAATAGTTAAAAAGATGTGAATTTGTTTTTAGGGAAACTGCGCCGAGCACTGTCCCTTAATCATGGTAAGCTAAATCATACTGTTTTATTTTTTTGTGCATGTTGGTTTTTCTTTTGTGACTGTGAGATCCATTTATTTATTTCCATTTATGTTTGCATGTTTTATGGGGACTTTTCATATACGTAATTGTTTTTATACTGTACAAACTGTTTTAAACCAGGCAGAGTTAATCTTAACACTGATTACTGTCAGACTTTTAAAATCCTTTATCACTTGAATTAAGATTATAATAAGTAAGGGATAATATACATCTTTATTGTGCGATATCAACTGGGTGGATGTACATTATCCCACTTATTACACAGCTGATTGCCACAAAAGTAAATAATTAGACATGAAACACTGATATGAGTTGAAATAATTGAACGCAAAGCTTCCATGAAGAAATCAGTTGCTAGCAAGTGTTAAGTTCAAACTAGACAGACATTTAAGGGATACAGTGCAGTCATACCACTTTTATTACACAACATTTCACCACATAAATAATTAAGGTCTAGTGTTTACAGTACTAGTTTGTTAGTTATCTTATAATCTATTACAGTGTACAAAACAAAATAGCAGCAGCTGCGTTTGTATGAAACATCAGTGTGAGTCCACGATACCAGGATGACAAAATTACATTTTTTATTAACCAAACGCAAAGCTTCCACCAAGAAAAACTATCAAGCGTGTAGCGGCGACTTAAGTTGCCTGGATTTGTCTGTGTTATTAGCTTTTACCAGTTGTTATTGGGGAATAACAGACATTGGAATGTCATGACTGACCAATTAGAATCAAGCATTCCACAGAGCTGTGTAATAATTTAAACACCACAAATTCAGACTTGACACCTCTTATTTACTTTGAGATCATTCTGAGGTTAAATACAGATTTGAAATCATAACAAGAAATAGTTTAATACCTATGATACTGGTTTTGAATCAAATGTTTGCATAGTTATGACAGAAAACACTGGCAATCTAACAATGCCTTGAAAAAAACAATTAATCTTTAAAAATAAAGTATATGCATAAATAGGAAAATGACACGGTGTGTTATTCTGTGTCCTAAACTCCTGAAACATTGGTATCTCATTTTAGAGCAGTCAATGCAATGGGTGTGTGTGAAAAAAATTCAGATGTAGCCTTTGTAATCATTAAGATTTTCAAAAGTAACTAATTTAATTACACTTTTTTTTTTCTCAGTAACTGTAACTAATTACAATTACATGTATTTTGTAATTAAATTACCTGATTCCGTTACATGTAACTAGTTACTCCCCAACACTGTATATTATAATGCGTTTTCCTCATGGGGACAAAAAATGTCCCCACAAGGTCAAAAATATAAGGCATTTTTATACTATACATAAGCAATAGCAGGACCCCCCAAACACACTTACTGCCAAATTGACACAATGGTTATGTTCAGAATGGAATACTAGTTTACCAGCTCAGTACATACTGTATTATACATTATACTACCTACTATGTGTATATACAGAGCCCCAGAAGGACCCGTTACTCCAGCTGGTTTCTCTCCAAAAGGCGTCAGGCTGCTGGGAGCTGGATGACACACTGGCTGATGTGTTTGGGATGACGGAGGATGAGCTGATCGATCAGAAACCAGCACAGGTGAGAGATGTGATGAAATAATAAGACAGCCATGATTGTGTCCAGTGTCCAGTAACAAATGGTTTGTCCACAGGTGGATGGGTCAGTATGGGCCACTCTCCTGGCTCTGATCTGGTTATACGGCTGTAAAATAGAGCAGCAGGTGGAGTGGCAGTTTGTGGCCATGAAGGCAGTGTCATGGATCGGCTCTCAGAAAGGTGAGATCTCCATTCCAGACCACATTCATTCAGTCACCGTTCATCAAGAGACGTTTGAGCTGATGATTTGAGAGTGTTTGTGTGTGTGTGTTTCAGTGGGTGATCTGTCTCAGTTTGTGTGTGTTGGGAATGTCCTGCTCGGATGTTAGGTGACCAAAGAGACTCTGGGAATCTGAAGACATCTGTGTTTCTACATCCTGATCTGTCAGAAGACCAAAGAACATTATTACATTTACAGTTTCTTGTTTAATCAACGTTATATGCTCATATCAACACTAAATTCGAGATATTTTAGCTTGCACTATCATTTGAGTGTTATGTACCAAAGTAGTAAGTAAAAATTGTTGTAAAATGATTTTCTGAAAATATGAAATCTTTCCAAGCTATAATTATTTAAATGAAGCACTCTTCTGTTTTTGTTTTAAACTGAATTAAAAATATGCATATATATTTTAAACAAAACTTCTGTTGGTTTTTGTCTGTCAGTGATTTTTAGAAAGCGTCACTGACACTGATGAACTTTCGCACAGTAGAATCATGTTTAGAGTTCATATTATGGTTTTCAACATTTCAGTACATTAAAATTAGGAGAAATTAAAGAGATTTCACAGGAACGTTTCAAAAATGTCTAATTATGAAAAATAAAATGGCCGTTTGGAAAAGTTGAGAGGAAAGCTAAAGAAACATTAATAGGAAGTTGTGTTAAAACTTAATCGCTCAAAATAGTTCAGGGGTGCATTTCCCGAAAGCAACGATGGTCGCAAGTTTTGTCGTTATAAATAGAGTTCAATGGAATTTACGACCATAGCTAACGATGCTTTTGGGAATTGCAACCCAGAGTAATTAATTAATATTAATGAGTCAAACGTTCTGATTGATTCTGCCCATGAAGTATTTAATATTAATGAGGCATGACTTCGCCGTCTACTATTGGTCTTCCGACTGATACCGGAGCAGTGATTGAGCAACGTAGGAAATCATCTGACTACTTCCCGAAGCTTTTCACATCATGTACACTTTTAAATAACAATGATTTAATCGTTAAATGAGTCAGTCTGTAAAGATATAAGGCCATTTTTTGAGGCAGCAGTGACTTGAAGTTTCAGTTTCGATTTGAGGTAAACAAACGACGGAGTGTAAGAATGGAGATTTGCGGTCTTGTGGCTGAGAAAAATGAACCAGGTATGAATTCATCTCCTGTTTATGTGTAATGATAACTGCTTCCTAAATTAAAACTTTTTAATATGTAGGAGAGCTGAGCGATTTGTCTTAGTGTTTAACGTTAACCCATTAATAACCCAGTTTTACCCGAGATGTCAGTAAAGGGAGTCTTCATAAGGGTGTAAAGTCTCGTTCTCCTTTGTTTTTCTTAAACTCAGAAATTGTAATTATCGGTGGTCAGCTGACCTGCCAGTTGAAGACTGAACCCCCACTCAAAAATGTTCCTAAATGCGTCCCACTTTATAAAGTGCAAGCTCATCAACTCCACCTACAGAATGCCCACAACAATCCCTTTATAATTCAGAAGAATCACAAAGTTTATTTGTTGTGTTGGTTTGTGTGGTTCAGTGCCTCTGAAGAGCATCTCAGTGGAGGTTCGGGTTCAGGATCATGTAGCCACAGTCTCCTCCACTCTGCAGTATGTGAATGAGGAAGAGCGCCCCCTGGAGGCCTTATTCGTCTTCCCTCTGCCTGCTGATGCTGCTGTCTGCCACTTCAGTGCCAAGATCGAAGAGCAGGAGATTGTGGCAGAGGTGCAAGACAGAGAAAACGTGAGTCCAAATGCAAACCCACAGAACATAGATTTGCATATTTATGCTAAACATCACCATTTAACTAATAAACTGTATCTTGCAGGCGAGGGATCAGTATGATGACGCTGTGAGTTCGGGTCAGCAGGCGTTTCTGTTGGAAGAGAGCGCAGAGAGTCCTGATGTGTTCAAAATGAGTGTCGGGTGTCTGTCTGCGGGTCAGAACGCTGCCGTCACCATCATCTATGTCACCGAGCTCGCTGTGCAGGCCGACCACTCGCTGCGCTTCTGTCTGCCGGCTGTACTCAACCCCCGATACACACCAGCAGGTACTACAGCAGCTCTGACACACACTTTATTAGTGAAGAGAAGCTCTTTCTAACACAATCTGTGTGTGTGTGTGTGTCAGGTTCAGGTGCTGGTATAGTCTCAGAGATTTCATCAGGAGCTGTTCCCTACACGCTGACTCTCAGTGTCCATGTGAGCTCTCCAAAGCCCATCTCCAAAATAGAGTCCAACTGCACTCTGGATCCTCTAGTGTTCCTCCACTCTGATCACACTCAGGCTACGGTACTGTGTGTCTTCATGTGTTTATCAGGATGTGTGAGCAGAGCAGTTTTATGCATGTGTTGTTTGTGTGTGTAGGTGAATCTGAGTCCTGGTCACATGTTTGATAAGGACGTTGAGCTGTTTGTGTACTATCAGGATACCCATCAGCCCTCTGCTATAGTGGAGGCAGGAGTGGCCACTGCCCCATCAGGTAGGACCTGCAATTTACTGGGATTATGGGATTGAGTGATGAAGGTGTCACTGACACCTTTGCTCTTTTTCAGGCTCTCTGATGAGGGACCCAGTGGTCATGATAAGTTTGTACCCAGAGTTTCCAGAGGAAGAGATGAAATCACTGGCAACTCGTGGTGAGTTTGTTTTTGTGATTGACAGATCAGGCAGTATGGGAGACATGATGCATCATGGGAAAGGAGCACAAATGCGCATAGAAAGCGCAAAGGTAAAATTTAATTTGTGCTTTTTGCTCCGTTGATGTATATTCAGATGAGACACACTTGAAAATCTGTCCATGTCTCTCTATAGGACACTCTGCTGTTATTGTTAAAGAGTCTGCCAATGGGATGCTACTTCAATATCTATGGATTTGGCTCTCGTTTTGAGTCCTTCTTCTCGTTAGTATCTAGCTCTTCATTTATAAATATTCAGTTTTGATATGTGTCAGTGCAGATTAGATATTTTTGTTTGTCTTCACAGTCAGAGTGTTGAGTACAATCAAAAAACAATGGATCAGGCTCTGAAGAGAGTGAAGGAAATGCAAGCAGACATGGGCGGCACTGAGATTTTAGAGCCTCTAAAACACATCTACAGTCAGCCCTGTTACCCCGATCACCCCAGACAGGTACAACACATCAGCTAAATGACATTCTGTGTTAAAGTACACACATGGCTTAGGACTCAGATGTGTTTCTCTCTTCAGCTGTTCATCTTCACTGATGGAGAGGTGTTTAACACTAAAGAGGTGCTGGACCTGGTGAAAAGTCATGCTCACTCTCACAGGTAAAGGTCTTCTGGGTTTGATCTGTCCATCATTCATATCTTCATCACTAACAGTAACAGTTTATTGTGTCCTCAGGTGTTTCTCATTCGGGATTGGTGAGGGTGCAAGTGCCGCCCTCATCACAGGAATGGCCAGGGAGGGATCTGGTCACGCTCAGTTCATCACAGACACCGACCGCATGCAGCCCAAAGTAAAGCTCTCCACTGGATTTCACAGGCACAAATGTTTCCCAGTCAAATGTCTCAATGGTTTCTCTTTCTCTTCAAACTATATCAGGTGATGCAGTCGCTCAGGTTCGCGCTGCAGCCCGCTGTGGTTAATATCTCTGTGGACTGGATCCTTCCAGATGGCGTTACTGTTGACACACTGTCTCCACCCATCAATGTGCTCTTCCAGGGTCAAAGGACACTCATTTATGCCCAACTTAAAGGAGAGGTGAGGTGATTTAGCCTGTGTTTCTTTAATGAGAATTAAGACCAGATTATAAATATCTGCCTTTTCTCTGTCATAGAGTTCAGGAGGCTCTGAGGGATCAGTGACAGTCAAATACAGTCTTAAAGATCAACCAGTAACAAACCAGCTCCACTTTTGCCTCAAACCAGCTGAGGAAACAGGGTAACATGGACGAACACATTGAACGGGAGTGACAACAACTGATTGCTTTTCCAATCTAACATATATCCTCCATGTTTCTGCAGGTTGTCCATTCACCAGCTGGCGGCTCGGACCCTGATCCGTTCTCTGGAGCAGAAGGAGAGGTCAGATGATGCAGATGTTGAGGGCATCAGGAAACGGATAGTGGAGCTTAGTGTTCAGGCAGGAGTGAGCAGTGTTCATACAGCCTTCATTGCTGTGAATAAAGACAGCAGACAGACTGTGAAAGGACCCCTGCTGCAGAGAAGAGTGCCGACATACGGTTAGTGTTGTCACTGTGTGTAAAATCACTTTTACTGTGACTTGACTTTTTGATGTTTATATTAAGATGTGAAATCAAATGTTTTTCAGATGCCCTGATGCAAGCAAATCATGGTAAGACTGTGGAAATCTGTTATTTAAGCACAAAGCGTCTTTGTGGCAGATTTAAGCACATTTAGCCACAGCAAGTGTTTTGCAGCAGGAGAGGAGGAAATATATCTCAAACTACTGTAAATTGTGCTCAGATTGTGTGCGAGTGTGTGTGTACTGTATATAAAGCACTTTTACTGTCACTTGACTATGTGATATTTACATTTTGATGTGTTCATCTCATTAAGATGTGAAATCAAATGTTTTTCAGATTTACAGCTAAAATGTTCACTGGCAGGGTTTGGTAAGAAAAACACCACACTACCAGTCAAAATTTGATTTGAACTTTTAAGATATATAAAAATATGATTTTTTGCAGTCATAATGTGTTCATACTTGTGGAAATGTTCTGTTTGTTGTTACAGATAATCTTAAAGCAAGAAAAACATACAGATTTCATTTTAGAGATTTTTTTTTTCTTTTTCTTTTTTTTAGTGAGTGCACCCAAAAAGACATTTGGATTCATGACAAGTAATGCAACGAATACACAGTGTCACTAAAGCTCACTAAATGTGAAACACAAATGCAGCATCACCTCATGGTTAACAATCATTTGCAGAGATCCAGAATTTCTTCCGCCATGGTTCTAAGAAGCCCGTGCAACCCCCTTTGCTCTATGCCATGCCTGTTCCCATAGGGTCACAAACTCGGGGTGAGTACATTCCCAGCAATTTTTTGGTTTTGATTGAACTATTCATTTAAACTACATGCCATTCTTTAAAGGTGACCTATGCCTCTTTTTACAAGATGTAAAATACGTTTCTGATGTTCCCAGAGTGTGTATGTGAAGTTTTAGCTCAAAATACATGACAGATTATTCTGGAAATCTGGAATCGTGTGTTCAGAGAGACCGTTTATGATTTATTGGGATTATAAAAAAAGGTGAGTGGGTGGATTTTTACCATTATAGGCTGGTTGTTTTCACACACTGCGGTCACACAACAGTGTTTAAACACTTTATAAAAGTGATTTTTGCATAATAGGTCCCCTTTAAAACAAATAAATGAGAAGCAACACTTTTAGCAGTACAAAGGTCATTTCATTGAACATGTAAGTTGGGCTCAGATTGTGTGTGTCTAAATCACTTTTCCTGTTACTATTTGATGTTTACATTTTGATGTGTTCATATAATGAAGATGTGAAATCAAATGTTTTTCAGATTTCACTCTAGCATGTTCCCTGGAAGAATGTGGTAAGACAAACAATTGCATTTAATTGGACTTTCAGCCGCATGATTAAATGAGCCTAAGAACAGATGACCTCTGCTCTGTATGCTCTGTTGTATACTGTGTTAGGTCATAAAATCATTATGTTTCATTTATTTATTCATAAATATTTGTTATATTTTGCTGTAATGTTCAGAAATTGTTACTTTTTCAGAAGTTGATGGTTCAGCTGCTCCTGAGCTCCAGACGGACCCGTTACTGCAGCTGGTTTCTCTCCAAAAGGCGTCAGGATGCTGGGAGCTGGACGCCACACTGGCTGATGTGTTTGGGAAGACGGAGGATGAGCTGACCAATCAGAAACCAGCACAGGTGAGACATGTGATGAAATAATAAGACATAAAAAGCCATGATTGTGTCCAGTGTCCAGTAACAAATGGTTTGTCCACAGGTGGATGGGTCAGTATGGGCCACTCTCCTGGCTCTGATCTGGTTATACGGCTGTAAAATAGAGCAGCAGGTGGAGTGGCAGTTTGTGGCCATGAAGGCAGCGTCATGGATCGGCTCTCAGAAAGGTGAGATCTCCATTCCAGACCACATTCATTCAGTCAACGTTCATCAAGAGACGTTTGAGCAAATATCTTCAGTTCTTTGACACACACTGATGTTTTGAGTGTGTGTGTGTGTGTTTCAGTGGGTGATCTGTCTCAGTGTGTGCATGTGGGGAATGTCCTGCTCGGGTATCAGGTGACCAAAGAAACTCTGGGAATCTGAAGATGTCAGTGTTTCTACAGAGTGATTCATCAGAAGACCAAAGAACAGACACCATTACTTGTTTCGTTAACATTTTGTCCATTTTATTTGCTCAAATCTACAGTAAACTCTAAATATATGTGACCTGCACCATTTGAGTTTTATATGTTTCCAAGATTTAAATGGAACAGGTTACATATAAATACTCTTCTCTGTTTTTGCTGTTTTAAAATGTCAAATAATTTAATAAAATTAACGTTTTTAAACAGCTTTACTCCTGGTTTTTGTTTGTCTATAAATTGTTGGCCCTCAATCACTAAAGATACATTCACACAGCAGCAGAATCAATAAATATATGTTAAATATGGCTAAATATGGTTTTCAACATTTCAGCACGTTTAAAATGAGAAAAAAGCAAAGAAATATTATAGAAACGTTTTAGAGTATATACATAGCCTACATTAGACGTAAAACGATTGTTTTTCAAAAACGGCGAGAGATAAATTACCTTAAAGAATTATCCAGTCGGTTGTTGAAGCTCGACAAGATCAAAACACTGCATACTTGGAGCACGGCTATTCCGAACGTAATACAATTAATATTCATGAATCATACGTGGGCACGGCGCTTCTGCGCACACCGAAATTAATATTCATGAGGTATGACTTCACTATGCCCTGTTGGTTTTCAGACTCAGCGGTGATTCAGCGACTTTGAACGCATCAGAAACGTTCAGAAACACAGATTTAATCACTTCGTGTCAATCTGTGAAGATCTGAGGCAGATATAAAGGCAGTGGTTTCGGTGTTTGATTTTCACTTTCGATCTGAACTGAAGTAAAATCGTAATTTCGTTTAACGGACATTTACAATGGAGATCTACGGTCTTGTGACAGAGAAAAATGAATCAGGTATGAGTTCACTTGTTTCTTAAATTAAAACTTTTACAACATGTAGGAGGGCTGAGATGTTTTGACATAGGGAAGTTGGTTGCGAAGTTGGTTTATATCTCAATATTTAACAGAATTTGTTTTTCCAGAGGATAAGAAAATTATTTTTAGCGTTCTCTTTCAGTTATTTAGGATGTGAGGTGTATTTGTGATGTTGTTGTGTTGGTTTGTGTGACTCAGTGCCTCTGAAGAGCATCTCAGTAGAGGTTCGGGTTCAGGATCATGTAGCCACAGTCTCCTCCACTCTGCAGTATGTGAATGAGGACGAGCGCCCCCTGGAGGCCTTGTTCGTCTTCCCTCTGCCTGCTGATGCTGCTGTCTGCCACTTCAGTGCCAAGATCGGAGAGCAGGAGATTGTGGCAGAGGTGCAAGACAGAGAAAGCGTGAGTCGAGATGCAAACTGCAGCTCAGTTGCATATATTTTTAAGGTACATCACGTAACAAAACTGTATCTTGCAGGCAAGGGATCAGTATGATGATGCTGTGAGTTCGGGTCAGCAGGCGTTTTTGTTGGAAGAGAGCGCAGAGAGTCCTGATGTGTTCAAACTAAGTGTTGGGTGTCTGTCTGCGGGTCAGAACGCTGCCGTCACCATCATCTACATCATCGAGCTCGCTGTGCAGGCCGACCACTCGCTGCGCTTCTGTCTGCCAGCTGTACTCAACCCCCGATACACACCAGCAGGTAGTACAGCAGCTGCTTCAGGTTCAGGTGCTGGTATAGTCTCAGAGATTTCATCAGGATGTGGAGCTGTTCCCTACACGCTGACTCTCAGTGTCCATGTGAGCTCTCCAAAGCCCATCTCCAAAATAGAGTCCAACTGCACTCTGGATCCTCTAGTGTTCCTCCACTCTGATCACACTCAGGCTACGGTACTGTGTGTCTTCATGTGTTTATCAGGATGTGTGAGCAGAGCAGTTTTATGCATGTGTTGTTTGTGTGTGTAGGTGAATCTGAGTCCTGGTCACATGTTTGATAAGGATGTTGAGCTGTTTGTGTACTATCAGGATACCCATCAGCCCTCTGTTATAGTGGAAGCAGGAGTGGCCACTGCCCCGCCAGGTATGACCTGCAGATCACTGGGATTATGGGACTGAGTGATCAGTTTGTCACTGACTCTCCCTTTTTCAGGCTCTCTGATGAGGGACCCAGTGGTTATGATAAGTTTGTACCCAGAGTTCCCAGAGGAAGAGATGAAATCACTGGCAACTCGTGGTGAGTTTGTTTTTGTGATTGACAGATCAGGCAGTATGGGAGACATGATGCATCATGGGAAAGGAGCACAAATGCGCATAGAAAGCGCAAAGGTAAAATTTAATTTGTGCTTTTTGCTCTGTTGATGTATATTCAGATGAGACGCATTTGAATACCTGTCCATGTCTCTCTATAGGACACTCTGCTGTTACTGTTGAAGAGTCTGCCCATGGGATGCTACTTCAATATCTATGGATTTGGCTCTAATTTTGAGTCCTTCTTCCCGTTAGTAACGAGATTTTAATTTATAGATATTCAGTTTTGAAATGTGTTATTGGAGATGAGATGTTTTTTTTGTCTTTGCAGTCAGAGTGTTGAGTACAATCAGGACACAATGGATCAGGCTCTGAAGAGAGTGAAGGAAATGCAAGCAGACATGGGCGGCACAGAGATTTTACAGCCTCTAAAACACATCTACAGTCAGCCCTGTTACCCCGATCACCCCAGACAGGTACAACACCTCAACATGCACCTGACTGACATTCTATGTGAAAGTACACACATGGCTTAATACTCAGAAGTGTTTCTCTCTTCAGCTGTTCATCTTCACTGATGGAGAGGTGTTTAACACTAAAGTAGTGCTGGACCTGGTAAAAAGTCACGCTCACTCTCACAGGTAAAGGTCTGCTGGGTTTGATCTGTCCATCATTCATATTTTCATCACTAACAGTAACAGAGTTCATTGTGTTTTCAGGTGTTTCTCATTCGGGATTGGTGAGGGTGCAAGTGCCGCCCTCATCACAGGAATGGCCAGGGAGGGATCTGGTCACGCTCAGTTCATCACAGACACCGACCGCATGCAGCCCAAAGTAAAGCTCTCCACTGGATTTCACAGGCACAAATGTTTCCCAGTCAAATGTCTCAATGGTTTCTCTTTCTCTTCAAACTATATCAGGTGATGCAGTCGCTCAGGTTTGTGCTGCAGCCCGCTGTGGTTAATATCTCTGTGGACTGGACCCTTCCAAATGGCGTTACTGTTGACACACTGTCTCCACCCATAAATGTGCTTTTACAGGGTCAAAGGACACTCATTTATGCCCAACTTAAAGGAGAAGTGAGATGATGTAGCATGTGATTCTTTACAATACCAGTGTCTCTCATTTGTTTAGATTATCAAAAATCTGACTTTTCCCTTACTTACAGAGTTCAGGAGGCTCTGAGGGATCAGTGACAGTCAAATACAGTCTTAAAGATCAACCAGTAACAAACCAGCTCCACTTCTGCCTCAAACCAACTGAGGAAACAGGGTAACATGGACAAACTCATCGAACGGGAGTGACATCAATGGTTTGCTTTTCCAATCTAACAGCTTTCCTCCATGTTTCTACAGGTTGTCCATTCACTGGCTGGCGGCTCGGACTCTGATCCGTTCTCTGGAGCAGAAGGAGAGGTCAGGTGGTGCAGATGTTGAGGGCATCAGGAGCAGGATGGTGGAGCTCAGTGTTCAGGCAGGAGTGAGCAGTGTTCATACAGCCTTCATTGCTGTGAATAAAGACAGCAGACAGACTGTGAAAGGACCCCTGCTGCAGAGAAGAGTGCTGACACATGGTTAGTACTCTCATTGTGTGTGTAAAAATTGCTTTTACTGTCACTTTTTGATGTTTACATTAAGATGTGAAATAAAATGTTTTTTTAGATTTGTCTCCAGTAATTGCCATAATGCAAGCAAATTGTGGTAAGACAAACAACAACCTATTGTTTAAGCATAAAGATTTTTGCTCATTTCCCTGATTTCACCTGGCATGTAAACACATGCATTCCATCAGCTTATTGAAATGCACATGTATGAAATGTGTCAGGAAACATCCTTGTGGAAAATTTAAGCACATTCAGTCACAGCAGGTGTTTGCAGGAAATATACCACAAACTACCGACTCTGATGGCACTACAGTATGTTACAGCAAACAAGCATATTTGTATGGAATGATACACATCTCCAGTCAAAAGTTGACTGAAATCAAACTTTAAACACACCTTTGTCATGATTTTGTAAATGAATAATATTATAATGTATAATATAATTTTGTGTGTGTTATTTTTTCTTCAGGGCAATTAAGAACCTGCGGGTCACACTTATCTGCACGTAAGATAACAGTCTTATAGAGCTTTTCTTGTTTGCTTGCTTGTTTTGCATATTTACATATGTATTTGTGTTTTTTCTCCTTTGTTATCCTTAATGCTTTGTCAGTTTATGCAGATGAACAATCGTTTCGATGCTCAAAGATGATGTTTCCGAGAGCGTTCACATTCTTAAAAATGTCTAACTGGGAACCAAAAGGTAAGTGAAGTAGACATACTCAGATGTAGAGAATAAATTACATGACTTGAACTTGAAAACGAGAGTGGAAGATGGTCCTAAACTTATTTGACCGGGAATTTACACTGCTGAGGGTTTTGAGATACTAGGGGCCAGATTAGCTAAACAGGGCAGCACACAATCCCATAAAAGTCCTGTCATTGATCTACTGACAATGCGTGAAATAAAGAACACAGATGCAGTCAGATCATATATATATATATATATATATATATATATTGTTGAACCTTGCAGAATCTGCAAAACGTTAATTATTTTACCAAAAATGATTGTTCATACAAGATGCATGTAATTGTTTTTTTTAGTACTGACCTGAGTAAGATATTTCACATAAAAGACAATTACATATAGTCCAAAAGAGAAAATAATAGTTGAATTTATAAAAACGACCCCGTTTAAAAGTTTACGTACACTTGATTCTTAATACTGTGTTGTTACCTGAATGATCCACATTTTTTATTAAGTGATAGTTGTTCATGAGTCCCTTGTTTGTCCTGAACAGTTCAACTGCCTGCTGTTTTTCAGAAAGATCCTTCAGGTCCCACAAATTCTTTGGTTTCATTTTTGTGTATTTGAACCTTTTCCAACAATGACTGTATGATTTTGAGATCCATCTTTTCACACTGAGGACAACCGAGGGACTCATATGCAACTATTACAGAAGGTTCAAACACTCTCGGATGATCCAGATGAAATTACAATATATTAAGAGCCAGGGGGTGAAAACTTTTGAACTTTTGTACATTTTTTTTTTTATTTTTATTTTGCCTAAATATAATTTTTTTTGATTTAGTACTGCCCTTCAGAAGCTGCAGAAGATGCTTACATTTCCTAAAAGACAAAATAAGTTACATTTACCCTGATCTTCAAATTCCAAAAGTTTTCTCCCCCTGGCTCTTAATGCATCGTTTTTTCCTTCTGAAGCATCAGTGAGTGTTTAAATCTTCTTTAATACTGTAGTTGCACATGAGTCCCTCAGTTGTACGCACACACACACATATAGTAAAGGAAAAGCAGACAAGCAACAAGCTTAAATAAACAGTTGCAGTCATAATATGTTCATATCTGTGAAAATGTTCTGGCTGTTCTTACTGTTGTTATTCTTTGCTCTGAAAAGAGTTAAAAAAAAAAAGCTAAAAGCTTTCATTTTAGAGACTTTTCTCTTTTTTTCAGTGACTGCACCCAAACAGAAGATCGGATTCATGACAAGTAACAAGATGAATACACAGTATCACTAAGTATGAGATACAAATGTCACCTCATGGTTAAGGATCATTATTGTCATTGACAGGGATCCAGAATTTCTTCCACCGTAGTTCTGCGACTGCAACTGCCCCGTCTGATCAGACAGACTCTAAAAGCAAGAATGATGGTATATACTCAACACACATACATACACACTCACACACTGACGGACATGAGATGGACACAATGGTTATGCTTGGAAATTACTCACTTACTTACTTAAAACTTGGAGGAATAGCTGACTTAAAAAGTAATATGTAACCTGTCGATGAGTTTGTTTCTTCATGAGAACAGATTTGGACAAATGTAGCATTACATCACTTGCTCACCAATGGATCCTCTGCAGTGAATGGGTACCGTCAGAATGAGAGTCCAAACAGCTGATAAAAACATGACAATAATCCACAAGTAACCCACACCACTCCAGTCCAGTCTTAATAAGTGAAAAGCTTCCATCATTAAGGTATTTTTAACTTCAAACTTCCAGCTAAAATTCCAGTCTTCTATTCATAATATTGCTTTCTCCATTGAAAAATCTGTCTTGTCTGAATCAGGAGAGAAATATGCACAGATCAAGCACCGTTTATAAGCAAAAAGTCCAAAATAGTTCTAAACAAATATGTCAGTGGATTTTAATCAGGGGATGGACAATTTCACTGTGTTATTATGGAATCTTTCTTTGGCCAGAAGTGTTGGTTAAAGATAAAACACCTTAGCTTTTCACAAAATTTTAATTGACTCATTTGACAAGTAGTAGATCATAAAATTCATTATGTGTTCAGCTGTTCCTGATCCCCAGAAGGACTCGTTACTCCAGCTGGTTTTTCTCCAGAAGGCGTCAGGCTGCTGGGATCTGGACGCAACACTGGCTGATGTGTTTGGGAAGACGGAGGATGAGCTGACCAATCAGAAACCAGCACAGGTGAGACATGTGATGAAATAATAAGACAGCCATGATTGTGTCCAGTGTCCAGTAACAAATGGTTTGTCCACAGGTGGATGGGTCAGTATGGGCCACTCTCCTGGCTCTGATCTGGTTATACGGCTGTAAAATAGAGCAGCAGGTGGAGTGGCAGTTTGTGGCCATGAAGGCAGTGTCATGGATCGGCTCTCAGAAAGGTGAGATCTCCATTCCAGACCACATTCATTCAGTCAGACGTTTAAGCTGATGATTTGAGAGTGTTTGTGTGTGTGTGTTTCAGTGGGTGATCTGTCTCAGTGTCTGCATGTGGGGAATGTCCTGCTCGGATGTCAGGTGACCAAAGAGACTCTGGGAATCTGAAGACGTCAATGTTTCTACATCCTGTGCCATATAAATGCCATATAAGTGCTACACACACCGTTTAGATCAAAATGGTAAAAATGTGTTTTGAGCTGCTAATCTACTAACAATTGTTTTATGCTGTAGTTTAGTATTTGTGTTTTCAAATTCAGTTACACATGACAAAAAAATACAAAATTGACCAAAAAGTGCTTTAAAAACCGTCCCATAACAGAAGGAGTGAATTAGATTGATGGCAAGAGCTTTGCAAATGATTATAATACACAGTAATTACACTACCAGTCAAAAGTTTTTTAATGTTTTTTAAAGAAATTTCTTTTGCTCCTGAAGCCTGCATTTATTTGATTCAAAGTGCAGCAAAAGCACAAAAAATTTTGAAATATTTTTACTATTTGAAAGAACTGCTTTTGATTTGAATATGTCTTAAAATTTATTCCTGTGATTTCACTGCTGAATTTTTTACATCATTACTCCAGTCACATGATCCTTCAGTAATCATTAGAATATTGTGATTTGCTGCTCAAAAACAATTATTATTATTATTATTATTATGTTGAAAACAGCTGAGTAGAATTTTTCAGATTTCTTTGATGAATGGAAAGTTCAGAAGAACAGCATTTATCTGAAATAGAAATCTTTTGTAACATTGTAAGTTTATCATCACTTTTGATCAATTTAAAGCATCCTTGCTAAATAAAAATATGTCTATAATTTCTAAAAACAAACAAAAAAAAATTATATTCATCAATTAATCCTGAAAAAATGTACTCATCTGTTTTAAATATTGATAATAATAATAATAAAAATACTAAATATTTCTTGAACAGCAAATCAGAATATTAGAATGATTTGTGAAGGATCATGTGGCACTGAGGACTGGCGTAATGATGCTGAAAATTCCGCTTTGATCACAGGAAGAAATTAAATTTTAAAATATATTCAAATAGAACACAGTTATTTTAAATGTTAAAACTATTTCACAATATTACTGCTTTTGCTGTATTTTGGATCAAATAATTTGCAGGCTTGTTGAGCAGAAGAGATTTCTTTAAAAAAAACATTAAAATCTTAAGCAAATGCAACAACAAAGCAGTAATTCTCATATGAGTCACTGGAAATACACTATATTTTTTTGCAATGATTACATATATATATATATATATATATATATTTTTTATTTTTTTTTAAATGTTAAATAAGTGTCCAGTTTTTATTATTATTTATCCCCCCCCCTCCCACGATTTTATACCTTTCTATTTGTGGTACTCTTACCAGTATTTTTTTACACTAAAACAAATTTTAGTATTTATTTATTTTTAATAAATATAAAGGTTTTTATTTATTTATTGTGATTTTATCATCAAATTGTGCTTTGTCATTTAGGTTCATCCTAACAGTGTGCATAAAACAATAAGTAACAATAAATAACTGATTAAAATACCCATTGTATTCAGAATTACTGTATAAAGTTGCAAGCAAATAAGAATGCACAAGCAAATGGTCAGTAATAACATTACACGAGTCTTTACAAAATGATTCATATAAAAGTCTCTTACAAAATATAAGTAGTGTAGACTGGTTTTGACTAGAACTGTTTGCATTGGAATGCAATTGTCGCTTCACTTCCTCATCCGATAGAGGGCGGTAATGCAACAGTCACTTTGCGTTCATCGAGCGAAGAAAAAGAAACCAAACTGTACTTGGAAGGGACTTTGACTTCACCTGCGTTCGCTTAAGTGAAATGATCATTTAAAGTTATTAATCAGTTGTTTTTCACTGAAATCCAGAGCAGAGTGTTGCAATGGCGTCAGGAAGCGCACTGATCTTCGATGAGGAGATGAGCTGTTATAAACTCCTCTGGACAGAGTATGTCATCTCATCATTTACGAAAGTCTCATGTTGTAACATACTTTTGTTTTTGACGTGATATTATGATAATACCATAACATTCAAGGAAGTACGTCACAGTTTTCTGTATTTGTGCAAATACCATGGTGTATGCAATATAATCATTCTGTATGACGGTCAAAGTATCAAAGTACAACGTGATTCGCCTTTCGTATTGTTCCTTACGAGTTAAAATGGTCATACTTGTTTTTTTTATTTATGTTTTTCATATCTGTGAATTTGTTTCAACATTCTGTTAGTTTCATAACTAACTCTTCATGAGCAAATGTCATATTTTCAGTTCGTTTTAAAAATTGATTTCTAAAATGAATTTGACATAAGTAAAACCAAATGACAAATATGTAACCCTGGACCACAAAACCTGTCGTAAGTGTCAATTTTTTTGAAATTGAGATTTATACATCATCTGAATAAGTAAGCTTTCCACTGACGTTTGGTTTGTTACGATAGGACAATATTTGGCCGAGATAGGACTATTTGAAAATCACAAAAATCAAAATATTGAGAAAATCACCTTTAAAGTTGTCCAAATGAGGTTCCTAGCAATGCATATTACTACTCTAAAATTAAGTTTTGATATATTTATGGTAGGAAATTTACAAAATATCTTCATTGACCATCATATTTACTTAACATCATAATTATTTTTGGCATTAATCTTTGGCAGAAATCTGTATTTCTGACCCATACAGTGTATTTGTGGCTATTGCTACAAATATACCCGTGCGACATTGGACTGGTTTTGTGGTCCATATATTTGGCTCGCATTTTAACTATTGATTTCAATTTTAGTTTAGGTATTAGTTTTTACAGTTAACTAAAACCTAAACTGAAACCTAAAAAAATGTTACTTGAAATAAAATAAACATTAAATGAAAAACAAGCTTAGATTATTTTAGCTAGTTGACAAAGCAACATTGCTCATTTTTGTTTAACTTGTACTAAAATAACTAAAACTAAAATAAAAATCAGTGCTGTCGAATGATTAATCGCGATTAATCACATCCAAAATAAAAGTTTTTGTTGACATAATGTGTGTGTACTTTGTACATTAACTAAATACACACACATACACGGTATATATTTTGGAAAAAAAAGATCCATGTATATATGTATATTTGTATAATTTATATTATATATAAATGTGTAATATATTAAGACAACATATTTTCCTTAAATATATACATGCCTGTGTGTGTATTTATATATGTGACCCTGAACCACAAAACCAGTCATAAAGGTCAGTATTACATAATTACATGATGTACACATGAATAAATAAGCTTTCCATTGATCTATGTTTTGTTATGATAGGACAATATTTGTCCAAGATACAACTGTATGAAAATCTAAAATCTGAGGGTGCAAAAAAATCTAAATATTGAGAAAATGACCTTTAAAGTTGTCCAAATTAAGTTCTTAGCAATGCATATTACTAATCAAAAATTAAGTTTTGATATATTTACAGTAGGAAATTTACAAAATATCTTAATGGAACATGATCTTTAGTTAATGTTCTATTACTAATATTCTATTCATAAGAGAAAAATCGATAATTTTGACCCATACAGTGTGTTTTTGGCTATTGCTGCGACTGTGGTTCAGGGTCACATATATACATAATAAATATACACAGTACACACATGTATATTATGTAAACAATTTTTTTTATTTTGGATGTGATTAATCGCGATTAATTGACAGCAATAATAAAAACTAATAAAATGACACAAACACAAAAATTACTAAAACTAACTACAATTAAAATGAAAATGGAAATGACAAAAATATGAACAAATTCAAAATATTTAAAAAACAAAACAAAAAACTGCAATAGTATCTCAGTGATACTAAATTAATGCAACATATTATGTGTTTTTAGTGTCGCAAGCAAACAGTAATAATTGCAGATTTAAGTCAATTATAAAATTGTAGTAGTTACTAATATCAGTATCACTGTTTTGCTACATTTGCATAATTGAATAATTACATTGTTGATAGTGATAGACTGTTTAAATTGGCCGATATTTGTCTATTTTAAAATTATTGCCTCCCATTCTGTCGAAATCTCCCAAATTATAATAAACATTGTCTGTTTTTCAATTTTCACATAAAATCTCTTTCTTGTTGCTCCGTTCAGTCCAGCCTGTGACATCGAGGTGCCCGAACGGTTGACCGCGTCTTACGAAGCCCTAAAGACGCACGGCGTGGCACAGAGGTGCAAACAAGTCCCGGTCCGCCTGGCCACCGAGCAGGAGATCTTACTCGCACACAGGTTGGTGGAGTTTAAACCAGGCCCCATTTCTATATTATTGAGTTTGGTTTCAAAATCTTTTGTGTTTACTTTAGTGAGGAATATCTGGAGGCCGTTAAACAGACTCCCGAAATGAGCGTGGAAGAGCTGATGGCATTTTCAAAGCAGTACAACGATGTGTATTTCCATCAGGTAAGTTCAGATCATTGACGCTTGTTGGGACTGCAAACGTGAACGCTTCTGAATACAGTCTTTCATGTGAGCGCAGAACATCTATCATTGTGCTAAGCTGGCCGTGGGTGCCACACTGCAGCTGGTGGACAGCGTGATGAAGAGAGAGGTCAGGAACGGCATGGCGCTGGTCAGGTGAGCACACAATCATGATTGGAAATAAATGGCCAGGGTGTGACCAAGGTGTCTGCCAAGAAGAGACGTTATTTCCAAGTAGAAGGTGGGAAAAATCCTGATTTCTAGTTGTCAGGAACACAGTATAACTGTCTAAAACGAAACTGAAAGTAAACTAAAACGAAAGTGAAACTAAAATGAAACATTATTAGTAATGTCTTTTAGCTGGTTTTGCATCTGAACTCTGATGTTATTCATTTAAAAATAAATTAGATTTGTTTTAGTATTAATTACTCAAATGTACTAAAAATAAATTTAGTATTATTTACTAAAATGTATTAAGAAATTATTATTTAATTGATTTATTTAATTATTATGTTTAATATTTTAATTATTATTATGATTACTGCTGCTACTATTAGTGGCATTAGTATTATAACTAGTGTTACTACAAATATTTATTTGTTGTTGTTATTAACAATATAAATTATAAATAATAAAATTTACATGTAATGTTATTAATTTAAAATTAAATTTGAGATTTTTTTTTTAATTACTAAAATTAGTAATATGAAATATTGGTATTATTTAGTACAATTTAAATGTAACATTTTAATGTAATAATACGTTTAATTATGAATTCATATTGTTGTTGTTAGTGTTAATAATAATGATATATGTGTAATATTTTAATTACATAACATTTCTATTATTATTAACAATTATATTTATATTAAATATTTAATAGTATTAAAATGTAAACATGATTTTAATTATTTGTTATTTTTAGTACTGAAAGTATTATTAATGTATTAATTTATTATTATTGTTATTATTATTATTATTATTACTACTAGTATTACTAGTACTAAATATTAATATTTAATAAAATGTATTTAATAAATGTATTCATATTGGTCATTGGTCACTAAAAATAAAAACCAAATCTAAAATAAAACATTATTTATGTGGTTGTTGTTATTAACAATATAAATTATCATATTTACGTGTAATATTATTTATTAAAAAATATTTTTTTATTTTTTTCCATTATTTTTTTCATAAAATTATTAATATTAAATATGAGCAATATTTGATACAATTTAAATGTAACATTTTAATTTAATAATAAATGTAATTATGAATTCATATTGTTGTAATTAGTGTTAATAATATTAATAATATGTTTAATATTTTACTTTCTTAACATTTGTGTTATTAACAATATGCAATTATATTAAAATTAAATATTAATAGTATTAAATAAAATGTAAACTTTAAGCACTTTAATTTCATAATGAATTTAATTATCATTGTTATTTTTAGTATTAACAGTATTAATAATGTATTAATTTAATAAAGCACTATTATTATTATTATTATTACTACTACTACTACAACTACTACTATTAGTGCTATTAGTATTATAACTAGTATTACTATGAATATTTAATTGTTAATATTAAATATTAATATTTAATATAATCTAGTAAATGCAAATTAAATGTAATAATGTTTTAATTTAATAATACAATTATTTCTTTATTGTTATTATTATCAGTAATTGTTATTTTATAGATAAAAAAACATTTATAAAAATGTACTATTTATAAAATAAAACATTTGTAGTTAATAAACTATTTGAATAGTTTTATTGTTAAAAAATAAAAAGCTAAATAATTAGTCATCGCTTCTGCATGTTGGTTATTGGACACTGAAATGTAAAAGTAATCTGTATTCATATTGGTCGGTGGTCAATACAATATGTTGATCTCTAATTTTTAGTAATTCATTTTTTGTTCGCCTCCCTCTTTTCCCTTTTTGTGACCTTCAGGCCTCCAGGACACCACAGTCAGCGCTCTGCTGCCAGCGGTTTCTGTGTGTTTAATAACGTGGCCATCGCTGCACTTTATGCTAAGAAGAACTACAACCTGAACAGGTAAACGGGTGTTACATCCTGCACGGCTGTACAGCAAACACCTGTAATACTCACTGAAAGAAAATTAAACGTTTGTCAAAAAGATGAATTTGAGCTTATGGTTTCTTTCCAGGGTTTTGATTGTGGACTGGGACGTCCACCATGGACAGGGTATCCAGTACTGCTTTGAGGAGGACCCAAGGTGAGTCAGTCGACCTTCTGATGAACAACATAGTTTACTAGCTTAGATTTTTAAATTGTTTTTTTATTTTCATTTTACTCTAGCAGTCAAAGGTTTTTTTTAACAGTAAGGTTTTTCATGTTTTTTTAAAGAAGTCTCTTTTGCTCACCAACCCTGTATTTATTTGATACAAAGTACAGCAAAAACAGTACAATTTTGAACTATTTTAAATAACTGTTTTCTTTTTTAATATATTTTAAAATGCATTTTATTCCTGTGATCAAAGCTACATTTTCAGCATCATTACTCCAGTCTTCAGTGTCACATGATCCTTCTGAAATCATTAAAATATGATGATTGGCTGCTCAAAAACATTTGTTGTTATTATTAATAATATTATCTTTATTTCAAACAGTTCTGATCAGCATTTATTAGAAATCAATATTAGAAATTAATACTTTTTTGTTTAGCAAGGATGCTTTAAATTGATCAAAAGTGATGAATAAGATATTTATAATGTTACAAAAGATTTTTATTTCAAATAAATGCTGTTCTTCTGAGCTTTCTGTTCATCAAAGAAACCTGAAAAAATTATACTCGGGTGTTTTCAACGTAATAATAATACATGTTTTTGAGCATCGAATCAGAATATTAAAATGATTTCTGAAGGTTTGTAAGGTTAATGTAAAATGATGCTAAAAATTCATCTTTGAAATCACAGGAATAAATTACATTTTAAAATATATTCAAATAGAAAACAGTTATTTTAAATAGTAGAAATATTTTACAATAGTAAAAATTTTACTGTTTTTGCTGTACTTTGAATCAAATGCAGGCTTAGTGAGCAGAAGAGAAAAAAAACATTACAAATCTTACTGTTCAAAAACTTTTGACTGGTGGTGTATTTGTGAAATAAAATTATTTTTTTTACATTATTAAATTATTAATTATTAAAATATTTAAATTGTTTTATCATCCACCAAATGAAAAAAATCATAACTTTGATTGCTTAAAAAAATTGAAGACATTTCCTCAATTGCCTGTGCAGATTGAGGAATCATTTATGTCCATGAGACGATCTTTTTTTCTTTAGTATGAGCACTAAATCTAATTATTAATTATAGGGAATTTAAATGATTTCCCTTTCATCCTAGTGTACTTTATTTTTCCTGGCATCGTTACGAGCACCAGGCCTTCTGGCCCAATCTCCCCGAGTCGGACTACACCAGCGTTGGGAAAGGCAAAGGATCTGGTTTTAACATTAACCTCCCCTGGAACAAGGCAAGTGAAAACTGAATCATTGTTCAGAAACCATTTAACTCTGTCACTGGTTAAGATTTTCGCCACATAGTTTCTATGCTGTGCTTTTTTTCTGCAGGTGGGCATGACGAACAGTGACTATCTGGCTGCTTTCTTCCATGTTTTTTTACCCGTCGCATATGAGGTACCTGTCGCACAAGAACAACCATTAAACCAGTTTTCTGAGTGTCTAAGTCAAGCTGATGCACATTTCTTTCTCTTTCAGTTTGACCCAGAGCTGGTTTTGGTCAGTGCTGGTTTTGATTCAGCAATTGGGGACCCAGAAGTAAGAGGCGCCTTTAAATCTTTGATTTTCTTTTCTGCAACCCGTCTGAAGAAATAGTTTACTCAAAAATTAAAATGAATCAAAATGTACTCACCTTCAAGTGAGTCAAGTGAGTCAAGAGTCAAGTAGAGGTTTTGAGAAATGTAGCATTACATCACTTGCTCACCAATGGGTCCTTTGCAGTGAATGGGGGCTGTTATAATGAGAGTCCAAACAGCTGATAAAAACACCACAGTAATCCACAAGTAATCCACACCACTCCGGTCCATCAATTAACATCTTGTGAAAGGCTGTGTGTTCGTAAGAAACAAATCCATCCTTAAGCTGTTTTTTTTATCTTCAAACCGTTGTTTTTTGGCCAAAATACAAGTCCGTAATCCATAATACTGCTTTCTCCAGTGAAAAAAGTAATCTTGTCTGAATCAGGAGAGAAATATGCCCCGTTTACAAGTGAAAACAATTTAAAATAGTTCTAAACAAATGGGTGGGTGGGTTTTGATGAGAGAGGACATCACTAGAAAAAAAAAATATGGACTTGGCCAGTTTCAACGGTTAAAGTTAAGACATCTTACTGATAGATTTGTTTTATAAACATGCAGTTTTTCACTTTAAAAGTTGTTAATTGATAGACTGGAGTGGTGTGGATTTCTTGTGGATTACTTGTGGATTATTGTGATGTTTTTATCAGATGTTTGGATTCTGACGGCACCCATTCACTGCAAAGAATCCGTTGGTGAGCAAGTGACGTAATGCTACATTTGCATGAAGAAACAAAGTCCTAATTTTTTGGTGAACTATTCCTTTAAGTTTTCAAATCTGCATCTGTTTCCAAAAGTTTTCACCCTGTTTGATGGACCGTATGTATTGATCTCAGTTAACACTGCTGTCTGTCCTGTTTCAGGGTGAAATGTGTGCTCGTCCTGAGGTCTTTGCCCACCTCACCCAACTGCTAATGCCTTTGGCTGCAGGCAAAATGTGCGTCGTCCTAGAGGTCAGTTGTCATTATCACTTAAAGGAGAAGTTCACTTCCAGAACAAAAATGTACAGATAATTTACTCACCCCCTTGCTATTCAAAATGTTCATGTCTTTCTTTCTTCATTTGATAAGAAATTATTTTTCTTGAGGAAAGCATTTCAGGAAATATCTTCATATAGTAGACTTTAATGGTGTCCCCAATTTTGAACTTCCAAAATGTAGTTTAAATGCAGCTTCAAAGGGCTCTAAATGATCCCAGCCAAAGAATAACGGTCTTATCTAGAGAAACAATCGGTCATTTTCAATACAAATTGAGGATTTATATACGTTTTAGCCTCAATACAGGGTCAATACAGTTGGGGTATGTCGATAAAGTCCCATCTCGTTTTCTTCCCCAACTTCAAAATCGTTGTACATCGCTGCAGAAGTACATACAAAGTGAACATACAAAGAAGATCAATGCCCTTTACCAAAAAAAGGTAAAACAGAGATGTAGGACGATTTTGAAGAAAACGTGGGACTTTTTCAACACAACTGTTTCGAACTGAATTACACAGACTAGACAAGATGAGCATTTGAGGTTAAAAAGTATATAAATTGTCAGTTTGTTTCGAAAATGACCAATCGTTTTGCTAGATTCGACCCTTCTTCCTCGGCTGGGATCATTTAGAGCCCTTTGAAGCTTCATTTAAACTACATTTTGGAAGTTCAAAATGTTTGAAATGTTTTCCTCAAGAAACATAATTTCTTTACGACTGAAGAAAGAAAGACATGAACATCTTGGATGACAAAGAGGTGAGTAAATTATCTGTAAATTTTTGTTCTGGAAGTGATCTAATCCTTTAAAGCTGATCTTAGCATGTTTTCATTTTTAAAGCTCCATTATCTGTTGTATCATTTTTAGATTGTACATATTGTTTCTTCTGTTTTCCTTCATTTTTTTCAGGGAGGGTATAACCTGACTTCTCTGGCCCAGTCGGTTTGCCAAACTGTCCAGACCCTTTTGGGAGATCCCGCCCCTCGGCTGTCAGGGCTTACAGTCCCTTGTAAGAGGTGAATTGAGCTGTCAATCATTGAGAGAGAGCTTTTCATTGGTTAAGTTAAGGTGTATTGTGTAGCTCCGCCCACAGTCAGATCATATTGCCCCTCAGTTTTTTGAAATTGAGATTTATACATCATCTGAAGGCTGAATAAATAAACTTTCCATTGATGACACAACTGTTTGAACATCTAGAAACTGAGTGTGCAAACAAATCAAAATATTGAGAAAATCACCTTTAAAGTTGTCCAAATGAAGTTCTTAGCAATGCATATTACTAATCAAAAATTAAGTTTTTATATATTTACTGTAGGAAATTTACAAAATATCTTTATGGAACTTAATATCCTAATGATTTTTGGCATAAATGAAAAAATTGATCATTTTGATCTAGTGTTGTCACGGTACCAAAATTTCAGTATTCGGTACCAATACCAGTGAAAATCCACGGTTCTCGGTACCAATTTCGGTACCAAATCAAAACACAAAAACATGAATTGAACAACACACTATTTTTATTTATAACAAACAAAAATAAAACAAAGTTTTGACTTGGAAGCTGGTATTTTGAGCTGAGGTGATGAAGTATTTGCTGGAATCCCCATTTTTCACTGTATAAACTGGCACTTAATCCATACATATGAATTCAGCAACAGCTCGGTTCAGTTTTCTTGCCTTTTTGTCGTACTTCTGCTGCTCAAAAGCATCTGGAACCATTGTCTGCTTAGGAGTTTGGTTTGTGGTCTTCTTCAGCCTGCAGCTGTAAAAGGAAAATATAATATACTTCAGTAAAACAATGGGCTGAGTCTGACTAAATGCAATATTAGATTGACACCAGCTAAACAGAACTTTATATATAACTTTTAAGTAAATAACAAACCTCAGCTTTTTATAACAAAGTTAGATAAGATTACTTATACTGAGTGTAAGATATCAATGTTACACAGACGGAAACTGTAGTATTAAAAACACTTTACAAAAAGATAACATTTAACATGACTTAATAAACAAGTGTTACATAGCAATTATTCTTCTTAATTTCAAAATGTATTCATAATTTATTTTAAATTAAAAGTTGTATCTGTTGACATTATTTCACGCACAATGAACAAACATGAACCATCAAATGTTTGTATAAAACAACATTCACACACATTAATTAATGTTCACTCACTGTAAATTTATGTTAGATAATATATTAAGTCATGTTAATGAATAGTATCTTTTACCAAACTATACTGGACTGTATTTGACTGTACTTTTATTTAATCAAACTGCGCAAACTATATTTTATAGCCTAGAACTGCTTTTCTGATGGACCGATTTTAAGCCATTAACCATACATTTGTACATTTGTTCTCTAACACACATATTTTAGCTACACGGGTCATTTAAAAGCCTCAGGTGTGTAAAAATAGTACACTATCATGTCCTGTTTTTTTTTTTTTTAATAAACGCTATAGGAGCATTAAACACTTAATAAAGAAGTTTATTCTAATTCTCGCGTTAGCATTAGCCGCGCTTATGCTAACGATTAACTAAGCAAATGGCGATGTTTATTTAACGTATAATTTTTATAACAGAAGCTCTAAATATAAAATTAAATTAAAACTTACCTGCTTGAACTTTCATTAAATCTTGGTGTCGGTCTTTGAGGTGTTTTATTAAGTTCGATGTATTTCCTCCTTTTGAGAGAGAACTTCGATAACACCGTTTGCAGATGGGGTTCTGATGATCTATGATGTTGCCCTTGTCATCAGTCGCAAATACAAAATATTTCCACACGAGGCTCCTTCCTCCTTTCTTTTCAACAAGCGGATTCAGAGCAGCCGCATCGGCAGCACCACCGGTCGCTGTGTCTTTGTGCTTTTATGAAGAAGACGCAACTGCGCACTTTTCGCATAGCGCAGCAAGAACCGGGTTGACCGGGTGCTCGGTACCACCGGTACTTAAGAAAACCTGGTACCGTAACATTTAATTTTTTTTAGTACCGACTTGGTACCGAAGTACCGGGTCTTTTGACAACACTATTTTGATCCATACAATGTATTTTTAGCTAATGCTACAAATATACCCATGCTACTGGTTTTGTAGTCCAGACTTCAGATTCAGATGTTCAGATTCACGTATGTTGTGATTTGGTTTCAGTGTGGAGACATTTTTTTTGTCACCCAAAAGCTGGAGAAATGTGCCATATGATTTATTTTATTATTATTATTTATTTATTTTTTTGCAGTGCACTGGAATCTATCCAAAATGTTCGCAGCACTCAATCATCGTACTGGAACTGTTTCAAACACTTAGGTTAGTATTTGTTTACTCACTTTTACTTAAAAGAAATTGCCATTTTCCTTTCACTTTAAAGGGATTGTTTTATTTTTATCATGAATTGTATAGTATTATAGTTTGTATTAAAATTATCAATTAGCTTTATTTTTATATTATCTGTTTTTAATTTTAGTTTAATTATTGATTTTGTTATGTGTCTCTGTCATTTATTCTCTTTTATCATTTAAAAAAATACTAAACTCTAACGTTTCTAATTTTTGTTAAGTTTAGATTTTTCTTCTAATTTTTATATTTTATTTTAGGTGTATTAACAAAATTTTTTAACAGTTTTAATGTTAGTTATCGATTATAACTTTGTTATTTTGGCAGTTGGTAATTCAAGATCTAGTGACATTTAAATTAGTCTTTATATAACATTTGACTACTGCATTTTATTGTGTTTTATGCCATTCTCAAAGAGGCTCATTCAGGAACAAGCACCAAACGGCCCAGACTGGATGAGAAGAACGGTAAAACAAAAGATCCTGCGAACCCTGCTCCAGAGACCAGTACGAAGAAGGCAACACAGGATATTCTGTGGCCTGAACCTTTAACCAGGACATCTACTGACGTGAGAACGGCTGTAGCGCCCCCTCCTGGTGTGCAGGTATCGCTCCCAGGGGGCTGCCAATATTTGGGGGAAGTTTCCCAAAGCACCACTAAAGAAGTGCAAAGTATCCGGTGGGTAACATAAAATCAGAAAACACAGGGTCACGCTTTTGGGCCACATTCTAACTGTTTTTCCATTTCTAGAGATAAACATTTCAAAGACGTAACAGACCAAAACATCCTCCAGCCTCTTGGAAGTATCATTTCGGCTCTTGACCAAATGATGTATAAAGAGGTGAGGAATCGATAACAGGGCTCTGGTTGTTGTTTTTCTGTGCTGTATTTAGTAACGGGCTGTAACACTTCATCAGGTGTGTAATGGATGCATCGTGGTGTCTGACTTGAGTGTGTCCATTTGCTGTGCTTATCAACACTCACTTATGGGCCTTGCTGAACGGTACAACATTTCGTAGACTAACAGAATTTAAATCAGCAATAATTACCTGTTATGTGATATTAAATACAATGTTTGTGTGTTTGATGAAGGGTGCTGGTTGTTTTTATTGGAGATGGGAATATACCAGTCAAAACGGATCACGGGTGAGCCAGTTATTACATGTGTTATTGCGTTTTATTGTTTGTTGAATAAAGGGAAGAGCTAAATTTCTAGAGCAGAAAATATTGTATATGTATGTGTGTGTATGTGTGTGTATGAATATGAAAAGTTAGTTTATGAAATTTGTTTTAATATAATTTGTTACATTTAAAATATTTTAAATTATAGTCAGACGTTTTTGAACAGTAAGATTTTTCATGTTTTTTCGAAGAAGTTTCTTCTGCTCACCAAGCCTGCATTTATGTGATACAAAACAGTTAAATTTTGAAATATTTTTGCAATTTAAAAGGACCGTTGTCTATTTGAATATATTTTAAAATGTAATTTATTCCTGTGATTTCAAAGCTGATTTTTTGCATCATTACTCCAGTCACATGATCCTTCAGAAATCATTCTAATGTTATGATTTGCTGCTCAGAAAAACATTTGTTATTATTATTATACAGCTAAGTAGATTTTTTTTTCACATTTCTTCAATGAATAGAAAGTTCAGAAGAACAGCATTTATCTGAAATAAATAAATAAATGAAATGAAGTTTTAACATTATATATGTCTTTATCATCACTATTGATTTAAAAAAAAAAAAATTCTACTGACTCCAAACTTTTGAATGGTATAGTGTATAATGTTACAAAAGCTTTTTATTTTAGAGGATCATGTGACTGGAGTAATGACATTGAAAATTCAGCTTTGCATCATAGGAATTAATTACATTTTAAAATATATTGAAATAGAAAACAGTTATTTTAAATAGTAAAAATATTTCAACATTTTACAGTTTCTGCTGTATTTTGGATCAAATAAATGCAGGTTTGATGAGCAGAAAAATCTTACTGTTCAACACTTTTGACTTTTAACATTTGACTATATATATGTATATATATATATATATATATATATAGTATGTAAAGTTAGTTTTAAAAAATCATTTTATTTTTACATTAATTTTTAAATAGCATTTTATAATCCTAAATATTTTTGCAGAAGAGCCAATAAAAATACCTCAGTATAGTTCAGCTCTGTTTTTTGTCTCCTTAAACAAGTACTTTAGCAGCTATTTGTCAGTTATTTAAAAATCACATGATTAGCTTGCCTTGACCGCACTGGTTGATTCTCTCTCTTCAGGAAAGTGTTTCTAGTGCAGATCTGTACTAAAGAAACTGAAGGGAAGTGTTTGAACACTTTGTCCTTGTGTCTGAAAGAGGTGCGTGATCACACCTTATATTGCCTCCGATTTTGCCTTGTTTCTGTGGTCACTTTCTCTTCCTGTTTGTCTGCAGGGTGAGAGCTTTACAGCAGGTTTCATGCAGGCAGTTCTGGGCCTGGTCCTCCCTCTGGCGTATGAGTTTAACCCCGGTCTGGTGCTGGGGATTATTGGAGACAGTGGGGCGAAGACTCATCTGGCACCTGTCTGGGGTCACCTGACCAGCCTGCTCCAAGGCCTTGCAGAGGGCCGGATGCTCACCCTCCTGCAGGTCAGTTTTTTTTCTCTTTAATGTATATGTTTTTATTTGACATTTATTTACTTGTTTTAAATGTATTTATGTATTTTAAATGTTGTTCCAAAACCCGTAAGACCTTCATTATTACATGTGTCGTGGTGTCGTGTGTCTTGTGAAAGCTTGTCAAAGACTACAGAAGAGAAGAAATTGTTAAATAAAGTTATTTTTGTTTTCTTTGCACACAAAAAGTATTCTCGTAGCTTCGTAAAATTACAGTTGAACCACTGATGTCACATGAACTATTTTAGCAATGTCCTTACTACTTTTCTCATCCTTGAATGTGACAGACTGTCTATGCAGGGTCAGAAAGCTCTTGCATTTCATCAAAAATATCTTAATTTGTGTTCCGAAGATGAACAAAGGTCTTATGGGTTTGGAACTACATAAGAGTAATTAATGACAGAATTGTCATTTTATCCCTTTAAGACAGTGTCTGTGTCACCTTAATGTTGCTTGTTACTAGTAAATCGCAATACCTGCATGTCTTCAGAACTATGACAAAGATCTGCTGGAGGTTACGGTCTCTGCCCTCTCTGGAGCTCCTGTCCCTCCACTCGGGCCCCTGGGGGCCCCCAAACCTGAAGATGTTAAGATGATAGATAAGCAGAGACAGAGGCTGCAGAAACGCTGGAGTGTGGCGCAGAAGTCTTGGGGTCTCCTGCGGTGCACAGGTATATAATATATTGTATATATATATACATGATACATATTATGTATATATACATAATATGGAGTGTGTAATTGAGAAACATCACACACTGTAGGTGTGTCTAAAAGATGGTGAATTATGAGAGTTATCTGACCTTCAAATAACTTACTGTACTTTTACATTAATAAATTAATAATGTGAGTTTGTGCAGTTTCAGAAAGCTAATGGAAACATCTGGAACGCTGAACGACCTGTTTTGACGCTCAGTTATGGAAAATAATCATTTGTACTTTTTACATTTTGTGTGGCATTAAAAATTAACCTGGTAAAATCTTTGTTAATAGTTTTTTGTTTGAGTGTGATGTGTGTGTTGGGTTTGTATAGTTGGAAGTGAGCTAAATCTGAATGTAAACAGCCATGTTTAAGATGTAAAAAGTTGTCTTTTAGGATTAATAATTATTAGTTTTATATACAGTTGAGGTCAAAAGTTTATTACATAGGCTTAATACTGTGTTGTTACCTGAATAATCCACAGCTGTGTGCGTGTGTGTGTGTTTTAATAAATAAAGTGGTAGTGGTAGAGCTAGGGGGTGAAAACTATTGAACAGAATGAAGATGTGTACATTTTTCTTTTTTTGCCTAAATGTCATATTTTTTTTCCATTTAAAATTGCCCTTCAGAAGTTACTGAAGATACTTGAATGTTTTCCAGAAGACAAAATAAGTGAAACTTGCCCTGATCTTCATATTCAAAAAGTTTTCACCCCCCGGCTCTTAATGCATTGTGTTTCCTACTGGAGCATCAGTGAGTGTTTGAACCTTCTGTAATAGTTGCATATGAGTCCCTCAGTTGTCATCAGTGTGAAAAGATGGATTTCAAAATCATAGTCATTGTTGGAAAACCTTTAAAATGCTGAAAACCAAAGAATTTGTGGGACCTGAAGGATTTTTTCTGAAGAACAACAGACAGTTTAATTGTTCAGGACAAGCAAGGGACTCATGAATAACTATCACTAAACAAAAATAAATAAATAAATAAATAAATAAAAACAGCAGGATCATACAGGTAACAACATACTATTAAAAATCAAGCTTATGTAAATTTCTGAACGGGATCATTTTTATAAATTCAACTATTATTTAACTAAATTTAACTATTACTCTTGTCAACTACGTAAACGTCATTAATGTGAAATATCTTATTCAGCTCAGTACTAAAAAAAAATGAATGAATGAACATGAATTATGTATGAACATTTTTATTTTGGTAAAATAATTAACATTTTGCAGATTCTGCAAGGTGTATGTAAACTTTTGACCTCAGTAGACATTATAGTTAGCTAGGTAGACGTGCGTTGTGTGTGTTTCTTTCTGTGACTGACAGTAAGGGTGTGGCTCAGGACGTTACAACACTTTTCCAGATATGACCATGCCCCACTCTCAAAATATATCTGGAGCGACAATTTGTTCATACTTCCTTTTTTTTACTGCTATTACACGACATCTGTGCTGCTTTCTGTTAAATTCTTCACCACGCCCAGAGAAAACCGTGGGTACAAGTTTATATTTTCTCATTCTTTTTGAATAATTTCGTTATTAGATATTATTAGAATTATTATAAAGTAGTATTAGAGATTTACACTACTTTATCATCCATTTTTAATGGTCTGCTGTTATTAATCATGATCCGTATGGTTGCGGATGACCCTTGTCAAAAAATCCTATAGGATTCCAATGGGAAACCTGTACAGGATTCTAATAAGAATTTCTATCATATTTTGGAACCATTCCTATAGGATTCTGATAGGAAGAGTCTTATAGGACAAGACATTAATATTCTGTAGGACCATTCCTATAGGATTCTGATAGGAAGAGTCTTATAGGACAAGACATTAATATTCTGTAGGACCATTCCTATAGGATTTTAATGTGATCCAATTAGGCAACTGGTCATATCTATATGGGAATTCTTTATAGATAGTACTTGCAGTTTGCTTAAACTCACCCTGATATAGACATTGTACATTGTATGTTGCACAACCTGCAGTAACATTGTAAACAACATAGGTGATTTGTGCAGCACATAGCATTGCAAAAAATTTCTAAAGCTCTAATAATTGATTGATCTCACACACACACACAAAATAATAATAATAATAATAATAATAGTAATAATAATAATAATAATAATAATAATATGTGTAACTTTTTTCCTTCACAGGCAAAATAATAACTTGTTCTCAAGGCAAATCAAAATCACATCATAACACAGAACACTAAAATATTAAACAATATAAATTTAATAAAGTTCAATTTGTCTGAAATAAACTTTGTTTATGTGTAATGTAAAGAGAGGGAGAAAAAAAACCATCTAATTCAGTTCAGAAAAAAAAAAAAAGTAGGAAGAAGATCGTATCCAATCTATTTCAAATGAAGCAATCACTCCTAATGCTCTGTATAAAGTAAAGGTTCCCAGTCCACACAACAGGTCCATACGCTGATGAAGAGATGAAATTCACAATTGGAGTTGGCTCGCCATCGCCATCTTAACTCTCTTGTTACGCAAGTCTTCTCCATACACACACACATTTCACGGAAGAATCTTTGTCCATGTCAAACTTTTTGACTGGAACCTGACCTGGACAGGCCATAAGAACATCATAGTACTCCACAAATAATGAAAAGGCAGCAGCTATTTTCACTTGTAAGTAGCCTCTGGCAACAAGGCGAGCTATTTGCACTTAGTGTAAATAACGTTAGACACTACGTAATTAAACTAACGCTATACAAAACCATCAACGTTGTTTTGTAAAACAGCTCAAACAGCTCAAAATGGTGGCAGAACAGGCATTTTGTACTCTACAATGAAATTTCATTATACAGAGCATACATCAATATTTCAGTTACGCAGATTCATAGCTTTTGACGTACGGCAGACTTTTATGCTAATCAGCAGAAACAGTCAAACAAGTTCAACAACTCACCGACAGATGTCGTTCACCCAAAAGTTGTTCGTATAGGATGCAGACCAGATAAGCGTTACCAGTATTTCTTCCTTGGTAGTGTCTTACAGCCAACTTTTAACGAGTTAAATAACGTTAATCACTCAGCTTCTTCTGTCGTTGACCGTTACTGTTCATATATGCGCGCTACAGTTGCACGCGCACTACATTCGGATTTCTTAAAGGGGAAGCCTCAGGACAATACCCTATATAGATGTTTGTGTTTCTGTGGATTCTTAGTCACATATAATACACTTAAACTTATTCGTACATTATAAAATATCATATTTATTATCTTCGTCTTACTGTAATATTATGGATTTCAGTGTTTATATTTGTGTTTTCATATATGCAGCATTTTTATTGTGTACAAGTACACACACACACACACACGCACACACACACAATTAAAAAGTAATTGAATAACAGAATCAAATAAGATAATACAGGGCAAAGTGAAATTCCATTTAAAAATCACAAATTCCAATAAGATTCCATGAATCAATAAAAAGTCAGGAGAAATTAAAATCCCATTAAAAAATAAAAATACAAAATCCTACAGGACAAAGTAAAATTCAATTAAAATAAATCAGAATGTGTAATAAGATTCTAAATTCTTATTGGACAAAGTGAAATTCCATTAAAATAAATCTGAATGTTAAATAGGATTTTAGGATCAAATAAAATCTTACAGGACAAAGTGAAATTCCATTAAAATAAATCAGAATGTCCAATAAGATTCTAAAATCCTACAGGACAAAGTGAAATTCCATTAAAATAAATCAGAATGTCCAATAAGATTCTAAAATCCAGTAGGATAAAGTGAAATTCCATTAAAATAAATCAGAATGTCCAATAAGATTCTAAAATCCTATAGGACAAAGTGAAATTCCATTAAAATAAATCAGAATGTCCAATAAGATTCTAAAATCCAACAGGACAAAGTAAAAATTCCATTAAAATAAATCAGATTGTCCAATAGGATTTTAAGAATCCAGTAAGATCCTAAAGGATAAACTAAAATTCCAATAGGATTTTTTGACAAGGGGATGCTGTTCCAAACCCACTGGCTGGCAATTTATAATTGTTTTCTATGGGATTAAAACTTGACACCCACCAGGGGTCGTTGAATGGCCAGAATCCTCAATTTAGAACTGCATTTAGAACTTTTTTTTCTGTCTTATTGATGATATTTGTTATAGTATAATGGTATACTCACTTTTACCTTAATCAGGTTAGACATCATACGTCAACGTTTTAGCTTTTTTTGTCAAATGAAAGTGTTTATTCAGCTGACAAAGTTGATTCAGCTGTTAAAAAATACAGTACAATCCATTGAATAATCCTGCATAAACGTTTTTTTTTTATCCCTGTTAAGTATTAAACATGGCCCTTGCTTGACTAATGTATATTAATTCTTATTAATACCTGGTAAACAAACATAAATAAACAAATAAATGGCCCTTTACTAAACTGGTAAGTCTATCCAGAGAAAAGTAACGTATACCACGTGACTTCACCACCCATCCATAGCACCGATCTAGACAATATTTTTCACATGATAAATGACACTGAGTGAATGCAGTGTGTATTGAATTGAAAATTACAAAGTAAAGAGTTAAAACGGTAAAATAATTATTTTAGCACGTCATACCTGGCCAATAAGAGACCAGTTCGGGCCGCTGCGCCCCGCCCCCTTTAGACAATTCTAATTTCCATTCTTCTGACGTGTTCGGTTTCTGTGAGTGAAGCTGCGGCGGAGCAGATGGCCGCGAATCCCACCAAAGCGTCCGGACAGCCGGCCAAGATGAAGAAGGATGAGTCGCTGCTGGGAAAACTGGGAGGGACGTTAGTTCGCAAAAAGAAGCTGAAAGAAGGTAACGTTATTCGGAATATCATAATTGTTAACAAAGGAAAGGAGAAAATAATATAATTAGATGAGCACATGACATCATGCTGTGATTGATTTTTATCGCTGTCCATGGTGCTGCCCTTGATCAATAGGCTATACGGATTTATAAAAATGCTTCTTTCATTGCAGGATATTTAACTTCTTGTATTATTTATGTTAAATATATTTCAAAGTATGTATTTAATATAAATAATATATAGATTATATTTCTTTTTAATTAGTGTAAATAACTGTAGTGATTTAGTTTTAGTTTTAGTTTAATAAAGACTGTGATTTACTCTTTTTATATCAGCATAACTTAAGCCATAGTTGTGTTGTGGTGTTGTCTGGGACAGAAATAGCCAGGTCAGGAGCTCAAGGTTATTCAGATAAGAATGAGCTGGATTGCTTTGTCCTTCTTTTTAGTTACAGTATATTGTTTAAAACTCTCAAGAGTTAAAAATGTATTTTATTTTGTACTATTTTAGACCAAAGTCACCCTTTCCAGTCTCCATCTGTGTGAACAGCTGCACAGTAAAGTGTGTTTGTGTAAGTGTGTGTGTGTGTGTGTGTGTGTGTGTGTGTGTGTGGGTGTGTCTCATTGTGGAACAGAGTGGTTGGGCTGTTGTAACAGTTGTTGTAAACTCCAGACAGTCACGCAGGAGTGACACTATGTCTTCAGGACTCTTTAGTGACTCTTTGTTCAGGAGGATCCTTTTTGGGAACTTTAAAAGAATCTTTAGAGGTTTAGTATTAAGTGCATTTTAGCAGCCATGAAACTTGAATTCTGGTCTGATAAACTAAAGATTAGCTTTGCCTGAAAATTTGACGGATATTTTGACCTTGTGAATTTTAAATTCTTTGGCAGTTTGAAAAAAAAGTTATGTTTGCAGTGACTGCCTTGTTACGTGGTTGATATAGTCTTTTGGGTGGTTGCCAGGGTGTTCTGAATGGTTGTTAGGCTGTTACTAGGGTGTTCAAACTGGTTGTTAGGGTGTTAATAGGGTGTTCAAATTTCAGGCTGGGTACTAAGATGTTCTGGATGGTTGTTAGAGCGTGGCTAGGTTGTTTTGGCTGGGCACAAGGGTGTTCCAGCTGGATGTTAGGGTATTGCTATGGTGTTCAAATTGGTGCTGAGGTTTTCAGTCCGGTTCGTAAGGTGTTCTGGATGGTTATTAGTGTTGCTAGGGTGTTCTGGCCTGGTTGTTTGGGTGATCAGACTGGTTGTTAAGGTGCTACTAGGATGTTTTGGTTGTTTGCTAGGGTGTTCTGGCCTGGTTGTTTGGATGTATGCTTTTGGCTGTTTTCTAAGGTGTTCTGGCTGGTTGTTAGGGTATTGCTAGGGTTTTCTAAATGGTGTTATGGTGTTTTGGCTGTTTGCCTGGGTCTTTGTTAGGGTGTTGTATGGGGGTTCTTGCTGGTTGTTAGGGTGTTGCATAGGTGTGCTGCATGGTTTTTATGATCATTGGGTGTTGTGGATAGTTGTAAGGGTGTTGCTAGGGGGATCCAGCTAGTTGCTTGGGTGTTCTGGCTGGTTGTTAGTGTGTTGCTAAGGTTTTCTAAATGGTGTTAGGGTGTTCTGGCTGTTTGCTAAGGTGTTCTGGTTGGTTGTTAGGTGTTGTTTGGTTGTTCTTGCTGATTGTTTGGGTGGTGCCTTGGTGTTCTGCATCCTTTTTTGGATGTTCTGGGTGGTTGGTAGGGTATTGCTAAGGTGTTTTGGCTGGTTGTTAGGGTGTTCCAGCTGGTTGTTATGGTGCTATTAGGGTGTTTTGGCGGTTTGCTAAGGTGTTTTGGCAAGTTGTTAGGTGTTGTATGGGTGTTCTTGGTGTTGCCAAGGTGTTATGCATGGTTTTTTAGGATGTATGGGTGTTCTGGATGGTTGTTAGTGTAGCTGTGTGTTATCTGCATTGTGTCATGTGGTAAACAGAACCTTAAATACACCGAAATTCTTGTAATCATATCTTCGTTTATTAGATCTGGGCAACACATAAACGGGCAAATTAAGGACTTGAGCAGCAAATAAAGCAGCGTGCTGCAGCAATGCACGACGCTGAGAAAGATATAATTAAGATTATATTCATTGAGCAAAACTGTTAAAATAAAGAAAAACGATCAACAATATAGTGTGAAGTCATTTGTTATATGCAAAATATAGGTCTAATTGAATCACCATGTAAACTTTTGTGACCTACTGCTGTGAACTCGCATGCAGACTGGGAAGAAGTGAAGGCTGCTAACTCCCCAAATTAGCATGGTTGCCAGATATCCAAAGGAAATCCAAATATGGTCATGGCAAGTGGAATCACAAAATATTGTTGTAAAAGCACACCTGCTATATTAGGGTGTTGCCATTTGCTTGGGTGTCCTGGTTTGTTTTTAGGGTTTCCTGAGTGGCTGTTTTGGTGTTTTGGCTAATTGCTAAAGTATCCTGGCTGCATGGCCTGTAATCAGCACTGTGCTGATTGGTGGATGTAGTTTGATAAAGTTTGGTACATTTTTGATAAAAAAAAAAAAAAAATGTTTGCTGGTCAAGTATCTTACAGATGAGTGACTTTGGTCAAGCAGTGATGCTATTTTATGTAGTTGAGTAAACATGACGTTTATAGCACCACCCAGAGGACATTTGTTAGAAAGAGCAGTTTGTTTTCTTCAGGAAAGTAGTAGTTGTTATGACTGACAGCAGCATTTCCCATCCCTACTGTGCAAAAGCTGATATCAGAAAACCCTATAATATGTATAAGGATGTGTGTGGGTGTGTGTGTGTGTTTGTGTGTCAGGATGTTGACTTATAAGTGATACTGACAGATCTGGCTGTGGCAGCTCTTTATTTGTTGTGTCCTCAGATGAGTTCAGAGCTTTGAGGAACATGGATCTCAGTAAGTTTCACTCTTGTCTATGTTTGTACATTGATCGCCAGTGAAGTTTATTTGCGTTTGTGAGGTGTTGTTTGAGGTGAAATGTAGCTATGTATGTTAAACATTGCTTTCATCAGAAAGCAGAAGTCTAGTTTGTTATCACTGGTGGTTTCCTAAAATACCTTTCAACTATGGGAGTGATGATACACTAATTGTAAGGATGAAATGTACTGTGTGCTTATGAATGTAAAAAGTCGTAATATTTCCTAAGGAGCATTTTTTTTCCTTCTTATATTAGGTTGGTTGGTTATTAACACCACTCAGTATTCTCAGATATTTCTTAAAATTAATATTTTTAGAAAAATAAATAAATAAATAAATAAATACATTTTGTTAAAAAATCTGAATATCAGCCAATTTGTATGTGTGCATGTAATTCCATTTCATTTTAATGGTCTTTAAAAAATACATAACATTTTATTTTATTGAAATTCAAATCTATATATTTCTAAAATTATGTAATAAAAATATTTATGCTTTTTTTGAGAAATGTTCTGCACAAACTGTAATAATGATTCAATGTTTCTGACAACAAGTAGTGCCTTTTAGCGAAGTATTTCATTAGGTTAATTTTCACATATATTGGTCTTGTCAAACTAGTTTATCCCTGAAACAGCACTGAAATAGGATTGGCACAAAACTTTCATATTTTGTCATATTCATATTTTTAAATGAATATGAATGTTTTTATGATTATTTTATAATGTCAGTCTGACTGAAAGCATGTAATCCAGAGATTAATGACAGACTGTCATGGACTGTGTGTAATGCAGGAAGTTTGGTTGACATGACACAATCATCTTCTCTCTGACATCTGAACTGTGTTACTCATCCGGCATCCATTTCCCATTCCAGCATCCCAATGATCCCACAAATAAGTGCTGCTATATTTAAGAGCAGCTCCATTCCTCTGACCGGACTGTTATTTTTGTCAGCTTTGTAATAAATAACTTTCCCCAAGCCCCACAGACACACACTGCTGACAAACACCGCAGTGAGTGTGTATTGATTTCTCAGGGAAGTGTTTGTTGTGTCATGTCAGTTTAGCCGCTGCACTCGCTGATCAGCAGCTTTTTACTAATTGATTTGAGCATGAGGAATCAGCTTTGAGAGCAGATTGATGACTTTCTGGAAGAGACTTGCCATCAAAATAAATTAATGACCTCATTCATCAGAACTGCAGAACTGTTAATATATAACACAAATCCGTGATCTAAATGTCTCAGTCACCTTAAATATCCAATCTATTATGGAATAAAATAGAATAGGATAGAATCAGACAACACACATCTAAGATCTGGAAATCTTTGAAGATCCATGAAGATTTCATGTGTTACAGAAAAACTTGAATATTTAATCCAGAATAGAATATAATACAACAGAATACATTTAGACAACATACATTTAAAATCTCAGAAATTTTGAAGATCCATGAAGATTTCATGTGTTGCAGAAATACTTGAATATTTAATCAAGAATAAACATAGAATTAATTAGATGACACACTAATCCATTAGAATATAATCGATTAGACAACAGATATCTAAAATCTGGAAATCTCTGAACATCCATGTAGATTTTATGTGCTGCAGAAAAAACTAAATATTTAATCCACTAGAATGGAATGCAGTAGAATAGAATAGAATAGGATAAATTAGACAACAGTCATCTAAGATCTGGGGATGATTCCATGAGGATTTCATGTGTTGCAGAAAAACTTGAATATCTAATCCAATAGAATAGAATAGAATAGAATAGAATAGATTAAATTAGACAACGGACTATTAAGATCTGGAATTCTTCGAAGAGCTGTAAAGATTTCATGTGTTGCAGAAAAACTTAAATATCTAATACAGAATAGAATAGAACAGAATCAATTACACAACAGACATTTAAAATCTGGACCTTTCAATGATCCATAAAGATTTTGTGTGTAGACTTTGTGTTGCAGAAAAACTGGAATATAGGAGAATAGAATAAAATAAA
Organism: Labeo catla; assembly: GCA_012976165.1. NCBI lineage: Eukaryota > Metazoa > Chordata > Actinopteri > Cypriniformes > Cyprinidae > Labeo > Labeo catla. The sequence goes on from VONZ01000612.1 coordinate 132,631, forward strand.
ATAGAATAAAATAGAATAGAATAAATGAGACAACAGACATTTAAGATCTGGAAATCTTCAAAGAGCCATGAAGATTTTAGTTGTTTCAGAAAAATGTAAGTATCTAGAATATGATAGAACAGAACAGAATAGAATAGAATGGAATAGAATAGAATAGAATCAATTGGACAATCAAATCAAAAATCAAATCACCTTTATTTATATACTGCCTTTAACAGAACTGTGACAAGGCGGCTGTACAGTATTAAATAGGAAATAGTACATCAACAATGCAAAGGGCAACAGTAAACACTCAATTTTCAGGTAAAGGTAGTTAATCAAATACAGTAAAATAAAATACAATATTGTGTGAAGATAAAGTGAACATAAAGTGTCCCCAACTAAGCAAGCCAGAGGCGACAGCGGCAAAGAACCAAAACTCCATCGGTGACAAAATGGACAATTAAGAACTGGAAATCTTCGAATCCATAAAGATTTTAATGTGCTGCAGAAAAACTTGAGCAACTAATCCTGAATAGAATAGAATATGATAGAATAGAATAGAATAGAAATGAATAGAATAGAATAGAATAGAATAGAATAGAATAGAATAGAATAGAATAAATGAGACAACAGACATTTAAGATCTGGAAATCTTCAAAGAGCCATGAAGATTTTAGTTGTTTCAGAAAAATGTAAGTATCTAGAATATAATAGAACAGAATAGAACAGAATAGAATAGAACAGAATATAATAGAATAGAATAGAATAGTATATAATAGAATAGAATAAAATCAATTAGATTAAATAGACAGTTGATATCTGCAAATTTTCAAAGATCCATAAAGATTTTGTGTTGCAGAAAAACTTGAATATAGAATAGAATAGAATAGAATAAATTAGACAATGGACAATTAAGAACTGGAAATCTTCGAATTCATAAAGAATTTAATGTGCTGCCAAAAAACTTGAGTATCTAATCCTGAATAGAATAGAATAGAATAGAATAGAATAGAATCTGTAAATCTTTGAAGAGCCATGAAGATTTCATGTGTTGCAGAAAAACTTATATATCTAATTCAGAATAGAATAGTATATAATAGAATAGAATAAAATCAATTAGATTAAATAGGCAGTTGATATCTGAACATTTTCAAAGATCCATAAAGATTTTGTGTTGCAGAAAAACTTGAATATAGAATAGAATAGAATAGAATAGAATGGAAACAATCCGTGTATCATTCATCCATTCGTTTTTTGATTTATTATTGAAATAAGAAACCTGAGAAAACGGCTCCTTTTTTTTTTTTTTTTTTTTTTTTTTCTTTCCAGAAAAGCGAAAAACGAAAAACAAGAATTCTGCTTAATTTTTTGTTTTTCGTTCAGGGGTGGAAAAATTAATAAACAGCTTGAATATTCGATTTCTATACGTGGGCGGAATGAAACGCCCCTTTCTGCTGATTGGTCAGCCGAAGATCAAACCATGCCCCCTTCATTTCTTCCACAGTTTAGCGAAAAATAATAACGGATAATTATCGTGTTTATTGCAACTACATTTAATCTTTTTCTCATCAAACAACCACACTAACGAATAGCTCAACACAACCCGTACCAGGGCAGAGCTTTCTTCTGTGTGCTATTCTCAAAGTGCCAGGGGGTGTGCAAAATAATATAAGTTTTTTTTTTTGTTGTTGTTTTTTTAAAATCATGAAACATGCTGTGGTTTATTCCAAACTAACTTATATAATGCATTTAATGTCAAATAATCTTAATGTAGACTGTTAAAAGTAGATGTGTCAGCTGTGTTATGGTTCATGTTTGTGGCATACGCCAGAAAGATGTTCAAGGAGACGAAAGCAGCACATTCTATTGTTTTATATATTTTTTTCTATATTGGGATAAATTCTGCAGTCATTTTGGTTTTACACAAACAAAAGACATTTTTTTCATTTCGAATTATGTCCTGCTCTTGTCTGTATGACTATAAATGATATTAAGTTGTTTCCGCTGCTGAGAAAAGAAATTCAAGTGATGGCGCGGGCACCTCGTGCGCTCACACAATCAGTGCACTGTTTATTATCAAATTAGCTAAACATATTTAAAGTTATTAAGCTTAATTAAATGTGTCTGTTGTACGATAGCCTATAGGCTAAAGGTAAAGAAAGCCCTGTCTAGGCTCTGCCCCGGTACGGGTTGTGTCGAGCTCTTCGTTAGTTTGGTTGTTCGTTAGCGTTAAATGTAGTTGCAATAAACACGTTAATTATCCGTTCAACTGCAGCAGCGAAGGACAATTATTTGCGCGAAACTGCGGAAAAACTGACGGGGGCACGGTTTGATCTTCAGCTGACCAATCAGCAGAAAGGGGCGTTTCCTTCCGCCCACGTGTAGAAATTGAATATTCAAGCTATTTATTCATTTTTCCACCCCTGAACGAAAAAAGAAAAATCAAGCAGAATTCTTTTTTCTGTTTTCCCGGAAAAAATGAAAAAAGGAAAAAGGAGCCGTTTTCTCATGTTTCTTCTTTCAATATTAATTCAAAAAATTAATGGACGAATGATGCACGGATTCAAAACAATTAGAACATTTAAGATCTGGAAATCTTCGAAGAGCCATGAAGATTTCACGTGTTGCAGAAAATGTTGAATATCTAATCTATAACAGAATAGAATAGAATAGAATCAGTTAGACAACAGACATTTTAGATATGGAAATCTTCAAAGAGCCATGAAGATTTCATGTGTTGCAGAAAAACTTGAATATCTGATCCAGAATAGAATAGAATGGAATCGAATAGAATCGAATAGAATCAATTAGAAGTAAAATGACAATTATTATCTGAAAATTTTCAAAGATCCATAATTTTGTGTGTTGCAGAAAAACTTGAATATAGGGTAATAGAACAGAATAGAATAGAATTAATTACACGATTCTAAAATCTGGAAACCTCTGAAGTTTAAGATTTCATGTGTTGCATGAAAAACCTGAATGTCTAATCTAGCATACAATAAAATGGAATATTTTATATATATATATATATATATATATATACACTACCGTTCAAAAGTTTGGGGTCAGTAAGACTTGTAATAGTCTTTAAAGAAGTCTCTTATGCTCATCAAGGCTGCATTTATTTGATTAAAAATATAGAAAAAAAAACAGTAATATTGCAAAATGTTTTTACAATATAAAATAATGTTTTTTTATTTTAACATACTTTAAAATAGAATTTATTCCTGTGATGAAAAGCTGAATTTTTATCAGCTGTTACTCCAGTCTGAAGTGTCACATGATCCTTCAGAAATCATTCTAATATGCGGATTTATTATTAGAATGATCAGTGTTGGATAATATCAACAGTTGTGCTGCCAAATATTTTTTGGAACCTGTGATTTTTTTTTTTTCAGGATTCTTTCATGAATAACAAGTTTAAAAAGTTTTATAACAATGTAAATTATTTATTATTAACTTTTAATAAACTTTTAATTATTAACTTAATACATCCTTGGTGAATAAAAGTATTAATTTCTTAAAAAAAAAGAAACAATAAAAATGTACTGACCCCAAACTTTTGAACGGTAGTGTGTATATATATATATATATATAATTGAAGACAGCTGTAGAATATTGTAAAAAGCAGAGGTGTATCATCTCTCCACCAAGTGTTATTCTGGATAGTCCCGCAAATACTGTGCTCATCATACAATCACGTGTTGCATCTATAAGACTCTATAAGAGAGAGTGTAGAGCAGCCTCTCGTTTTCATTGAAACAGGAGCAGCGAGGGTGGGGGGGTTTCAAAGGGACAGAAATAACACGTGATGACGCGAGTGCGACTGCTGTAGCCACACTGGCGGCCTCCCTCACACACACACACTCGCACTCGCACTTGCCACCAAGACTCACTGCAGGACATTAGCGGGATTCAACGCTGTTTAACGGGACATGGCTGGTCTACTGTGTGGAACGAAGAAAAGAAAGCAAGGTAGACTTTGGGCTGTTTTATGGTGCAGCAGATGAGTAGATCTTAATGAAATTAATGCAGATGTACGTTACCATGTTAGATTTACGTGTTAAATATTTAATATAAAATTAAATACATTTATTTATAAATACACATGCTTTTGCGATCATACACGGAAACATATTATAGTATTTATTGTATTGGGTATTATTGGTTTAATGAATAATAATAGAATAGTTTTGATAGCAGGTCTATTTGGTGCACAAGAAGCTATACAGTGTGTACATGTTCATTACGGTTAGCAATAAGTGCATGGCTATTCAGTGGGGTTTTTCATTCAGATTTATGGTTCAATGATGTAATATCTCTTTATTTAGATTCATAAGTGCATGGCTATTCAGTGGGGTTTTTCATTCAGATTTATGGTTCAATGATGTAATATCTCTTTATTAGATTCATTTTTTATTATAGATTTACATTGTAAATATAGTAATACAAAATGAATATATATATGCCTTAATAAACAAACACTGAAGAACACTCATTATATTTAGACTGTTCTAAATGTTATCACATAGTATGGATTATTATAACTGATTTCTCTTTAGAAACACGGGCGGAACTGTAATATTTAAAAAATTGAGGCATGCTGCTTGTTTCATGGTGCCCTACAAGGGAAATGCACAATTATGATGAAAAGCAGAAGCGTAGTCTTGCAGGAAGTGCAGATTGGGCGCGAGATGCTACATGCTCTGTATAGAGCTGCAGGGTGGATGAAGAACTGTCAGTGTCAAACTGTCCCTCTGGACCTTAAATGTTTATATGAGTGAGGCTCCGCTTAAATGTGGGCCTGATGACAAAACATAAATGACGCCTACTATCCTTAAAGTCATGTTTCGGCTGTGCTGTTGACAGAAAGGAAAAGAAATCTGTTAGGTTTCTCATCTTAAAGGAATAGTTCACCCAAAAATGAAAATTCTGTCATCATTTACTCACCCTAAAGTTGTTCCAAACCCATATGAATTTGTTTCTTCTGCTAAACACAAAAGATATTTTGAAGAATGTTGGTAACCAAATAGTTTCTGAGATATATATATAACTAACATTAAAAAAAGATCAATAAATAGTGTAATAAATGTATTGTCCATCGTTTTTCATGTTAGTTAATACAATAACCTAACATTGACTAATGGAACCTTATTGTAAAATGTTACAAAAAAAGCTTTATTTCATTTAGCTGCCAAAGCAACATTTCTCATTTTCAGTCAAAGTACTCAAATAACTAAAACTACATAAATAAACTAAAAATATTGATAACACTGCCTTGAAGATGGTTTCTTAGCTAGGTGATTAAGCTTAGCTGATAAGAATAGTGTTGATGTTAAAAGATGAATCCAAAATTATTTCACGCTCCAAAAATCATTTTATAGTGGTAAATGCTTAATGTAATGAAATATTAGCAATATATATGTAGCTTGCAAACTATTCTAGTATTAGAATACATGACTGTCAGTGGAGAAAGATGCTTTACTGGGTCCAGATTGATCTAGTTCTGGCATCTGCCACCAGGGGCTAACTGCTAACCAAACAATGCAATTGCAACATGCATTTAAAGTGGTAAATATAGGAGAAATATGTCCAAGTAATGTATATGTGCCAAACTTCCTGCTGCTAGGTGGTGGTGCTATGACTGAATGTTAGCATGTAGATGTCTTCAAGCCAGGACTTTGATTAAACATATAAAGTTTGGTGCAGATTGAACATGGTATGTTTAAGTGAGTGTAAAACATGACATATCCTGTTACCAACAGGTGGTGCTATGATTATAACTGAATATTGGCCTTCAGATGTCTTCAGGCCAGAACTTTTACCAGACGTGAAGTCTAATGCAGATCAGACATTGCATGTTTAAGTTAGTGTAAAACAAGTCATTTCCTGTTGCCAGCAGGTGGCGCTATGATTATAACTGTATATTGGCCTTTACATGTGTTCAGGTCAGAACTCTTATTGAATGGGTGAAGTTTGGGGCCGATTGTATGGCTGAGTTATAACAACTTCCTTTTACATGGTGAAACATTGAACTTTGTAAAGCCGCCACGGACACACTCTTTAACGAAAACTTAAGATCTTCGCAAATTAACACCACAAAGGCCTTTAGAGTAGACTGACCAAATATAATGTTGATGACATTAAATCTCTATGAGGAGTTTGTTAGAACATAAAATATGCCACTTTCTATTGTCAGCAGGTGGCGCTATGACTATAACTGAATATGAGCATGGACATGTGTTCAGGACAGGACTCTTATCAAACACGTGAATTTTGGTGCAGATCAGCCTTTGTATGCCTGAATTATAACAACTTCCTGTTTCATGGTGAAACATCGAAGTTTGTCAAGCCACCACGGACACACCCTTTAACGAAAACTCAAGATCTTCGCAATTTAACGTCACAAAGGCTTTAGATTACACTGACCAAATTTGGTGTTGATCTGTTTAAATCTGTAGGAGGAGTTTGTTTAAACACGTCTAAAACGCCTGAAAATGGCAAAAATGACACAAAACTTGGTGAGAAAATTCAAAATAACAGACTTCCTGCTGGGTTTCGGACTTCATACCACAAGACTTTTTTTGTAGGTATTGGTGTGTTACATGTGTTTACCGAATTTCGTATGTGTGTGTAAAACATAGCTCGAGGGGCACTCCATTGAAATTTTGTAGGTGGCGCTATCCAGCCATTTTGCCACAACCACTCCTGAAACCCATTAAGTTGTAAGTTTTCGCCACCTCTGGTGCATGTGCAAAGTTTTTGAGTATGTTTATGCACTCAAAAATGTAATTCATTTTGGAGAAGAAGAAGAAGAAGAAGAATCTGAGCAATTCCCAATAGGGTCCTTGTAGCACCAGTGCTCAGGCCCTAATAACTGATAGTAGGTCTGTGTGCTGTTTAACACTTAGCCATCAGTATTAAAATACTGAAAAGCATCATTACTCCAGTCTTCAGTTTCACATGATCCTTTAGAAATCATTCTAATATGCGGATTTGCTGCTTAAGAAACATTATCAATATTGAAAACACTGGAAAGTTCAAAAGAACAGCATTTATTTTAAAAAGAAATCTTTTGCAACATTATAAATGTCTTTACTGTCACTTGATCAATTTAATGCGTCCAACAAAAGTCTTTCTTTAAAAAAACATCCCTGGAGGAACTCTTTGTTTGGATTTGACCCTGACGTCTGTTTGCGTTTAAGAGGAAGTGCACTAAATTGAGGCTGTTTTCTTTAGAATGAGACATCATGTCATATTTTAAATTAACTGCAATAAACTGAGGAAGAGAGAGAGAGTTAGTCATGAACCAGCTAATTAATCACTGCACACTAATCAGTTAATTGAAACGGCAGTGAGCTCCTCGTATTGATTTAGCAATAGCAGCGAGTTACGTGATATTAGCCGCTCTGTTTACATTTTCTTAAAACAATCATGGTACAGAATTATTATTATATTACAAGGTATGGTACATGTCCCAGAAAATATGATGCTTGTGATGGTTTAGTCATCTTCTTTTGTCTTCACAGTGAGTGACCTTCAGGAAGAGGGTAAGCACGCCATCAACGCCCCCCTTCTGCACACTGGCCCGGAGCTGCTCCCTGAGGACAAGTTGCTTGGTAACATTTTGCTTTTTCTCATCCATTAAACCCAATGTAATGTCTAACTCCTCCACTAGAGGTCACTAAGTATAGAGTGCTGCAGTGATGCCGAGTATATGGCTTTTAGATTATTGCAGAAAATAAGATCACAAAAGTTAATGATTTTGAACTTTTGATTTATTCACTTTCAACTTCTGAATTGTGAAGCCTAAATACAATCAGGAGATGTACGAAGTAAACATAGGCTATAAACAAACTACATCATGGTCACATGACTTCAGCGTCACCACCATTAAGTTTCTTACAACCCTTGTAGTCTTCATTTTAACATTTTTAATGAAAGTTTGAGTTACAATAGCTTGCAAGAGTGTGTCTGTAAGCAAAACAAGGCTGTAGATATTTAATTTCCCTAACAACCTCTGCTGTCCCATTTAGACACTTTTTACTTTTTCAAGACAAGTAAAAGCTTTAAAAAAATCACAATGAGGTCTTACTGATTGTGTTGAAGGAAAAGTTCACACAAAAATGAAAACTCAGGCCATTCAAGATGTAGATGAGTTTGTTTTTTAATCAAAGGAGATTTGGAGAAATGTCGCATTACATGACTTGTTCACCAATGGATCTTTTGCGGTGAATGGGTGCCGTCAGAATGAGAGTCCAAACAGCTGGGTCAATATCACCATAGTGTGCCTTTCAACCCTCACAATACTCAAAAATTTTGGTTTTAATTTCCCATCAATTTATGTCATGTCATAAATAGTAGACACTCATATTAGCTGAGCTCCCACACATTTATGGGCCATTATTTGAAGCATAAACCATAAGATATGTCCAACCTGTCATGGACATATACATTACTGTTACACATTTTCATTGCAATATTAAGATGCAAATTATATTTTCTGAAAGGTATGATGTCTGCTTCCTAAACAGGGAAATTTTTTGCCTTCAAATTATAAATACATAAAATATTTTTAATATATTTTTTTTAAATGTAGAGATGACAGGGTCGACCAGCACATGACGGGGTGGCGCATAAAGCAGAACACACAAACCATGAAAAAAATGATAATGAAACATTTAACATGTAAAATAATATAATAATAATAAATAATATAATTAGATTCTCAGTCACACTGATACCCCCACCCCTCCCCCTGGCATTAATTTTAGTTTTTAGCAATATTAACTACAAATTAATGCTATGGCCGACAGGGTGGACATTTTGGAACAACAATTACCATATTAGCTTATAACAAACTGTGACTAGCTAAATAGTTAGTCTGGTGGTTGAAGAGAATCTGATATATTTAAACTTACATATTTTTAAAATACTGTATTCTAGTCACTTCCAGGCATACTTTATGCCAACAGAGTGGACATGTTCAGCTTAGAAAAAGCAAAGGAAAAGCAAGTAAGCAAACTCATACAAAGAAAATTTGTCAATTTAAAATTCACCAACTTACTCACCTCAGCTGTTGAAATTCACGCAAATCTGTAGTCCAGATGTCACTAAAGGGGATTACCTTTTCTTAAAGGGACAGATCCCCCAATACGACAGGGTGGACAACCATTCAAGAGACATGGACAAACTCCTCTTTTTTATTAAATAAAAATATTGTTTTTATTATCAAATGGTCAATACTCAAACTGAGTAATCTCTTATTTAAAGTCCCCCTGTAGTCAAATTTTTTTATCCCTTAAAACTGATCTTTGAGCATCAAAATACTTAAATGTTTTTTCTAATGAAATTTTCTCATGCCTTAAAACAGCTTGAATGTATCTCTAATAAAAAAAACCCACTGTTGCCGCGGGTTATTTTTTTAAGTTAGCGGTTAGCGCCTAGCGGTTGTGCTCTATTTAATGCTCTATATTCAATATGAAATGCTATATTGAATATTTGGTTTTGTGCTGAAAATCCTATTGGTGTATTTTGCATGCTAATGATAAGAATCTATCCTTTGATGTGCCCGTTTTTTGTGACGTAGCAAAAAAAGGGGCTGTTTCAAAACGCATTTCTGGGACAGCCTTTGGGAAACCACAGTTTTAAGGAGAAAATACTGCTGTCAGTGGTGTTGATTAATGGACTGGGACATGGTTTGTCTAAAAGCATGTTAAAAACACCACATAGACAAATAAACAACATAAAAATCTTGATTTTCACTACAGGGGGATTTTAACAAAATATTAATATGAGAACAAAATTTTAAAAAATTATGATTTGACTATATTCTACTCTCATTCAAATTTAATGAGCAATGCATGCGACATAGCAACATAACATGCATCCTCCTACACAGCCTTAGCCTTAGCCTTATATAACACACCCTTTCACAGTCATTTTTATGTTATCATGGCAAATGAGTTATTTATGTACAGGACTCCAAAATATTGGCCCAGCTGATAAAAACATCACAATAATCCAAGTAATCCACACCACCCCAGTCCATCAATAAACATCTTGTGAAGGAAAAAGCTGTGTGTTTGCAAGAAACAAATCCATCACTAAGGCGTTTTAACTTTAAACCGTGACTTCTGGCCAAAATACGAGTCCGTAATCTATAATAACATTTCTTTTGGTGACAAAGTCCATTAATTGTTGTCCTTTCACATCAAAATCCACCCACATATTTATTTTTAGTCTGTTTCACTTGTAAACAGTGCTTTATCTGTGCATATTTCTCTTCTTATTCAGATAAGATGACTTTTTCACTGGAGAAAGCAATATTATGGATAGAGGACTTTAGCTTGAAGCAGCTGTTTAAAGTTAAAAACATCTCAATAATGGATTTGTTTCTTACAAACATGCAGGTTTTCTCTTCGCAAGATGTTAATTGATGGATTGCAGTCATTTGAATTATTTGTAGATTATTGTTACGTTTTTATCAGCTGTTGTTCAGATGGCACCCATTCACTGTAATGCTAAATTTTTTTTAAACTGGTGACGAAACAAACTCATCTACATCTTCGATGACCTGAGGGTGAATACATTTTCAGCAAATGTTCATTTTTGCCTGTTTTTATTCTCCTAGTTAAGAATTTAAAGAGAAACATCTGAGACAACGTTGGTACTTAAGCAATGCGTTACTAAGAACTCCTAAACACGTACTGTTGTGGTGGTGTTGGGGGTGGAGGACACTTCTCGTTTCCTCCACGTCTCTTACTCACCCTGATTTCTGAGTCAGACAGCTGGTGAAATCCACCCACACCCAAGACATTTCTGGAGGATCATCCACCATAAATGTCTGTAAAAACGGCGTGTGCTTATTAAAAGATTTTAAGAGTTTCTTTTTCCTTTGATTTTTCAGAGGAAAATGCAGAGAGGACCATTCTAGACCCCACGTCCAGAGAAGACCTCAATTTCAAAGACCTCCAGAAGGTAGAAAACACCTTTTCTGACTGCTTGGATGAACATTTCAGAATGAAGGCTGTGGAAAGAAAAAAAAACAATGGGACTTTAAATTTGACATTAAAGCTTGTCAGCGCCCTCTAGAGTTTACATCTGCTCATCTTTCCTAAACTAATTAGGGTACAACAGGGCTAAAGGCACACCTTAAAAAAGTCCACTATCAAAACAAAGATTCACATACACTGTACTCACCCCCTTGTCATCCAAGATGTTCATATCTTTCTTTCTTCAGTCTTAAAGAAATTGTTTTTTGAGGGAAACATTTCTGCATTTTTCTCCATATAATGGACTGATATGGTGCCCCGATTTTAAACTTCCAAAATGCAGTTTAAATGCGGCTTCAAACGATCCCAAATGCCGTTGTAAATGATACCATCTGAGGAAATTGACCAATTAGAGTGAACATCTGGCCCACTAAGCCACGCCCATTTTCCATAATTACCATTCTACTCACTGAACTCTTCCTCTCAGGTTCTCATTGATTGGATCAACAGTGAACTGGAGGAGGACCGAATCATTGTGAAAGACCTTGAGGAAGATCTGTATGATGGACAGGTGCTGCAGAAACTGTTCGGTAAGACAAAGGAAATTCTCCTTTCTGATTCTTGTGTTCATCTTCTGTTTTGGCCTTTTGATGTGGTATTTTCAGTGTAGTGATGATGTTCTGTGTTGTCTCTTTCAGAGAAGCTGTCAGGTCATAAGCTGAACGTGGCGGAGGTGACGCAGTCCGAGATCGGACAGAAGCAGAAACTGCAGACGGTTCTAGAGGCTGTTAATGGAGTTCTCAGACCGCTGGACTGGAACCAGGAGTGGAGTGTTGACTGTGAGCACTGAAACACACTTGCATTTAAAAGGACGGTTCACCCAAAAATAAGAATGGATGCTATTGTTGATGGTATGTCTCTCTTATCCTCAGCAATCCACTCTAAGAATCTGGTGTCCATCATGTACCTGCTTCTGGCGCTGGCCATCTACTACGCGGCTCCCATTCGCTTACCCGAGCATGTATCCGTCAAGGTGATCGTGGTCAAGGTACGATGAGTTTATTAAAGTGTGCCATTGAACATATCAAATGCCTTTTATCTAATTACAGAGGTTTGTGTTTGTTTCAGAAAAAAGAGGGAATCCTGCAGACTACTCATGTGACCAAACAACTCACAAGTACCACAACAGAGTAAGATACTCCAATGTGGCCATCTAGTGGTGAAAGATTATTATGACAGAAATTAACCTGTTGTATTTGAGTATGTGGTCTGATGCTCACTTTGTGTTCACTGTTTCCAACAGAATGATGATCGGACGATCAGGTGAGTACATTTTCTCAAATATTTTCATATTTAAAATCCAGGTCATTGTAGCTGGCTCATTGCTGGTCCAAGGTGGTTTACCAGCTGTAATCTGCTTGATCAAGGTGGTATAACAAATAAAAACGTGTGTAGTCCAGCTAATCAACCATCTAGACCGGTTATATGTACAAAATGCCATTTTTTTCAAGTAGAATGTAAAAAAACAGTGAAGAGCAGGAGTTGGTTTTATTTGAATTTTGGATACCATGATGGTTTATGTTTTTTTTATTCTTATTCATCCAAAAACAGTTTATTTTATTGTTTATTATTATTTTATTTCCAGAACGTGATGCTTTTGACACCTTATTGGATCACGCACCTGACAAACTGAATGTAGTGAAAACGGTAAGAACTGGTCTTGGTCGGGACAAGAACTTACGTGCAACGAAACTGACTATCTAAAATTAAGCTTCAATCTTTGTTTCTTCAGTCGCTGATCACATTTGTCAATAAACACTTGAACAAACTGAACTTGGAGGTGACAGAGCTGGAATCTCAGGTATAAACATGATATTTTTAATGCTTACACAGATCTGTAGATCAGAACTGCTAAAAGGATCCTTATGTGTGTATAAAGTTTGCAGATGGTGTCTATCTGGTGTTGCTGATGGGGTTGTTGGAAAATTACTTTGTGCCACTGTACAACTTCTACCTCACACCTGAAAGCTTTGAACAGAAGGTAAGTGCCATAGGGTGGTCTAATGTGGACTGGTGAGGTCTGATGCGGTGTAAAGAGGACTGATTTGTTCTCTTGGGGTCTAATGAAGTCTAATGGACCATTATTAGACTCGGGGTTTGATTTGTATTCATTGAAAACCTCATTAAACCACATCAGACCCTGTCCGGACTTCATGAGTCCAGACCACATCAGACTCAAGTTCACATCAAACCATTTTAGATTTCATAAATGCTCTTAAGATGACATCCCACTCAGGCCACATCAGTCTCAATGAGTCCAAAGTAGACAAATAATATCTATGAAGTTTGATTGGGTCTTATTTGTATTCATTAAATACCTCATCAAACCACATCAGACCCTGTCTAGACCACATCAGCCTACATTAGACCAAACCACACCATATTGGACCATATCAGTCTCAAAAAGCCCACATCAAATCATATCAGACCTTTTTGATTTTGTTAATACACTTTAAATCACATCACACCATATCAGTCCACATCAGACTTAACAAATTCACATTAAACCATTTTGGATTTTATGAAAACTCTTCAGATGACATCACTTTCAGACCACATAAGTCTCAACGAGTCCAAAGCAGACAAATAGTACCTATGAGGTTTGAATGGGTCTGATAAGGTTTGATGTGGACTTGTTGAGTCTAATGTCAACTCATTAATTCTGACAGTGTTTGATGAGATTTGATTTGTTTTCAAAAACCTTATTAAATTGCATTAGACCCATGAACATCAGACTACATCAAACAACACCATACTAGACCATATCAGACCTTGTGAGAACCAGACTTCATCAATACTGTTCAAACCATATGGTCTGGTGCAGTTTGATGAGGTCTGACTTATATTCATTAAATACCTCATCAAACAACATCAGACCCTCTCTAGACTTTATCAGTCCACATCAGACCAAAACACACCATATCGGACCACATCAGTCTCAACAAGTCCACATCAAACCATATCAGATCACATCAATCTCAATGAGTTCACATCAGATGAATAGTATTTATGAAGTCTGATATGGACTTGCTGATGTGGTTTGATGTGAAGTCATTAAGTTTGACAGGGTTTGTTGTAGTTTGATGAGGTCTGGTTTGTTTTCAAATGCCTCATTAAAACTGCATCATACCCTGTCAGACTTTATGAATACACATCAGACTAATCAAACAACAGCAACAACAACACACTAGACTACATCAGACCTTATTAGAACAAATCAGACTTCATGAATACTGTTCAGACCATATCAGACCACATCTATCTCAACAAGTTCACATCAGATGAATAATATTTATGAAGTCTAATATGGTTTGATGTGGACTGGCAGGGTCTGATGTGGTTTGATGAGGTCTGGTTTGTTTTCAAATGCCTCATTAAAACTGCATCATACCCTGTCAGACTTTATAAATCCATATCAGACTACATCAAACAACACACAAAAGACCACATCAGACCTTGTCAGAACCAATCAGACTTCATGAATACTGTTCAGACCATATCGGACCACATTAATCTTAATGAGTCCACATCAGATAAATAGTATTTATGAAATCTGATATGGTTTGATGTGAACTTGCTGATATGGTCTGATGTGGACTTAAATCTAATGTTAAATCATTAAGTCTCATTAAAACTGCATCATAGCCTGTCAGTCTTTATGAATCCACATCAGACTAGATCAAACAACAACACACTGGGCCACATCAGACCTTATCAGAACCAATCAGACTTCATAAATACTGTTTAGACCATATCAGACCACATCAGTCTCAATGAGTTCACATCAGGTGAATAGTATTTATGAAGTCTGACATGGTCTGATTTTTTGATGAGGTCTGGGTTGTTTTCAAATGCCTTATTAAAACTGCATCATTCCCTGTCAGAGATACAAATCCACATTAGACTACATCAAACCACATCACACCATATCAGACCACATTAACCTAAACAAGTCCACATCAAATGATTAGTATTTATAAAGTCTGATATGGTTTGATGTGGATTTTCTGATATGGTCTGATGTGGACTAGAGTCTAATGTGAAATCATTAAGTCTGGCAGGGTCTGATGTGGTTTGATGAGGTCCGATTTGTTTTCAAATGCCTCATTAAAACTGCATCATAGCCTGTCAGACTTTATGAATCCACATCAGACTAATCAAACAACAACACACTAGACCACATCAGACTTTATCGGAACCAATTAGACTTCATGAATACTGTTAAGACTGTATCAGACCACAATCATTTTGATGATTTCACATCAGACAAATAGTTTTTTATTAAGTCTGATTGAGTCTGATGTGATTTGATGTAGACTATCTGATGTGGACTGGAGTCTAATGTGAAATCTTTAAATTTGACAGGGTCTGACTTGGTTTGATGAGGTTTGGTTTTGTTCTCATTAAGACTTTATGAATCCACATGAGACTTCATCAAACCATATCACATCATATCAGACCACATTAGACTAAACAAGTCCATATCTGATGATTAGTATTACATTAAGTCTGATATGGTCTAATGTGGACCGTTGTCTACTGTAAAATCATTATGTCTGATAGGATCTGATGTGGTTTAAGGTCTGGTTTGTTTTAAAATGGCATCATACCCTGTCAGACTTTGCCAATCAACATCATACTACATCAAATCACATCACACCATATCAGACCACATTAGACTAAACAAGTCCACGTCAAACCATATCAGAGCCATTCAGACTTCATGAACGAGTCTGTGGTCTTATGTGGACTTGTGAAGTCTGATGGAATCTGATGTGGTCTGCAGTGGATTATGTGTACTGGTTTTGTACAATTACTATGGAAATGATTGCTAGAGTGTTTTTCTTTCTTGTAGGTGCATAATGTCACATTTGCTTTTGAGCTCATGCAAGATGGTGGCTTACAGAAACCCAAAGCGCGACCAGAAGGTACCAAAAAAACTGCCAGCAATGTTACGTCAGCATTATATACACAACCTTCAGACATCATAACAGACCAGCTCATTGTCTGCACCTGTTCACAGTCTTACCCACATTATCCACTAGATGGAGATGTTCCTCAATCGATGCAACATACTGTACTTCCCCTCATAACTCTCACTGAACATACTGTGTTTCTTCACAATGACAGTTAACATATTCAAGCCTCTGTCTGTTTAACAGCGATTCTGTTGTTTGTGTCTTGCAGACGTGGTGAACTTAAATCTTAAGTCAACACTCAGGGTGCTTTACAACCTTTTCACCAACTACAAGAACACAGAATAACACTGATCCAAGGAAAGTCGCTACATGCCTCACTGACGCCAGGACTTCTGCACTCACACACGCACACACACACACCCCTGGTGTTACTTTTATATGTAAGAATGGAATATTTTGTATTATTTGGCTTATTTATGCCCAGAAAAGAATGTATTCAGCCTTAATGATGCGTCAGTGTAGCAGCTCATTAAAATATTGTATTTTTCTCGCATTTGACTTACGCAAATGAGGCCTGCCACTGCTTTAAGCACTACGCCGGAGTGACTTTTTGTCCTGGGATGCACTGTGTATTTTATTCTAATAGAAATGCTGTAATTATTTCAAATAAACAAGTACTTTCCACATGTTGGAATGAATTAATTTGGACATTCTGACTCTGAATTTGAACAGACAGGCTTGATGGTTTAAAAAAAATGATTTATAGAGTATTTTTTGATCAAAATAAGCAGTTAAGTATCACGTCTGCATACACAGAATTATTCATGCTTAAAAACCTTGGTCCATATAAATATTTCACCTTCATGTGTCTCACATGGGTTTAAAAATTCATTTGTGGGTGTGATTCATTATGACAGACCTACACTGTACCTTTAATTTATTTAGGACTGTTTGCTGCATGAAGCATTACTATTAGTATTGCTCACACACTTAGTGTTAGAAATTTACAGCTGCCAGATGATATATATAAAATTTGACATGTAACTTTTATGTTTGTGTTGGAGACATTATGATAAAAATTATGAGGTTCAAAGATGTCTTATAGAATATTGGGGGTTAGGTTCGTTTGACTTGGGCCAATAAGCAACCACCCTAGCAACACATTACCAATCAGTCAGAACACTTATACAATGTCCTGCCAACATCCTACGAAACCTAAGAAATTACACACCAACTCCTTAGAACCAACCCAGAGCACCTTACCAACTGCATATAGCAACCAACCAGAACACCTAAGCAACCGCATAGCAACACAATACCAGTCTGAACACTCAAGCATTGTCCTTGCAATCAATAAACTCCATAGAACAGGCACTGATCTGTTTGGCTGATGCCTGAACGTTGAAAAGTTTTGAACTTCTGCTCCGAGCAACATCAGTGAAGTGACAAAGCGGACCCAGAGTTCAGTTTGGCAACACTTGACGTCGCTCCATTCAAAGTAAACGAGAGGCACTGATGCTGATGCCCCATGTACATGTCCTGTTAACAAACATTCACACATGGCGGCCATTGTAAGTCCACAAAACTGCAAGACTTGTGAGCACCCTTTTGAGCACTGCAGTTTTGTGGACTCATTGGTACATTCACACGAGACGTTGACGCTTGATGGAGGGCTTGTCTAAATCTTGGTGTTAACGCGACCGTCATAGTGACAACAGCCAATCACATTAGTTGTTCTGGTGCTGCATGAATGCGATTGACTAGCATCTGCACCAGGGTAATTGCATAAGGCGATCTGATTGGTTGACGCCGGAAAGTTGAAAAGATTTCAACTTCTGCTGCAAACAATGCCAGTGACGTGACGCGGCAGACCCACAGTTCAGTTTGGCAGCGCTTAACATCACTCCTTTGTGAGAGGCGTTGATGCAGACGCCTTGGTTTAGTTTAAATGTATTGTTACATTTACACGTGGCGTCAACGCTTGATGGAGGGCGTGTCTGAAGAGTGACCATCACAGTGACAACAGCCAATCACATTCGTTTTTTGGTGTTGCATGAATGCGATTGGCAGGCATCTACACCAGGGTATTTGCATAAGGCGATCTGATTGGTTGAAGCCTGAAAGTTGAAAAGTTTTCAACTTCTGCCGCGAACAACGCCAGTGACGTGATACAACAGACCCACCGTTCAGTTTGGCAGCATTTGACGTCACAAGTAAACATTGATAGGCGTTGACGCAGACACCCCGTGTGAATGTACCGTTACATTCACACGTGGCGTCACCGTCAACACTTGATGGAGGGCATGTCTGAAGTTTGGTTCTGACGTGACTGTCATAGTGACAATCAGTAGCGTTGCGAGGGGGGGGGGCTTTGGGGGCTTTGGGGGCTTAACCCCTGATGGATCGTCAAAAGCCCCTGATCTTTTGGAATATGTTGCACTTAAAATAAAATAGGTTGTATAACGTTTATTTTGTTATCCAAGTACTTAAAATTCGCCTGTCCATAATGAAAAGCAGTCTGGTTGTGATAGATTACCGCCTACATCACGCGCATTCCACCTAACGCAGCTTTTGTGTCGGGTATTTAAATAGTCAGCTGTTCAGCAGTACCTGTTTCTACCGGCAGGTGGGACTGTTGTCAGACGGCAAGTGTTAAAAAAAATCCCGCCACTGCACTGTCGTCATTCATTCATTATTTTGAGGAGCAGATGAGGTAATAATACAACTGTTCCGCGAAACTGAATAGTTGATGAAGCTTAATATTTGTTTTCACAGTCTAAAATGTGTGTAGTTTTGGTGAAATAAAATAACTGTAATCAATAAATTGTGCGTCATATTAATGTAAATAACGCGCATTATTCAGAAAAACGTAAATTGTACTAGCTTGCTAGATATGATACAGATATCTAGACATATTTATCTAGATATGATATAGTCAGACACATCTGTTACTATAATAGTTAAATCATAAATGGTTGGCTTAGGCTATAGCTTCCCTTGTCAAAAAATCCTATAGGATTCCAATGGGAAACCTGTACAGGATTCTAATAAGAATTTCTATCATATTTTGGAACCATTCCTATAGGATTCTGATAGGAAGAGTCTTATAGGACAAGACATTAATATTCTGTAGGACCATTCCTATAGGATTCTGATAGGAAGAGTCTTATAGGACAAGACATTAATATTCTGTAGGACCATTCCTATAGGATTTTAATGGGATCCAATTAGGCAGCTGGTCATATCTATATGGGAATTCTTTATAGATAGTACTTGCAGTTTGCTTAAACTCACCCTGATATAGACATTGTACATTGTATGTTGCACAACCTGCAATAACATTGTAAACAACATAGGTGATTTGTGCAGCACATAGCATTGCAAAACATTTCTAAAGCTCTAATAATGGATTGATCTCACACACACACACAAAATAATAATAATAATAATAATAATAATAATAGTAATAATAATAATAATAATAATAATAATAATATGTGTAACTTTTTTCCTTCACAGGCAAAATAATAACTTGTTCTCAAGGCAAATCAAAATCACATCATAACACAGAACACTAAAATATTAAACAATATAAATTTAATAAAGTTCAATTTGTCTGAAATAAACTTTGTTTATGTGTAATGTAAAGAGAGGGAGAAAAAAAACCATCTAATTCAGTTCAGAAAAAAAAAAAAAGTAGGAAGAAGATCGTATCCAATCTATTTCAAATGAAGCAATCACTCCTAATGCTCTGTATAAAGTAAAGGTTCCCAGTCCACACAACAGGTCCATACGCTGATGAAGAGATGAAATTCACAATTGGAGTTGGCTCGCCATCGCCATCTTAACTCTCTTGTTACGCAAGTCTTCTCCATACACACACACATTTCACGGAAGAATCTTTGTCCATGTCAAACTTTTTGACTGGAACCTGACCTGGACAGGCCATAAGAACATCATAGTACTCCACAAATAATGAAAAGGCAGCAGCTATTTTCACTTGTAAGTAGCCTCTGGCAACAAGGCGAGCTATTTGCACTTAGTGTAAATAACGTTAGACACTACGTAATTAAACTAACGCTATACAAAACCATCAACGTTGTTTTGTAAAACAGCTCAAACAGCTCAAAATGGTGGCAGAACAGGCATTTTGTACTCTACAATGAAATTTCATTATACAGAGCATACATCAATATTTCAGTTACGCAGATTCATAGCTTTTGACGTACGGCAGACTTTTATGCTAATCAGCAGAAACAGTCAAACAAGTTCAACAACTCACCGACAGATGTCGTTCACCCAAAAGTTGTTCGTATAGGATGCAGACCAGATAAGCGTTACCAGTATTTCTTCCTTGGTAGTGTCTTACAGCCAACTTTTAACGAGTTAAATAACGTTAATCACTCAGCTTCTTCTGTCGTTGACCGTTACTGTTCATATATGCGCGCTACAGTTGCACGCGCACTACATTCGGATTTCTTAAAGGGGAAGCCTCAGGACAATACCCTATATAGATGTTTGTGTTTCTGTGGATTCTTAGTCACATATAATACACTTAAACTTATTCGTACATTATAAAATATCATATTTATTATCTTCGTCTTACTGTAATATTATGGATTTCAGTGTTTATATTTGTGTTTTCATATATGCAGCATTTTTATTGTGTACAAGTACACACACACACACACACAATTAAAAAGTAATTGAATAACAGAATCAAATAAGATAATACAGGGCAAAGTGAAATTCCATTTAAAAATCACAAATTCCAATAAGATTCCATGAATCAATAAAAAGTCAGGAGAAATTAAAATCCCATTAAAAAATAAAAATACAAAATCCTACAGGACAAAGTAAAATTCAATTAAAATAAATCAGAATGTGTAATAAGATTCTAAATTCTTATTGGACAAAGTGAAATTCCATTAAAATAAATCTGAATGTTAAATAGGATTTTAGGATCAAATAAAATCTTACAGGACAAAGTGAAATTCCATTAAAATAAATCAGAATGTCCAATAAGATTCTAAAATCCTACAGGACAAAGTGAAATTCCATTAAAATAAATCAGAATGTCCAATAAGATTCTAAAATCCAGTAGGATAAAGTGAAATTCCATTAAAATAAATCAGAATGTCCAATAAGATTCTAAAATCCTATAGGACAAAGTGAAATTCCATTAAAATAAATCAGAATGTCCAATAAGATTCTAAAATCCAACAGGACAAAGTAAAAATTCCATTAAAATAAATCAGATTGTCCAATAGGATTTTAAGAATCCAGTAAGATCCTAAAGGATAAACTAAAATTCCAATAGGATTTTTTGACAAGGGTTGCTACACCTCATTAGCGTTGTCAAAAATTTAGATTTTTCGATAGGCCTATTAGGGCTGGGCGATAAATCGATTTTATCGATTAACTCGAATGTGTAGTTTACATCGATTTGTTTGAATGAAAATCGGTTTTCTCTTTAATATCCGCCGACGCTCCCCTCTGGGCTCCAGCAGTTCTGAATGGGCTCAGCCCTCCCCCCACGCATTTACCATATTACAAATACACTAATATATATTTGTATTCAGAAAGGCAAGGAAAACAAATAACGCGTTATATTATTGATACTGATATAATACAACAGTTAAATAAACAAGAAGTTAATATTAAGTGACTTACATTGTCTGAGACAACTAGAGTACTGATAATAAGAACTGTGTTTTGTTCATACAGTGTGTTCAAAATTCAATAAATGCAGAGTACCATATGTATTGGTTTGTTATTTATTAATCATTTATAAAATAATGTAAGTGCCTTGCAAATAATCCATGAGTTGGTGGGAGGCAGCGGGGTGACGTAGGGCTGTTTTTTTGGGGGAGGGGGGTAGGGGGTACTTCTCCTTATCTCTTCTGACCCTAGCAACGCCCCTGGTGACAACAGCCAATCACATTATTTGATTGGTGTTGCATGAACATGAATGGCTATCATCTGTGTTAGGGTATTTGGATACGGTTATCTGATTGGTTGACGCCTGCTTTGGCACTTGAAATGTTGAAAAGATTTGAACTTCTGTCGTGAGCAACACCAGTGATGTGACACAACAGACCCACAGTTCAGTTTGGCAACGCTTGATCTCACTCCATTCAAAGTAAATGAGAGGCATAAAGCAATCTGATTTACTAACACCTGCATTGGCCCTTGAAAAGTTTTCAATTTCAGCTATGAGGAACGCCAGTGACGTGATGCAACGAACCCATAATTCAGTTCAGCAGCGCTTAATGTCACTCCATTCAAAATAAACAAGAAGTTTTGACACCAACGCCCCATGTGAATGTACCGTTACATTCACACATGGCTTTGGCGTCTACACTTGGAGCGCATGTCTGACGCTTGGTGCTGACTTGACTGTCATAGTGACAACAGCCAATCACATTAGTTTTCTGGTGGTGCATGAACACGATTGGTTTGCGTCTGTGCTAGGGTATTTGCATAAGGTGATCTGATTGGCTGACACCTACGCTGGTGCTTGAAAAGTTTAAAAGTTTTCAACTTCTGCCGTGAACAACAGCAGTGACGCAATGCAATGGACCCATAATTGAGTTCAGCAACTCTTGACATCACTCCATTTAAAGTAAACAAGCGGCGTTGATATCGATGCCCTGTGTGACTGTACCATTAACAAACATGTGCACGCGGCGGCCACTGTAAGTCCGTAAGACTGCAAGTGCACATAAAGTGTTGCATTTGGGACAGGGCCCTTGTGTACCATATCCATCAGACGTTCAGCCAACAATCCATGGCCATGGCATCTGAGGCTAAGACTAGCTAATTGAAAACTTATTACCTTAAAATCTCAGGGGGACTTCAAATACTGTAGATGAAAGAGCTGACAAAAAAGTTTGGGAATCCCTGCATTAAATGTAAATGCGAAATAACTTGAAAATACATAGTAATACATGGATATTTTGGATATATTAATATAATGTGTTGAAATGAATGTGTTCATCAGTAGTTGATGCAATGTTGAAATGTTGAGAAACTACTTATTTGTAAATCCAGTGGGGAAATGCTGTGTAGCCTCTCAATTTTCTGTGTAATTATAGTCTCCTGACTAGTGACTGGTCTTTGTGTGAATGCCTAAAAAACTAAAAGACTTTCTGAAGGTATATAAGCAGTAGGCCATTTTAGAAAAATGAAAAAGAAGGATTAGGGAGAATCAGTAAATTATGAATCATGTAATTAATAAAAATGTAACTGTAGTAGGTTACATTACCCTAGCTGAGTTATGCATGGGCAAACACCACTCTCATTCCTGTGAATAGATAAACCATAGTTTTCAGGTTTTCAGTATGATTGTGCCTCTCAGGGTGACGCAGAATGTAAACAGAACCACAGACGGGTGAGTCTAAATCTAAATAATCCTGTTGTTTTCAGATGCTCCTTTGAGGGTCTTTTTTCAGTTGTTTGTTCTGGATTCAAACTTGCGTTTAATGGGGGAATTCATTGGGATGGTAACCATGGTAACCCTTCAGCCCAAATTACCTCTGGATTTTCTAGTCAAAGGGAGGCGTTCTCTCCATCACAGTAAGAGAGAGTGGAAAATATATGCAATTGTTGCTCTCAAACCTGGAGCGTGTTATTTGAAGAGAAGAAAGGTTGGATCATGGTTGTTTACTAGTAAGCGTTATTGTCAGTTACTGGCTCAAACATCATGTTTAGACCCTATGTGTCTGTCTGATGCAATGTGTGACGTTTAGAACATGTTTTGTGCTTCTACAAACTAGGAAAAAAAAGAGGAAGTGGTGCCTCACCACTTCCTGGATGGTATTTCAAACAGGCCTTGTCTTGTTTTTGTTTTTAGTCGATTTAAAAAAAGATGGTCACTTGTGTTGTAGAAGTGAATAGTCCCTTGTAGGAAAAGTGAGAGGACCGTTTGGAGGGCATTTGGTCGGCAGGCCCACTAAAAGAAGAAAGATATCTCCAGAGGTGTGGCGAGAACTGAGGTGAAAGTTTTGACAGCAAACATGGCTGTACTGTATTGCTCTTTCATATAATCTCAGTATTCATAGCTTTGTCTGTTAGGGTTAAGTATCACCTTCGTTTCTCTTTGGAGAATCAAAATTGATGATATAAAAATGAATTTGGATAGCATATTTCAGATAGTTTGATCTTTGAAGAAGTGTTTAAGATAATGTTAAGATATTTTTGATATCTGAGCATAGCATCTTTTTTTAAACTTTGCTTGTAGAAGTTCTCACTTTTTCTTTTTGAGGAGACATCTGTTTAGTTTCAATTTGATCTCCATTTGATCTCGTTTCTAGGCATTGAAAGCAATAATTCGCTCTAAAATGAGAATTATGATGCTTTTATGTGCCAGAGCTTGAAGGACAAGGTCACCATTAGATTTTGAGTTCCATCGATATATTTTTGAAACGACCGTAAATATGTCAGAGTTTTCATTTCTGGGCCAGCTATTGCGTTAAAGAGGAAGAGATGGTTAAGATTTGAGACGTTTCTTTCTCTTTCCATCTTGTTTTTCTCTCCCGCAGCATGTTTTTGTTGTCAGAGAGGTTTATGTTTTGCCCGTCAGTCTGCGTTATGTCAATGTGGGCTGGCGTGCTTGATGCAGGAAGGCAGAAATCTCCGTGCTCCGTGTGTTCTCCTCCGTTCAGCCCGAGATCAGTGCCGTCTCCCGCAGACGTCTGCTGTGTGTTGTGGAGATTCTCCGTCCTTGTGTTTTGACGTTTGAAGTCGGCATCGGTTCGCCGTACTTCATCATAGCCATAAAAATGTCCGTTCGAAAACAAAACCTCGAGATGAATCGCGTCCTTGAAATTCCCTCAGGACACAAACACGCAGACAGAACAAGAACATCGCTTGGTTTTCAAACAGAAGCACTAGAAATCAAATGTCTGCTGCGTGAAACTGTTAATAAAGTTCACTTTTTGACATAAACTATGTTTTGAAACAGTCGAAAGAATGGCAGACTGTGAGGCTGAAGAGGAAAAAGGCGAATTCGGCAATCGTCAGGGTGAGCGATCATCACAACATCATATGACAATGTCAGGACTGCATTCCAATTTACATTCTTCTACTACGTAGCTACTTAAGTATGCACTTCGCTAATAATGGGAAAGAACAGCGTTTGGCTACAGTATGTACACCAGTTTTGGCACAATATATAAAATATCTGAATTGTTCATAATATCTGACATCAGAAACCACACTTGTCTTGGTACTGTACTTCTGTTTACTTTTTATGCAGTAGCCCCTACTGTGCACACCATATAACATTTGTGACCCCTGACCACAAAACCAGTCTTAAGTAGCCAAAAAGACATTGTATGGGTCAAAATTATACAATTTTCTTTTATGCCACAAATCATTATGATATTAAGATCATGTTCCATGAACATATTTTGTAAATTTCCTACCGTAAATATATCGAAACTTAATTTTTGATTAGTAAAATGGATTGCTAAGAACTTAATTTGGGCAGCTTTAAAGGTGATTTTCTCAATATTTAGATTTTTTTTTTCTTTTTCAAATAAACTCTACATCAATGGAAACCTTATTTATTCAGCTTTCGGATAAATACATCTTAGTTTCAAAAAATTGACCCTTATGACTGATTTTGTGGTCCAGGGTAACATTTTGTGTAGTATCTAACTAGAGCACACTAAACAGAACAGTATATCCCACAATCCTCCCATTTCCAAACTGTAAGGACTTTAAAATGGTAATAATAATACAAATAGTATTTAGTTTTTAGTAGAAGGCCCACATTCAGAACATACACTAGCAGTCAAAAGTTTTTGAACAGTAAGATTTGTAATGTTTTTTTTTTGTTTGTTTTTGTTTTTTAAAGATGTTTCTTCTGCTCACCAAGCCTGCATTTTTTGATCCAAAGTACAGCAAAAACAGTACATTTTTGAAATATTTTTACTATTTAAAATAACTGATTTCTATTTGAATATATTTTAAAGTGTAATTTATGTGTTGTGATTTCAAAGCTGATTTTTTAGCATCATTACTCCAGTCATATGATCCTTCAGAAATCATTCTAAAATTCTGATTTGTTGCTAATAATTGTCTTTAGCATCACTTTTGATCAATTTAAACTATCATTGCTAAATAAAAGTGTTGATAAATAAAAATTGATAATAATAATAAATGTTTTTTGAACAGTATATCAGTATATTAGAATGATTTTTGAAGGATCATGTGACACTGAAGACTGGAGTAATGATGCTGAAAGTGTAGCTTTGATCACAGGAATAAATTACATTTTAAAATATATTCAGTTGTGTCAAACAGTAAAAATATTCAAAATGTTACTGTTTTTGCTGTACTTTGGATCAAATAAATGCAGGCTTGGTGAGCAGAAGAGACTTCTTACTGTTCTTACTGTTCAAAAACTTTTGACTGGTAGTGTATGTTCTTTAAACAGTGAGAAGACAATCAGAAAATGTCTTTTACAAGTATACAATTGCTGACATTGGATTGGATGAAAGGTCTTTGGAGGGCGTGGTTTCTGGAGAGGGTTTGTCTCTTTTTTACATAAAAAAAGTACAACTGACAATTGTAGAAGAGACTTGCAACAAATTCTTATGCAGTGCAAGGAGTTATGGTTTTGAAAAAACATCAGAATGAACTCATTGTGCACATTTGGCTTGCTTTTTTTTTGGTTTGTTTTTTAAACATACTATGATTCAGGACACATTAATTCTAATCTTTTTATACTATATAGTAAGTATAGTATGTGAATTAGGATGCAGTCACGGTATTTTATGAAGGACAGACCAAGTGTTAAGCTGAAAACAAAAAAGTATCCTGAGCTTGATAATGTGGTAAATGACGTGTTTTATTGTGTGTTTTAAGGAGGAGAGATAAGAATGATCATTCAACCAACATCTTTAGAAGACCCCAAACTCAACAAACTTAAAGAGGTAAGATACTTTTAGGGTGGTGTGACATAGTGGCTAAAACTCAGGGCTTATAACTGGAAGATTTCTGGTTTGAGTTATTAAAAACGTCGAATAATTGACTAGTTACTGTACTGTAACATAATTTCCTGAGGAGAGTCTGAATATCTGTGGATTTTCTCTGTTGCTTTGTGACAGGTTTTGGTGGAATGGATCAACAAAACTCTGAAAGTTGAACACATTGTGGTACGATCGCTGGAGGAAGACCTCTATGATGGACTCGTCCTTCATCACCTGTTACGTAAGAATCACATCAGAGCAAAAAAATTATTAACAGGCATATTATTGATTAAAACTCACATGTTGAAAAATTCACCCAAAAATGAAAACTGTCTGAAAATGTACTCAACCTCAGGCTATCAAAGATATACATTAGTTTGTTTCTGCAGCAGAGCAGATTTGGAGAAATGTAGCATTACATCACTTGTTCACCAATGGATCCTCTGTGGTGAATGGGTGCCGTCAGAATGAAAGTCCAAACTGCTGATAAAAACATCATCATTAAGGCATTTTAACTTCAAACTGATACTTAAAATACGAGTCCATCTTCTGTTATCCTCTCTCATCAAAATCCACTCACATATTTGTTGGGTACTGTTTTGGACTGTTTTCAATTGTAAACAGTGCTTGATCCATGTATATTTCTCTCCTGATTCTTTTTCACTTTAGAAACCAATATTGTAGATTATGGACTCGTATTTTAGCCAGAAACATCAGTTTGAAATTCAAAATGTCTTGATGGATTTGTTTTTTGCAAACACACAGCTTTATGCTTCACAAAAAAATGAACTGATAGACTGGAGTGGTGTGGATTATTGTGATGTTTATATCAGCTGTTCTGACAGCACCCATTCACTGTAGAGGATCCACTGGTGAGCAGGCGGTAATGCTGAATTTTAACTCATCTACATCTTGGATGGCCTGAGGATGAGGATTTTGGCTTAACTATTGTTGAATTGTCATAAAAATTAAATCAATTAATTCTTTTTTTTTTTTAGGTGAAATGTCACCCTCTGTACAATTTTGTTGACACGTCTGTGTATGTTTTGATCTCAGGCAGGTTAGCAGGTGTTCAGTTACATGTAGAGGAGATCGCATTGAGCACTGAAGCCCAGGTTCGGAAACTAGAGGTGATCATGACCGCTCTCAACGAGTCCTTAGGGCTGAACGAGGAGAAGACCAAATGGAATGTTAAACGTGAGCCAATCAGATCAGCTCGTCATTGACTTATTTACATATTTATAAGCATATGCCTACCGTTCTCCCACCCCAATCTGTCAGTCATTCACAGCAAAGACCTGTTGGCTACATTGCATCTTCTGGTTGCTATGGCGAGGCGTTTCCAACCCGATCTGGTCCTGCCTGCGGTCAGCGTGGAGGTCGTCCAGTGTGAGGTGATTAATATTGAAATTATTTGAATGTGTCACGTAAATGTTTCAGAAAATACACTGACCAGATATGCGATGTTGTGAAAAAACACCTCCGCAATACCACTGTTATAGGTGGTTGTCAGGGTTTTCTAACATGTTCTGCGTGTTCATGTTTAAAAAAGTCAATTTCTGGTCTCATATTCTGGTTTGTAGATGTTTGACATAAATTATTTGAAATATTAATATGCATATAACAAAAAAAAGTCTTCACAAATCATCACTGCATATTATTAAAAAAATTATTATTCATATTATAAAGAGCAGTTCTATATATAATTTTTTCATCAATGTATATTTGAAAAATTACTATGCATACTATGCATATACTGAAAAATTGATTTCATGTTTTCGTAACTGTCCATAATTTGTGACTGCATAATATTTGAAAAATTACTATGCATATTACAATTAAAAAATCATAATTATTTCATAATTCATCATTACATATTATTTTAAAATCAATATGCATATTACAATGAATGATTGTTTTCATATTTTTTTCAGAGCATATTACTGCATTTTGTAAAAAAAAGTATGCATAATAATTAAATTGTTTTTATTATTTCTCACAGTTCATTACTGCATATTATTTAAAAAAAATATTTGTATATAATGAAAACATTGAACACTTTTTCCACAATTCATCAATGCATATTATTTGAAAAATCAATATGCATATTATAATGAAAAAATGTCATAATTCTTGTTACAATTTATCATTCCATATTTTTTGAACAATTAATATGCATATTATAATGAGAAAATGATTTCATAATTTTTTACAATTCATTATTTCAATTTCATATTTCATTAAATATGCATGATGCATGCATGCATTAAAAATGATGTGCATATTATAATGAAAAACATTGCTTCATGTTTTCGACCACAATTCATCACTGCATATTATTTGAAAAATTAATATGCTTATTATAATGAAAAAAAATGATTTAATAATTTTTCACAATTCATTATTTCAATTTCATATTTCATCAAATATGCATATTCTAAAGAAAAAAATGCTTAATGTTTTTGACCACAATTCATCATTGCATATTATTTAAAAAATGAATATGACATTATAATGAAAAAAAGATTTAAAAATGATTTAATAAACCATAACTACATATTATTTCAATAATTTTACTTTTAAAATCATTATGCATATTATAATGAACAATTGTTTTTGAACAACATAATTAACACTGAACAACAATTTTTCACAGCTTATAACTTCATTTTTTAAAAAATAATATGCATATTGTATTATCATGTTTTGTAAAATTTCACAATTTATGACTGCAAAATATTTTAAAAAATGATGTGTGTATTATAATGAAAAACAATTGCTTCATGTTTTTGACCACAATCCATTATTGCAAGAAATTATTTCATAATTTTTCACAATTCATTATTTGAAAAATCAATATGCATATTATAATGAAAAAAGATGTAACTTTTCACGGTTGAAAAATTAATATGCATATTATGAGATTTAACAAAAAACACACATTTTTCATCAAAATGAATTAACTTTTTTTCTGCTTATGTAATCAAAGTAGCATATCCAGAGAAAAAATCTATTAACCAATATTATAAGAGCCTGATATCCATCATCCAATCAAATCCAAATGGAATGAAGTCCCACATTATTCAATTTGATTATTCACTGAGCAGTTAAATTACATTACAGAAGTTAAATATTCATGT
Source organism: Labeo catla (assembly GCA_012976165.1). Classification (NCBI taxonomy): domain Eukaryota; kingdom Metazoa; phylum Chordata; class Actinopteri; order Cypriniformes; family Cyprinidae; genus Labeo; species Labeo catla. Next base: position 162,708 of record VONZ01000612.1, read on the forward strand.
TGTCAGCATTCATTAAAATCTAATTTGTTAAACAGGTCACAAAAACTGGCATCAAGGCAGACAAGCAGACAGAATTTATCACATTTCAAAGGTCTGTGAAGAACCTCCTTCCCTATTAAACATTTAACTGCACTTTGAATCTCTGTGACACCGTCCAAACCAGTGTTTTCATGGTCTGCTGTGTGTCTCCGCAGTAATTCCAGCGCGGAACTCGAGAGAGAATCTTACAGTGAGTCAAACGGAGGCTTTTCATTTCCATATTTATAAGCATCAGTGACTTTCAGATAGTGGAGGCCTATAAAGAAAAAAAGCGGTGGCTTCTTAATCTTTCTCTTGCACTGTCTTTGCAGAGGAATGTCCTATTGATGAGCTCTTCAAGCTGGAGGCACACAAAATTGAGACCGTGAAAAAGGTTGTGATGCAGTTCCACACGTCTCTAAATGTAGCCTTTGACACACATCTTTCACAGCTTCATTACGCTTTCTTTCCTACAGGCCATTTTGCACTTTGTGAATAAGAACATGTCATCTCTGGGACTGAATGTGACAGACCTCGACAGACAGGTGTGCAAACCCTAGTTTAAAAGCCTCATGTTGCATTTTTTTCCTTAAATAAGAATAGTTCACCCAGTTCCATCACTTGCTCACCAACGGATCCACTGCAGTGAATGGGTGCCGTCAGAATGAGAGTCCAAAGAGCTGATAAAAACATCACAATAATCCACAAGTAATCCACACCACTCTAATGCATCAATTAAGGTTTTGTGAAACGAAAAGCTACGTTTTTCTAATGAACAAACACATCATTGAGATTTTTTTACCTTCAGACTGAATCAGGAGAGAAATATGCACAGATCAAGCACAGTGAAAACAGTTTTTAACGTCTCACATTCATGTTTTATATGTTTGTGGTTTAATAGTATGATTTTGTTAGTTTGCAGATGGTGTGATTCTCCTCTTGTTGATCGGTCAGCTGGAGGGCTTCTTCATTCCTCTCTGTGAGTTCTACCTTTGTCCTGTCGGGAGCTCGGAAATGGTGAGAACCTGAGAAAGTTCAGAGTTTTGCATTTGCATTTGCACAGGAGCCATGTTGTTAGTGAGCTCCATTTCGCTTTACAACAATAAGCAAAATTTAATCCAGGCTTATAGGATTTTACATCAGCGTAACTTCACATGCACCTCCGGGAAATGTCTTGCCATCGTATAATTAACGTCTTTTAGGATGACTGTGCATATGACAGCACAGCAGCATAAGGCATGTTAAGAAACTGAGGGTAATGCAAAAGACAGAATTTAAAACTAATGAACCTACGGTTACCAGAGAATATACAGTGTTGCAGCGTTTGCATTACATTTAATTGTTTTGTTCTTTTTCTCATTGTTGCTTATTCACCCATGCAGCTTCATAATGTGACCCTTGCATTGGATCTTCTCATAGACCAAGGATTTCCGGTTCAGTCCGTTGACCCTCAAGGTAATTATTTTGGGGTGATCCAAACCCTAGTGAGCTGCCTTGCTGTCTAAAGTGTACATCCTAAACAAAACCACTTGAGAAACTCAAATCTTATTAGGCAGCATCATTTTCCAGCCATCTGTTTGATGTCATAGACAGTTGAAGTCAAAAGTTTACATACACCTTGCAGAATCTGCAAAATGTTAATTATTTTACCAAAATAAGAGGGATCATACAAAATGCATGTTATTTTTTATTTAGAACTGACCTGATAAAAGATGATCACATATAGTTCACAAGTGAAAATCATAATTGAATTTATTCAAATTACCCCGTTCAAAAGTTTACATACACTTGATTTTTAATACTGTGTTGTTATCTGAATGATCCACATTAGTGTTTTTTTTTTTGTTTAGTGATAGTTGTTCATGAGTCCCTTGCTTATCCTGAACAGTTAAACTGCTCGCTGAAAAATCCTTCAGGTCCCACAAATTCTTTGGTTTTTCAGTATTTTTGTGTACTTGTCCTCAGTGTGAAAAGATGGATCTCACAATCATACAGTCATTGATGGAAAAGGTTCAAATACACAAAATGCTGAAAAACCACAGAATTTTTCCGAGCAAGCAGTTTAACTGTTCAGGACAAACAAGAGACTCATGAAGTGCTATCACTAAACAAAAACAACAACAACAAAAACACAGCTGTGGATCATTCAGGTAACAGCATTAAGATTAAAGTATATGTAAACTTTTGAACCGGGTCATTTTTATAAATTCAGCTAATATTTTCTCTCTTGTCTCTATATGTAAACATCTTTTATGTGAGTACTAAATTAAAAATAACATGCATTTTGTATGATCACTCTTATTTTGGTAAAATAAGTAATATTTTGCAGATTCCGCAAGGTTTATGTAAACTTTTGAGCTCAACTGTATGGTCACTGCTGCTTGAACTAAACCCATATTTATGCTGTACTTTTTTAGTAGAATAGCTGTTAGGGTTGATAGTTGATCTGTCTGGTTGTCTCATTGAATAAAAGCTAATTTTTCATGTTTCTCACAGATATTGTTTCCCAAGATGTTCCAGCCACCGTGAAAGTGCTGTATTACTTATTCAAGAAGCACAAAAACAAATAATCTAGCGACTCCAGACCTTTTGATTCAATAAAACCTTTCAGAATGCTTTAAATAATCAAATTCACTGTAAATGTGCGTCTTCCTTCTGACTGAAAATCAGGGCACAGAGTTGACAGTCAGATTACTTTGGCACTCAGAGTGTTAGAACACATTAGAAGCAATTGTACAGAGTGTCTCTGAACCATTGAAGAGGCTTCAGAGAGAAAATGAGAGAACATGGCCACTCATCTCATCATGGAAATTGCTTTTGGATGCTGACGGCTTCAATTTAATGTCACCTTTTCACTCTTCCACTTTCCATGCTTTTTCTTTTTCATTTGGACAGGTGTGCATTAGACTTAATGTATCGCTCACGAGTTTTCTGCTGACTTGAAGCTTGTTTTCAAATAAAAGTACCACATACTGCAGCTCTGAAATGATGCAAGTTTTTCTTTAATACTGGATTTATATGTGAGTGTGTGCCGGCGTCTCTGTGACGCGCTTTATCACGAAGGACCGTTTGTCTAGAAACGCTTATGCGCCAAAAACTAATTTATTTATTCATTTATTTATTTTATTTATAAAGCTTAGTCTAAGGTTATAAAACTAATACATTTTATATTAAATGCTGTTTAAACAGTAATGACGTTTTGACGCTCTTATGTCGTGTGGCAAATCGCTGTTGATACTTCATTTTAAGCGGAAGCAGCACGTAGTCAGAAGCGCGCATAAAACGATCTCTCTTCCTCTTTACTAGTAATGAAAAACATGAATGAACATCATACGGTATGTTGAAAGATGCAGTACATCTTACTGAAACTTATAAACTCTCCTGCAGTCGCAAGAATACGTTGATAAAATCGCTTGTAAACAAACGGTCACGTGACGATACATTTCACCTCAGGAAGGTCATTTGTTTGGAAATCCTGAGGTGAAACGTACTTTTTCCATAGCTCGTAATCTATAAAAAACTTTGCTGAAGTCGTAAATACATTGTTAGATATTGATAATATTAGTCAGAGTGTGGACAAATTTCAAGCGAACACTACAAAAACATTATTTCTAAACTTAAGAGAAGCTCATATTCTTGATGTCAACAGTAAAGGGCATCTCTCACTGAGAGTACCCACCATCCACCTCCTTAATTTAATTTCCTTAATGTGTGTTCTTTCAAATTGGATACGGTGAATGACTTCCATTTAATCTAAATGGCAAAAGCATTATGGGTGGTTTAAAAGAGTCTCCTCTCAGCGAATGGGCCGGGATTCGAGGTGCGGGTGGATGGAAGCTCTGATGGCGTTTTAATGGTGAATTGCCCCTGGGTGATTTTTTACCATTGCTGTTACTGAGCAGAAAACGTATGAAGCTGACATTTTTCATCCTAACACCCGTTTGTTATTCGTTTATATTCATAACCGCAATTTTTCAGCCTTTCTTATCCCTTGCCGTGGGTGTTAGTGTCATAAAAATGAATGAAATCTGTAGGACTGAGGATGGTAAGAAAGCAGATTGCAATAGAGATGTGTAGGTGGCTTGGACAGACAGACAGACAGAATGTCTGGAAATTCTCACATTATTAACTTCAGAAGCAGCCTACGTAATGACCCCAAGCGACCAGATGACACCCCGTCTAGAGCTGTACAGCTCTCTGATTATTTGGGTGGATGAGCCTGTGAGACACAAATATCCATCCGTCCAGTTTGCCCTATGCGTCCACTTCGAACCATCTAATGACCTGCAGCGATGGGGCGATTTCTGGGGTTGATGAGGGGGTTACTGAAGGCGACGAATGGTTTAAATGAATACAGACGCCAGCAATGTGCGAACGAAACCCCCTGCTGATGTCTCATCATCTCACGCCTAGAGCAAGAAAGACGTCTGAGTCACTGGTGATAATGCTTCAAAACTGGTAAGGACAACGCAAACACAAATTGTAACTTTCTAAAAGTTTATTTTTCCTGTGTTGTACAAATTTGACAAAGTATAACATAATGCTACTTTGAACATAGTACCCACTTGTGAAACAATGACGAGAGTTGTGTTCGTGTGTGTTTTACCAGACCACCTGTTGTGAGGTAAAAGCCACAAAGCCGTACGAACAGGTGAAGATTGACAGTAAGGCAACTGCTGATGTGGAGGAGCTTGACATTGGACTTTTTAGGTAAACACTGTAATTTATGGTACGTGAAACGTCTTTCCAGTGGTGACTTGAGAGTTGCAATCACTTACAGCAAATCTTGGCTTTCAATTCAAGCTTCCATAGTGGTGAGAATCCAATTACGAGAATGATGACTTTCCAAGTTTCCTGGACCATGATGTTGATTAAAGGTCGAGGAATGACTCTTCGAGGTGGCAACAGGTTGTTTAAAAGCCACCCGTTGCACGCCAATCTCTGATACAAGTTCAGTCAAATAATTTAGTATGACTAGCAATCAGAAAATATCACCATTAGTGCACGTTTTATGTGGCACTTAAAATCTCAAAACAAACTCCTCCTGAATCCTAGTCATAGTTATTTAGCATGGGTGAATTTCACAAAAAGTCAAATAAAATCAAAAGGAAAATAAGAAATTATATTTTGCTTAAAGCTTATTTAACACAATTTAGATTTGTAATTGTACAATTAATGTTCATGATAAGCAAATTTCCTCTTACCAATAATGCTAAAATAAGTTATTAATTTGTAATATTTTTTAATTTAAATAAAAACAATAAACATTGTGCTGCTTATTATTTTTCATGCTAATTTTACATTTTAATTAGTATTTTTTGCTGTAATAAAGTAAAAAATACTGTGTTGTAATTAGAATCTTTTTATATAATAATATATTATACTTATGACAAAAATCTCAAAAGTAAAATGTACTAATTAATGACAGTAATTTGAAGTTAAAATGTGTTAGCAATGTCCCTCATTTTCTTCATTTAAAATATGGTTTCTTATTTATTCCTTTTGATTTTAGAGGTGAAATATGACCTGAATATGTTAGCAATGCTTAGGCCCACACAGAATATGCATATTCAGATTTTTTTGTCCTTCATTTTTGCTAATTGTGGCCAAAAAAAAAAAAAAAAGAATTTTTTGAAATGGTTTTAATTTTAGAAAGTATGTCAAACTGAGCTGAACAAACATTTTAAGTAAACAAACACACCAGGGAGCAAGCTTTGTAAATAATGAGTGGATTTTGCAGAAATCTGTGGGCAGTGATTTCATGCAGGCCTAGCAATGCCCAAACATCTTCAGCAGAGTTTCCATATTCTCTAGAATAGATGATGAATCACAGGCGATCCTCCTGCCAACTGACACCATAATTAAACTCACACCTGCTGAAACCAGAGATCACGTCTCCTTCTCGTAATCTCATCTGATCACATTTACCTTGAGCTCGTTTCTGAACCACCAATTACTTCAGTCCAAAGATGGTGAAGCCGCAGCCACGATGGCGCTGTTCTGTTGTACGAGTGTAATTGGGCTGCTGTCTGCCAAAAACTGATCTGTGGACTCCAACCAGCTGACATATTCTAAACTTATTGCTTTGGTGCAGAATCCAAGACTGAAGAGCTTGTTTTATAGACTTCAGCTTGCTGATCAGTGCATGTGAAGTAAGTTTATGTTGCTCTTGAACACGCCTGTGTCTAATATTTTGTTCTGTTTTTGATGACATCTGGAAATTAGAAGAATAGATGTTCCTTGTTGCTCTTGGAACATTTATATTAAACAACCATTGACCAAATTCTGAAATCAGAGAGAAATGATTGGTTGATATAAATAAAATAAACTTAGAATCTGAAATCTGATTGGCTGACAGTAATGTTCTTCCAGAACAAGCGAGGATGTTGATGAAGGAACATGCTCTACTTGGCTATATCAAGTTTAGCTTGATATTTCAACAGTCATGAGAAGCTCATACCCAGCTAACAGTGAACGTTTTCAGAACTTTGGCTAATGTTCTGGCAAGGTTCTCTCAAATTATGAATGAATGTTCTTCCCGTAATAATAATAGAATATTCGTTTAGAGTTATTTGATCTTTAATAATGTTCTCAAAACAATATGAAATGCAAAAACATTACTTATACTTTGTTCATGAAATGTTTCATTTCTGAATCGTTCAGGTTGGATGTTCATCTTTTTTTAAATGTTACTACATGTTTCAGAGCAAAGCAACGTTCCCATATTGTTTGGAAAATTATAAAATGGAGTGGTCCCTTAAGGGGCTGTTCACACAGAATGTGTTTTTCCATTCCAATGTGCTACTTTCAATTGTTTCTCTATGTAAATGCGCTAGACAGACATGTGTAACCGTTGCAGTGTCTCGCACATAAGTGATGTGTTTTAAAGATTCCATGTCACATGTTTTTAAATGTTACTATATGTTTCAGAATGTTTAGAGAACTTTTAAAAGTAACTATTCCATAATGTTTGGAAAATTATAAAATGGAATGTTCCCTTAAAGGAGAAGTCCACTTCCAGCACAACAATTCACCAATAATTTACTCACCCCCTTGTCATCCAAGATGTTCATGTCTTTCTGTCTTCAGTCGTGAAGAAATTATGTTTTTTGAGGAAAGCATTTCAGGATTTTTCTCCATATAATGGACTTCATTGGTGCCCCAATTTTGAACTTCCAAAATGTAGTTTAAATGCAAGTTCAAAGGGCACTAAACGATGCTAGCCGAGGAAGAAGGGTCTTATCTAGCGAAACGATCTGTCATTTTTTTCGGAAAATAAAAATTTGTATACTTTTTAAGCACAATAGCTCATGCGCATTCACGTACTATTGAATCACGTCAAAAGGTCATGCAGAATGTAGGTAGAACCACAGACCCACTGTTTACAAAAACGAACGCGCAAAGACTAAGAAAGTACAAGTAAGTCAAACGCTGTTTACAAACAAAAAGGTACAATGATGTCGGATGATTCTGAAGTTGTCAGAAAAAATAACATGGCGTTTTTCTACATAGTGTGCTACACAAACTTTTGTGCTTAAAAAGTATACAAATTTTTATTTTTCGATGACCAGTCGTTTTACTAGATAGGACCCTACTTCCTCGGCTGGGATCGTTTATAGCTCTTTAAAGCTGCATTTAAACTGCATTTTGGAAGCTCAAATTCGGGGCACCAATGAAGTCCATTATATGAAGACAAATCCTGAAATGCTTTCCTCAAAAACTGTAATTTCTTCACGACTGAAGACAGAAAGACTTGAACATCTCGGATGACAAGGGGTGAGTACATTATTTGTAAATTGTTGTTCTGGAAGTGGAGTTTTCCTTTAAAGGGCCTTTCACTAAGAATGCGTTTCTTCATTCCGATGTGCTACGTACCATTGTTTTTTTATCTAAACGCATTAGACGGACATGTATGACCGTTGTACTTGCGTCCTTTGCAGCATCTTGCACGAGCGTTGCTTTTTAAAGATGCTGTGACGCGTTTTTAAAATATTACCACGTTTCAGAACTTTCAGAGAACATTTAAAAGTAACATTCCAATAATGCCCGGTCCTGGAGGGCTGGTGTCCTTGCAGAGTTTAGCTACAACCCTAATCAAACACACCTGAACCAGCTAATCAAGGTCTCACTAGGTATACTTAAAACTTCCAGGTGTGTTGAGGAAAGTTGGAGGTAAACTCTGCAGGACACCGGCCCTCCAGGAACAAGTTTGGTCACCACTGTCTTAAGGGGATGTTCACATAGAATGTGTTTTTCCATTCCAATGCACTACTTTCCATTGTTTTTCTATGTAAATGCGTTAGACGGATGTATATAACCGTTGCACTCGTGTCTTTTGCAGCATCTTGCACATAAGTGGTGCGTTTTTAAGATGCCATGTCAAGTTTGTTTTAATGTTGCATGTTTCAGAACTTTTAGAGAACATTTAAAAGTAACATTTGAATAATGTTTGGATAAATATAAAATGGAATGTTCCCATTCCAATGTGCTACTTTCCATTGTTTTTCTATGTAATGTGTTAGACGGATGTGTTTGGCCGTTGCACTTGCATGTTTTGCAGCGTCTCGCACATGAGTGACGCTTTTTTTAAGACACTGTGTCAAGCGACGCATTTTAATATTGATATTACCATATCAATTTTTTTTAAATGACACATTTTAAAAAATGTTTTTAAAAGGTTTCAGAACATTCAGAGAACATTCAAAAGTAATGTGCCCATAATGTTTGGAAAAATGGAATGTTCCATTAAGGGGCTGTTCACAAAGAACACATTTTTCCATTCCAGTGTGCTACTTTTCATAGTTTTTCTATGTAAACACGTTAGACAGACGTGTATAGGTGTTGCACTTGTGTCTTTTGCAGCATCTCGTACATGAGAGGTGCATTTTTAAGACACCATATAATATTTTAAAAATATGTTACTACAAGTTTCAGAATGTTCAGAGAACATTTAAAAATAACGTTCCCATAATGTTTGGAAAATTATAAAATGGAATGTTCCCTTAAAGGACCATTCACACAGAATGTGATTTTTCCATTCCAGTGCACTACTTTCCATTGTTTTTCTATGTTAACATGCTGGATGGATGTTTATGACCATTGCACTTGTGTCTTTTGCACAATGTCAGTTCCAAAACAGTTGACCAATCAGAAGACCCCGGAGGCGGTGCAAGCATTGCAAGCTTTTGTTTACCGTATCAAGTTGGCATGGCAACTGTTTAATTTGATGGCAACATGGTGGAGGAGGCATCCTGCACTGTGTTTTTCAAAAAAACATTCCTGAGCAGTATGTCTCGTGTTTTTAGACATGTTCTGTGTGATTACTCTCTTAATGTTCACATAGCAAAAACATTTTTAAAAACTGGACATTTCGCTTCATAACATTAGCAAAACATTCTTAGAACGTATTTTTGTTAGCTGGGTAATGCCTTACAAAACCAAGGTAAACAAAGGGGATTTTAAAAAGTTTCCGTTTTGCTGACCTTTCTGTAAGTGTGTGACTGTCTGCTTTGTCATCTTCAAAGGAGTGTATAATCATGTTTTTATTTTGGCATTTCACTCAGAAACTGAAGTCTAAATGAACTCAACCGATCAATATCAATAATAGAGTGCGTACCGCTGAACAAAACCTCTTCAGAGGCCTCAAAAAACAACGTGACAGACATACACAATGAACTCTATGATGGGAATAAAAAAATGCAATTTAACACAATTTGCTACCTCACTGATCCTTACAGATGAGAATATGTCAAATCACAACAGTAGTCAAAAACAGACATTCACCGTAATATTTCATTTCACATCTTCACTGCAAAACCACCCATGACATGTGAGTTTTGATATTTACTGCAAAAAGGTCATTTAACTTCTAGTACTGAGTCATGAGAGTGGTGCTTGGATCTTTTAAATGATGTTTGATGTCTTCATTCATCACTCAACGTTTTCCCTGACTACGAATAAATAAACCAACACCGCACAGTCACAGAGAGTTTAATCCAGAAGAGCTCACAAAATGGTGCAGAAACGGCTACATAGGTCCTCCAAAGACGTCCTGGGTGAGTTCTGTGTCCATCGAAGTCCAGTTCAGTCCGAAGTCTGGTTCCGGAGTTTCACGAACCTCGGTACAGCCGTTCTTCAGAATCTCTCGTTCCACCACTGGACCATTTCCAGTGGGTTCAGACTTGAGGTTCTGGGTTAGTCGAGGGGTTGAAGGTTGTGCTCTGTGAGATTTGGACCACATTGAGAGACTTGGGGCAAATGGGCCCCTGTGACATGTAGGTCCATGTGACAGGGGCATGTAGTACGTCTCCCATAATGCACTTCCTCACCGGGGGACTCCAACAGTTGGTCCTTACATTTGGTCAGTCTCTGTTTTGAAAAAAGGAGTATAAGGAATTGATTAGTAAAACATTGGAACAAAGGCATCTGCTAAAAAGAAAAAAGGGAATGCAATTTATAAAAGCATTTTTAGTGCAATATGTGCGGAAGCATGGTCTATTTATGTAACTGGCAAAACTTAGCAACCGTGTGTGTGTGTGTATCTGAAGAGGTGGACAGCAGAAATGTCACACTCTCTGGCCTGTGTTTGGTAAGGCTCTTGGAGCACAAGCACTCAAGAGTGGACATGACAAGTGTAGGTTTCACTGTGTGCTCTTACAGAAATCTGCCCATAGTACAAGAGAGGGAGAGACAGTGAGTTGGCAGACCTTCTCTAATAATACACCATGTGCTGCCTCTGAGAACCTGTTTTGAATCCAGGCCATGTCTCTGGTGTGAAGCAGACATATGTACCCCTGACCGAACCGGGGCACAGTGCATGCTGGGAGATCAGTCTCAGAGCAGCAGGAGGCTGAGAGGTTAGCCAATGCTAACATTAGCACAACAACTCAGAACTACCATTTCCATACAGCCAGACACATCAGTGCCTCTTCAAAATACGTTTGGGAATTGTAATGCATTTAACAATTCCAGTTCTTTAACAATTGATAATGCAATGTACAGTGTACATTACCACTGATATAATGTATATCTTTAACAAAACATTATTATACATCATGTGAACAAATTATTAGGTCTCTCAAACCTTAAGCACAACATACTGTATAACACTGTATCAGTCTGGACCAATAAAGTGCAGTTGAGTGAGTCAGATTATTTGAGAAACTGCTTCAACTGATTAATAAGTGTTTCTGATTTACTAAAAAGAACCAAGTCATAAAAATCATTAGTGACAGAATCAGACCTGCATCACTGATTCGCTAAGAAGAATCGGCTCACAAAAGTCATCAGCTCAGGAATTGGACTGGACTGGCCGTGCTGTATAATTGTGATTCATTAAAAAGAACGGACTCATAACAGTCAATCTCTCCAGAATCTGACTTGGTTGCACTGTGTGTTTTGCTAAAAAGTGCCGGCTCATAAGGAGGAATAGACTTCACTGGGCACACTGTTTGTTTGTGATTCACTGTTTAAAAAAAAAGATTCATAAGAGTCATTCTCTCTGGAATCAGACTTCACTTGTTGCACTGTGTGTTTGTGGTTCACTAAAAAGAACAGATAAATAAAAGTTATTGTCTCCGGAATCTGACTTTACTGGTTGCACTGTATGTTTTGCTGAAAAATGTCAGATTATAGGGAGGATTTGACTTTACTGGTCACATTGTATATTTGTGATTTACTATTAAGAAATTACTCATAAGAGTCATTCTCACGTGAATCAGACTTACTGGTTGTGCTGTATGCCTGTGATTCACTAAAAAAGTACTGATTCATAAGAGAGTCATTCTGTTGGGAATTTAACTTCACTGGTCACACTGTATATTTGTGGTTCGCTATAAAGAATTGACTCATAAGAGTCATTCTCAAGTGAATCAGACTTCACTGGTTGAGCTGTATGTTATTTGCTAAAAAGTGCACATTCATGAGAGTCATTTTGTTGGAAATTAATCTTCAGTGTTCACACTGTATATTTGTGATATGCCATAAAGAAATGACTCATAAGAGTCATTCTCACAGGAATTGGACTTCATTGGTCGTGCTGTATATTTGTGGTTCGCTATAAAGAAATGACTCCTAAGAGTCATTCTCACGTGAATCTGACTTCACTAGTTGAGCTGGATATTTGTGATTTGCTAAAAAGTACTGATTCATGAGAGTCTTTCTCACGGGAATTGGACTTCACTGGTCGTGCTGTATATTTGTGATTTGCTATAAAGAAATGACTCACAAGAATCATTTTCATGGGAATCGGAAATCACTGGTCACACTGCATGTTTGTAATTTGATAAATGGAATGACTCAAGAATCATTAACTAGGAAATTGGACTTGACTGATCACACTGTATGTTTGGGTACAATATTAAATACTGAACATGTTCAGAGTATTTTAAGAACGCAAAAGAATACATGTGTGAGAATGTAAACAAATGCCTTGAAAATTGGTTCTGTATTTTATTTTTTTTTATTGTCTTGGCTCCCAACCCTACTTGAATGACTTTTTTGAATTTCATTACATCTGTATCGCATTGACAGCGATACATTTAAAATGAGAACAAATAGAGACTTTTTTTGTCAGGAGGAACATCTGAGAAGCAAAGGCAAAAAAAAAACCTTTAATCCCACGTGTGCCATCTAAAGATTCAGAAGAGAATTCAGCAATGTCCTAAAAGCAATAATGAACAGCCTAGCAGTAGATGTTTTCTCTTGTGTTTGACAATGTCCAAAAAAACATCAATCTGACATGCTGAGCAACCAGAATCTAATCACATAAACCATCAGAGAAGCTCAATGTGTCTTAAGGGGGCACTGAAATATGGCTCTTAATAAAATGTGTCCTGTTTATAGGCTTTTAAAGCTGATTCCCATGCATGACACGTCAGTCAAACCAGATGTTGCAGAGCAAACACACAAGATCTTCCCCCATCATTCCCCTGGGGTTCTGCCCTTCTCTAGATCACACAATATAAGAATCAGATGCCATTTAAAGACCCTGGCAGTGTTTTCTCATGCCAGCAGGAGGGGAATGGCACGTAGCCCTCAAATAAAAACACAGTAAATGGGCAAAGAGTGATCTGACCCATATAAACGGCTTTATGAATAGACCGTAAGCAGTTATTGAATTTGCTTAGTTCTATTTTGGTCAGGGACTTCCATTTGTGGTTGTCTTTTTCTTTCTTTCTTTTTTTTTTTTTTCTCTCTAACAGATGTTCCCCTCTGAGCTGGGCTCAATTCAGTAAATTCCCACAATGCTCTTGGGGAAGGGGCTTTAAAGATCTCGACCATCCAACTTGAGCCCTCTTATGAAAGGCTATTCATGTCTTCAGCTAGTACAATAACATGCTGTGCTTCTTCAGTGCCACTAAAGAACTAATTTAGTATAGACTGCAGAAAAAACAAAACTGTACTATAATAATAATAATAATAATAATAATAAATAAATAAATAAATAACCTAATGAGACAATTTAATATTGTTTTATATATATATATATATATATATATATATACAGTGCCCTCCACTAATATTGGCACCCTTGGTAAATAAGACGGCTATGAAAATAAATCTGCTTTGTTTATCTTTTTGATCTTACATTCAAATAATTCACAAAATGCTAACCTTTCATTGAAGTAAAACAATTAAAAGTGAGGGGAAACTCACGTTATGAAATAAATGTTTTTCTCCAATGCATGGTGGGCACAATTATTGGCACCCCTAGAAATTATAATGAGTAAAATATCTCTGAAGTAAATTCCCATTCATATTTGCACTTATTTAGCACACTAGAATGACTAGGAGTATGATATTGTCCAGCCATGACTTCCTGTTTCACAGGATTATAAATGTGAGGAGCACAAAGGACAAATTCTCTTAATCATCCATCACAAGGAATAAAGCCAAATAATATAGTTCTGATGTGCAAAACAAGATTGTTGAGCTTCACAAAATAGAAAGTGGCTGTAAGAAAAGAGCTAAAGCATTGAAAATCCCAATTTCCATAATTAGGACAATATTTAAGAATTCCAATCAACTAAAGATGTTACAAATCTGCCTGGAAAAGGATGTGTTTCTATATCGTCCTAATGCATGGTGAGGAGGAGAGTTTAATTATTCTTACAATGATTTATTATATATGTAATTTAGTAGTAGTAGTAGTAGTAGTTATAGTAATAATCATAATACTCACACAATAATAACAATAATAAATTTTATAGATATTAAAAATAACAATAATTGTATTCTTACAATGATATATTATATGTTTGATTTACTAGTAGTAGTTGTAGTAATAATGATAATAATCACACATATAATAATATAATAATAATAACAATAATAATAATAAAATACAATTTATTATTATTATTATTATTATTATTATTTATACATTTTTTATGTATGCACACAATAATAATAATAATAATAATAGTAATAATAATTTATAGGAATAAAAAAAATATTATTAAAATGATTTATTATATATGTGATTTAATAGTAGTAGTAGTAGTGGTAGTAGTAGTAATAATAATAATACTCACACATATAGTAATAATAATAATATTCCATATATAAACATAAAATACAGTTCTTTATAGATAGATAGATGGCTATTAAAAATATTTAGTAATACTAATAATAATAGTAATCATAAATATTATTATATTATCTGTTTTTCTAAAAGTTTATTTATGAACATTCATTTTTATTATATATAATATATGTTATTATATTATATTATATTATATTATATATTATTTTATTATATATAATATAGTTAATATTTAAGAATAATAATACTCAAGTATTATTATAGAACACTATATAGTGATAAATCACTATATTAACTATATTATATATAAAATATAAAAATAATAATACTTATGATGATTATTGTTATTGCTATTGCTAATATTGTTAATATCTATATATCTATCTATAAAGAACTATATTTTGTGTTTATATATAGAATAATAACAACAACAACAATAATAATAATAATAAGTATTATTATTATTATTATTATTACATGTGTGAGTATTATTATTATTATTATTATTATTACTACTACTACTACTACTACTATTAAATCACATATATTATAAAACATTTTTTTTTTTCTTTTCAAGAGTCAAGAGTTTCATTCTGTCCCCAGTGGGAAATAATATGCTGCACAAACCAGTAAAATCTTAGCCAATCAGAGCATACCAGAGGGATGCCCATCTAAATGGACAGAGTTTTTAACAAATGAGATTTCACAGTGGGTGGGGCCACCCAGCACAACCACGTAATAGAAACCACACGACCAACAATATCTTGTAGTGTGTCAGAAGTCATAATTTGTTAAACTCAGATTTACATAAAGATGTGAATTATCGCTTGAAGCTTTTTGGAGTCGTGTCTGCTTGAAAGCTCACGCATAAAATCTCAGTGTCATACTCATCTCGTTTATCTGTCTCACAGCAGAGTTTCAAAGTCTCCGCTCGGAGGCTGAAGCTTTCAGGGACTCCTGTGATTGTTAATGAGAGGGTTCAGCACAAACGACAGGCTTAATTAGATGGGTATTCACTCAGACTAACACGGCTGCAGCGTCTCCCTGACACACTGGTGGACTGTAAGAGAATAGTTTGTGTCTGTATGCGTTCCTCCTCAGACAGCACACCCACGGGCGAGTCGCTGGAGTTCACAGAGTTAGCGAGGTTCATGCGATCAAATACTTGTCAGATGTTCAAGAGACACTAAAAGACCTGTCAAACTATGTTTAAAGTGATAGTTCACCCAAAAATGAAAAGCCTGCCATCATTTATTCATTTCAACCCTGTCTGTGGAGCACAAAAGATGATATTCTGAAAAATGTTTGAACTAATTTTGTCCATATAAACAAAGTCAGTGGACTCCTTATGTCCCTACACTGCAAAAAAAAATTATGCTCCTTCTCAGTATTTTCTCTTGATTTCCAGTACAAATATTTAAATATTATACATTTAGAAGCAAAATGACTTAAGATATTAAGCTGTGTTTTCTAAAAAATGAATTGAAATTAAGCAAATTTATGCCTAAATAAGAAAAAAATATTGTTTTCCCTTGATTTCCCTTGATTTGTTGGCAAATATTTTTCTTGTTTTAAGTATAAACACACTGTAAAAAAAAAAAAAAACTTAAAGTTGTTTCAACTTAAAAAAGTGTTTGTTCTGCCTTAAAATGTTAAGTTAACCCAACTCAAATATCCACGTTTTCATGTAGTACAACTTAACATTTAATGTTGACTAAGGCAGCACGAACACTTTTTTTTTTTTAAGTTGAAACAACTTTTTTTTTTCTTTTTTTTTTTTTTTACAGTGTACTTAATTTTGATTGTTGTTGTGAATATTTTGATATTTAAACTGGAAAACGACAAAAATACAAGAAATATATTTTTTTCATCCACAGAAAGCAAAAATCCTGACAAAACTGAATCTCAGGCAATCAGATCATATCTGATGACAACACATCTATATGGACTGAGTTATTGACCAATGAGATTTCACTGTGTTTCACCACATAAATAGAAAACCAAACAACTAATGATTTGATATTTGTACTGAAATCGAGACAAAAATACGAAGCAAAACAGCATTTTTTGGCAGTGTAAAATGTTTCCTAACCATAAATAAAATTCAAAGCTGGTTTAAACCTGAGTATTGTATTGTAACTGTCATTTTAAAATGGTAGAAAGCAATAGAATGCTGGTTGCTTAGCAGCAGACAACCAATCATACACCACCTCTGTGCTCACCTCATTAAATATTCATGATGTTTGTACAGTCACACAAACTTTGACTCACTTAGTAGCAGCGTCTGAGGTATTGTTAATTGTTAAACAGCAAATATTATTGAAGTAATACAGTAAATGATGATAAATATAACAATGTTAGTTGAAAACAACTGTGTAAAAATCACACTCATAGGATCTAGACAAAACCATGCGACCTGAAATTTCCTCAGCGAAAGAAGCTCTTTATTATATATATATATTTTAAGAGTTTGTAGTGAAGTTTTGTTTACTTTTTAACGTTTTTGACCTGTATATGTCAGAATCAAGGACAGCAGTCTAGCAACAGAAAAATGATTCTTGATTGTGACCTAGTTCTGCTAGCAAAAGGATCTGGTGTTTGTGTAGAAAAAGGTATTTTTAAAGCGTTGGATCTGCAGCTCGGGATGATGATGATGCATCTGGTTCATGGCCAATTATGTGTAACCGCACTGCCTCCCTTGAGAGGATATACACCCGTCAGTGTGAGTAAACTCCTCTACTGTGTGTGTGTTGAGGACGCAGGGTTTAGTTTACATGGATTGTGAAGTTTGTGAGGATTATAAAAGTGTATGTGCTTAAAAATATTGCAGGTTCAGAACAAGTTAACCTCAATCCACTATAATAATTTTGACTTGTCCTTTGTGTTCTTTAAAGAAAGCAAAATTGGAGGTTACAGTGAGATAAATGGAGCCACATTTTTGGGGAATTTAAGGCAAGAAACTACAGGGAATTTGAGTTAGTAAGCAATTTCATGCACAAATGTGAAGCTTATAATTTTTTCACATTAAACTTATGGTTATTGTATATTTTTAGGTATACTATTGAAACAAGAAGTACTTTAACATTTACATAATGGCTTTATTCACTTCTGTCATAAGTGTCTCACTAGCTATGTTTCTATCATCATGCATTTTATGTGCATTATGAAATATCACATCAATATCGAGTGATGCAAACAGCAAATTTCGGGAAAAATCCCTTAAAGGAGAAGTCCACTTCCAGAAAAACAATTCACAAATAATTTACTCACCCCCTTGTCATCCAAGATGTTCATGTCTTTCTGTCTTCAGTCGTGAAGAAATTATGGTTTTTGAGGAAAACATTTCAGGATTTTTCTTCATATAACGGACTTCATTAGTGCCCCGATTTTGAACATTTAGTTTAAATGCAGCTTCAAAGGGCTCTAAACGATCCCAGCCGAGGAAGAAGGGTCTTATCTAGTGAAAAGATCGGTCATTTATTTCGGAAAATAAAAATTTGTATACTTTTTAAGCACAAAAGCTTGTGTAGCACAGGCTCTGGGATGCGCGTTAAGGATGCTACATACTATTGAATCAGGTCGAAAGGTCACGCGGAACGTAGGCGGAACTACAGACCCAGTGTTTACAAAGCGAACATGCAAAGACTAAGAAAGTGCAAGTAAGTCAAACGCTGTTCACAAATAAAAAGGTACAACAATGTCGGACAATTCTGAAGTTGTAGGAGAAATAAGATGCAGTTTTTCGTCACAGTACAAAGACGATGAACTTAGACGTGATTCGTAGTAGTGATGGGAAGTTTGGATCATTTTACCGACTCGGACCTTTGAGTCTCGTTCAGCAAAATGAACTTTTTTTTGAGTCATTTTGTTCATTTTAGCAAAATACAATTAAAATGTTACGTGTTGCTTCCCTAACACATCTACTGCTTACACAAACGTTGATCACACTACAAACAAGACAAAACTATAATGCTGTAAGAAACAGAAAAGATTGATTTATTATTTACCTGGGTCTTTAGTCTATGATTAGCTCACCTCATAAGATGAACGAATGACTCGAAAAACCTGAAGACTCGAAACAGGTGAACTAATTCCAGTACAGAACCTAATAGGATGTCGCGCATGCGCGACTGAACGAATCACTCCCCGAGACGACTCGTTCTTCCCGAGTCACATTAAAGATTTGTTCAAAATGAACGAATCGGCTCCAGAGCACCAGGTATTTCAGAAACACTACATAAAAAAATGAACATGAAATATTAAAAAGAATGACCCATCACTAATTCATAGCATCGTGGACATGCATCCCAGAGCTTTTGTGCTTAAAAAGTATACAAATCTTTATTTTTCGGAAGAAAAATGACATAATTTTGCTAGATAAGACCCTGTTTCCTTGGCTGGGATTGTTTAGAGCTTTTTGAGGCTGCATTTAAACTACATTTTGGAAGTTCAAAATCTGGGCACCAATGAGAAGTCCATTATATGGACAAAAATCCTTTAATGTTTTCCTCAAAAAACACAATTTATTTACGACTGAAGACAGAAAGACATGAACATCTTGGATGACAAGGGGGTGAGTAAATTATCTGTAAATTGTTGCTCTGGAAGTGGAGTTCTCCTTTAATTTGCTTGCTTACGATGGTTTTTGACGTGAAAAAGGGTTCATGCGAAAAATGTGAGATAGAAACGTATTTGCTAAATAAATTCCTCCATGTGTATCAAAAAAGTCATGTGACTTTGCAAGACGGGACGGGTTAACCTGACTAACCAGCAGACCGATCTCATTGCACAGCATCTGAAATGTTGTTATGGTTGTTATGTAAAACCTGAGCAAAGTCTGTCATCAAAGTATTTCTGTGTAATTGCCTTCAGAACTGTCTCGCATTTATTGTGTTTCGTCTGCTCGCTCTGAAGCGCAAGTAATTTATTATATATGAAAATGATTATATTCAGTGGCGTCTCCTACTTCTCCTTCATGATATTTTGTGGCCGTTTATCAGGACGTGTCAATTTTGTTCTCTTTGACTCGGATGGAAACAATGCCTTATTTGCAAATGTATGTGATTTTCACAACTTCAGTTGGAAACCCAGCTATTGTAGCCCAGATTGTTCCCTCAAAATGAGCTTAATTTGTATTGAACCTGGAACTGTTCTGTTAAGATGCAGTGTGTTTCATACATTATGGTTTCACTCACCAGGCTGTTGTGGTATTGTGTGCGGTCTGTGCTGGGCTCTGTACGTCTCCCGTCAGGCTGTGTCTGATCTGACTGCAGCTGTGTTCATGATGTTGCTCTTGAGGTTCTGACGGGGCCGCAGGCTGAGCGGGCCGCCCATCCCTCTCCTCCTGTCCGTCGCCGTGCCACTGACCGCGGGCCTGTTTCAGCCAGCGGCCGCCCAACCCGCACTTCTCCAGATAAACTCGGCACACCTCATAGTTCATGGCCGAGTAGTACAGAAAATCAAGTGCTAGCAGCACCATGACGAAGAACCCGTAGATCCACACGCCGATTAATGCAGAGTAATTACTGCAACAGAGAAAACGGTAAAATTAGATGCACTTAACATTTTATGTGGCCATAAACAAATGTTTCTTTTACGATATGCAGTATCAAAAAACCTTGCAAAGTGGATGGAAAGTCTTTAGCAGCACTAGTGGTTTTATAATAGCTTAAGTACCTCAATAAATTCAAACTTCATTAGCATTATATGAGGCGTTTAGTGTTAATAAACCATTTTACAGTTTCTTCTGAGTATAAATCCCTGCCCGGCCTGAAAGAAAACTGCAAAACTTTCACTTTTTTGATGAAGCACAGGCCTGCTGTCTGACAAGGCCACAACTGACAGGGACAATATTGAGGACTTGATAACGTATCGTGTTATTAGAGACAAGAGAAAAGGGGTACAGATGCTGTGCGTGTGATATCAGATCTGTTTGATGCTGGTACCCAACATGAACACTCCCAGAATGGGTGTGAAACTGGATTTGGCGAGTACATGAAGCAGAATTACTGACTAGTTTTAAACAAATTGCAATGTAATACATGTGATGAAAGGATTATCACTTTTTTATGTGATGTGAAAAATATCAGAGATCCAGACAGTCGGGTAAAGGAAAGTCAACTTTGATTAAGCGGAAAATTTATTCTGATGTTTATCTAGGAATTTTTTTTCATTGCTACAACTCCAGAAATATCTGGTGACATACTACTGCCAAAATAGATTTATGAGGACAAAAAGAAAAGTGGGTCACAAAGTTTGTTGTGAAGCGACTGAAAAAAATATTATATATTATAGAGTAAGAAAGTAAAAAAAACAAAAAAAACAAAAACAAAAAAAAGTAACAGTATTTAAGCAAAACTTTTCATAAAATATTAAAATGCTTCAATTATTATTATTATTATATTAAATATAACATTAAGTTAAGCCATTATGATTTATTGTTTTCTAGTTTATAGTTTGTTTTACGGTTTTATAAATCTATAGTTTTTGATATTTAGTATATTATTATTATTATTATTATATTGTTATTTTATAATACTACTACTACTACTAATAATAATAATAAACAATAATATATTAAATAAAAACACATAATAATTACAAAATTAAATAAATCAATAATAATTCTGGTGACATTCTACTGCCAAAGTTGTTTTTATGAGGAACATCATAGGTGACCGGCTTCTTTCATATGATGCAAAATGTTTGCCAAAAATATTTATAAATAATAATAATAATAATAATAATAATAATGTCTATATAACAAAGAAATTTTATTTAAATGTTGTATTTTTTTCTTGTCACAATTTGTGTAAAATAGTTTAGCTAATATTTCTGATGATATACAAAATAAAACTTCAAACACACACACAGAACCTCATAAATCCATTATACCAGTAGAATGTCACCAGTTTAAAATGTTGTTGATTATGTTATTAATATTATTATTATTATTATTAATAATAATAATAATAATAATAAATATAAAATAACCTATAATTCATAATATTCACAATTTTATACATCACAATAGCTTAATTAAATTAATATTTAAAATAATATATAAGAAATATATTAATATTATATGAAGCATGCATACATACATACATACATATATATATATATATATATATATATATATATATATATACTATTACCTGTTTCCTGTTTTTTTGCTTTAATGGTCTAATTTGTAATTAATTTATGTAATTAATTATCTAAATTATATATTTTATTTGAAAAAAAAAGACTACATTGAAATTGTCATTGCCAAAATATACTTATTAACATTAAATCTAGAATTCATAATACACTTTGATGATTCATATTTTAAACTAATATTTATTTTAAAATGAATATTTAAATCTTTTTTAAAATATTTTTTTTACATATAAAAAAGAATATTAAATATTATATATTTGACAAATACAGTGTACTTAACATTTATTTGTTTGTTTGTTTGTATTTATTTTTTTATTTTTAATTTTTGTGGCAACTAATGCAGTTTATTAATTTCCATGGCTCCAGGGCACCACATATTTCAGAAACACTACATAAAAAAATGGACATGAAATATTAATTTGAGTTTAAGTCATGAGGTGATATAAAACAGATTAAAATTAAACCGCTATATAGGAAACCGTTGCATGGGCGTCATTATACATAACTCACATCAGAATGATGCTATTGAATGAATTAATTTTTTTTATTTATTTATACCAGCTTTACACTACATTTTGATATATTTCAAATATTATTCACATTATATCAGATAACTTTTTGCAGCTGACAAACTGTAACAATATTAACAAATTGTGTGATTCTCAGCCATAATCACAGACATTCGCTGTGGCATTATTTAATTCTAACCTGGACTCACAAAAACTCAAATCTGCAGCAGATATGCCTTTAACTACCAAAGCGCCGAACCATGCTGGTTCCTGTCCTCTTGGTTGCTTCTGAGGGTGATTTAACCTCAGGCCATAGGTAAATATCACTGGCTACATCCTGCTGACCACAGATGAGAATGAAATGGCTTCCCACCAGGACAGCCGGCCTTTCGGTAACTTCCAGCCTGCCTGAGAGAGCAGCGGCACACCACAGCCCCAGACATTTCCATTTTCATTAGCTGTCATGAGACCATCTCAGAGGGACAGTGTGAGACTGTTAGCCTGATCTGGGAGCAGTTAGTATTTTCAGTTAAAATTTGATGAGGGGCATTTCATAGCGTTAGAATGTAAACAAAACAGGTGTGACCTCTGGGCAAAAAACAACTTTGGCTGTGAAACAATTTTCTGTTGATAGAAAATATTAACCAATATTATCACAGAACTCTGGAATACTTGATTCTGATTGGTCAGAGCATCATTCTGATGTGAATTATGTATACTGACACTCATGCAATGGTTTCCTACAGTGGCTTTATTTTTAATCTCTTTTATATCACTTCATAATTTAAACGCAAATTAATATTTCATGTCCATTTATTCATTTATGCAATATTTCTGAAATCAGTGGTGCTCTGAAGCCATGAAAACAGATAAATGAACTACATTTTTTGCCACAAATATGCAAGAATAAATAAATGAATTAAGTATTATGTATTTACCTTTTTTATCTATCTATCTATCTATCTATCTATCTATCTATCTATCTATCTATCTATATATCTATCTGTCTATCTATCTATCTATCTATCTATCATCATCTATCTTTTTTATATTTAAACAAAATATTTTAAATATTCAAATATGATTTATATTATAATAATATTAATTTAAATTTTGATTAATCACATTGTATTATAAATTCTAGATTTAATATGTTAATGGTTATATATGGTCAATTAAATTTAGAATTTATTCTTTTTTAAATTAAAAAATATAAATCATATTTTATATTAAAACATAGTATAATATAATATAGTATAATATCATAATTTATATATTCATTGTATTATATGTAATATATACATATAATATACTTTTACATATAAAACATTAAAACGAAAAGAGAAAGATATATTAAAAGGAAAGAAGTAATAGTATTTTACCCTTTAACTCTCACCGTCCCCCAGGTGGGATGCCTACGTTTACTTCACCATATTACAAATAAATCCTAATCTAATCATGACAAACATTACATCGCTGGAAAGGTCTAAGACTCCTAAATATATATTTTACCATATTTTTGTGATAGAAATTATGTAGGAAAAGTAATAGATTAATATATGTCAAGAGTGCAACTTAAAAAATCTGCATCATAACATGAGTTCAAAACTTTGTCACAGAAGACTTTCTTTGTTGCCTTTTTCCCTATCACGCAATAGAAATCATAAGAAATTATATATCAGTTCAAAACTTAAAATATCAAAATTCATTCTTTGAAAGGCATTTTCAAAACAGACATTGCATTACCACGGAAAATGTACATCAAAATCATATTACAAAATGTTCTTATTCATGAATTATACAAATTTAAGTCTGGATAGTGCATTTTTATGTATTTTTAAAAAATGGGAATGACAGTTAAAGGGTTAAACAAAATATGTATATTCAATTATTTTAATTATTAATTAGGGCTGTCAAATGATTATTAGCGTGTACTCTGTATATCTATTATGTATATATAAATAAATACACAGATGCAAACAAACTTTTGTTATCAAGATTAATTATTTGACAGCCATATTAATATATTATTATTATTTGAAAAATTATATTAATTAAGCCACTGTGATTTATCGAATTGTGAATATTATGAATTGTAGGTTGTTTTATATTTAATATAATAATATATTTAATAATCACCTCACTAAATATAATCACTAAATAATATAATATATATAAAATAAATAAATAATACTTATACTAATAATATATTTAATAATATGTTCTCAAACTAGTGACATATTACGCAAAAATGATCAAAAAGACAATGATCAAAAAAATATTTGAGTACTATGAGAGCTTATTCCATTAAAAAAGAAAAGATAACTGCTATCTAAGTAGCTGGGCACATAATATATAATACGTAATAACTACAAATATGATCATCTTTTTGTACGTTCGTATATATATCAAGTAATAGTAATGAACCATCAAATTATGTTGGTTTTTTGTTTAAATGAAGTGTTATTTATAGTACTATATTAAGATCACATGATCAGCCACATACTATACTACTCACATTTTCCATAACCCCTTACTTGTTTGGACAGTTTTGTTGGGGAACAATAATAATAGTTGAGAAATACACCTGGCACTCGTAACCAAAATCATATTGTGTGACGTTTCAACCAGGCTATTAGTGTCAGTATAAACTCCAGGATGACTGTATTGAATTGCAAGATAGAAATGACCTGGTGTAATGATCTGGAGTCAACACTGTGTTTGTAGATGAAGGCGGGAGACTCACTTGTGAGCGTAGCCGTCCGGAGACGTGGTCAGGTTGACCTGCATGACTGTTTGAAACTCGGTGTCGTTGCAGCAGTACTTGAAGGCAGTGTTGTTATGGTGACAGCAGAACATGTACGTCTTGTTGTCCGAGAGACGAGGACAGTGGAATCCAAAGTGGTAGCGCCCCTTGTGGTCGGTGTAAGGCTCACACACCCGAAAGTGAGCAGAGAGAGCTGCACGGAAAGACAATCATAGACAGGACAGTGAGCGTGTGATGTTAGATCGGAAACGGTCTGATTAACTACAATGAGGACAATTACTTGTCTCTTTTTGACCCTATTTACATTCTTTATGAATGTTTTCTTATTGTCAGTGTTAACAAATTGGAATTGGGCTATTTTAACACTGTTGCCACAGGTTGTTTTCCATGTCTGCGAGTTGAAGCGACCCCAATAAGCCCCTGAAATGTGATGTTTACTAGGGGAACCTCACTGAAAATGTGTATGTTTTTACCCCCCGGAACCAAGGGGACCCTACAAAATAAGATTAGGCTCATTTTGAATAGCAATTGGGCAATATATCATATCATAGTATAGAAGTAAAATGAATTGCTATTATAATATAACAAAAAAAATGTCATTGTGAAAGTCAAATGAATTGCAAATCTAAGATATAATGTCACATTAAAGATATTCATTTATATGATATAATAAAATATACATTATTTTTATGCAACAAGTAATTACATAAAATTACTTTAATATAATATAATAAATATAATATAATATAATATAATATAATATATAATAAATATAGTATAGAAGTGAAATGAATTGCTATTAAAATATAACAATAATTTATTATATTTATATAATATAATAAAATATACATTATTGTTATGTAATAAGTAATTACATAAAATTACTATAATATAATATAATATAATATAAGTGGTATGACTTATAATAAAAATGTGATATTGTGGAAGTTAAATTAATTGCAAATATAATATATAATGTCAAATTAAAGATATTTATTAAAAATATATAAATATACAGAAGTAAAATGAATAGAAAATATAATCAATGTCACATTAAATTTAAATTTAAAATTTACATTTTTAAAATTTTAAAATTTAAATTTAAATCAGAAATTTAAATCTAATGTAATGTAATATAATATAATATAATATAGCAATGTCATAATGTGGAAGTAAAATGAATAGAAAGTATATCATAAATTAAAGGTACTTATTTATATAATAAAATTATTATTATTATATAATAAAATAGAAGTAAAATGAATTGCACATATAAAATTATTTGTAATTAAATGTCATATTAAAGAAATAAAATATAATATAATACAAAAAATTTCATATTGTGTAAGTATGAATAGAAAATATAATAAATGTCACATTAAAGAATATAATTTGTACAAATACCTTAATGCCACATTAAAGACATTTTAATATAATATAATATAATATAATAAATATAATATAACAATGTCATATTGTGGAAGTACAATTAATAGAAAATATATAGTTAATGTCACATTAAAGGTATTTATGTATTTACATAAAAAATACTTAAAGGTATTAAGTAATTACACAAAAATACTATTATATAACGTAATAGAAGTAAAATATTAAAATAGAAAATTATATGTAATAAATTTCATATTAAAAAAATAAAATATGATATAAAACAAAATATTTTTGTATTATTGTGTAATATTTTGTAAGTATGAATAGAAAATATAATAATGTCACATTAAAGATTTACTTATAACATAATACATTAAAGATAATATAAAGATAATATAATAAGGATTACAATATAATATAATAATATAAAAATGTCATATTGTGAAAGTAAAATTAATAGAAAATATGTAATAAAGATGATTAAAAATAAGTAAAGTATTTATTTAAAAAAATAATATAATATAATATAATATAATACAGAAGTAAAATGAATTGCAAATGCCAGATTCATGGTTACTTTGTTATTTTTGGGCTTTTTTTCCATCGATACAATAGTAATGATACAATAAATGAATGGCATAGGGACATGTTGCAGGCTGAACTTAAACATTCATTGCTTGCACGAGGGCCACAGCTTAACGTGAGTTGTTGCATGCAGTTCAGCTAGCAGTTCAATTTCAAACGGCTGATCTTCAGCCAAGTCTTTTAATTAATAACAGACGCATTTTAGTTAATTACTGAATCTCACTTGTAGTTCACCCTGATTTAATGACGCTCAGCACATTTAGTGGAATTCTCAGAAGGTGCATAAAAACGTGCTTGGAATAACGTTTCGATGCACATGCACAAAAGCAATGCTACAAGGCTTGTTTTTAATAGATGACAGTCATAGTTCTGCTTCATTATTCATGTCTAAATTCAAAACAGAGAGTGACAGCGAGGTCTGAGCGACTAACCCGTGTTGACACGATTCACCCTGAACAACTCAAACAGAAACAGCAGACACAACCGCTCACAGACGTCACATAAGAAAGCCTACTTTTCTTGCCGCAGAAGCACATGCACTTGCTTTGAATCTCAGTCACGAAGAATTTCAGCCTAAATAGCTTGGATGTGTTCATAGGTGGTGCAAACGTACTGAACAAAACCTTAATTTCCTCACATTTTGATGTTTTGTCGTAATAATCACCATGATGCATATCTAAAGACTCGTGACTCCATCGTTGTTTGTTTCGTGATGATTTTCTCTTTGCTGTCCAAGGCTTTATACTCTGCCGCAGAGAGAATGACTCACGCCTGTCTTTAATAATTAAAGAGGTTTTTCGATTTGATCCAGCTTTATGACCTGTAATCTCACACAATCTCACACCCGATCAATGTTATGGGAGCTTCAGTCTCCCAGCAGAGGCAGAACTCACAGTGAGACTCCATTTAAAGATCAGTCAGACACAGATGGACAAGGGACGAAACAAATTGGACAGCTCAGAGATTCTGGGAAGAGAAAGGCCGTATGAGAGCGGTAAATCTCATAAGAGGATGTTTCTTCATCTGCAGGCACATTTATGTCCCACGGGTTGATTTGTATTGAAACAAATGGGTTTCAGCTCTGTTGTGGTCACTTTAAATCTGTCTTGAACCATGTCTTTATCATCTTTGTTCTATTTAATGTTTACCCCTTTTCCCCATACTAAAAATATGAATTACTACACTTTTAAAACTATAATAAGAATTATAAATTGTTTACTCCTTTCCCCCATTATTAAAATCTGAATTACTACATGTTAAAAACTATAATAAATATGTATATTTTTTTAAGTCACTATATTCAAATTTTACTAAAATTTCTGTTATTTTTACAGCATTTTTGCACAAATTATTACTGTCAACTTACTATTAATAAATGAAATGTAAAAATGTATTTCAGATTAAATAAA
The DNA here is from genome assembly GCA_012976165.1 of Labeo catla. Classification (NCBI taxonomy): domain Eukaryota; kingdom Metazoa; phylum Chordata; class Actinopteri; order Cypriniformes; family Cyprinidae; genus Labeo; species Labeo catla. Next base: position 191,091 of record VONZ01000612.1, read on the forward strand.
TAAAAATATTGTCAAATAATTTAAAATGATCCAGAACTGTGAAAATAATATTTTTACAGGACATGAATGTTTACATGAACCAAAACAAAATAAAAATGTTAATATTTACTGTGCAATGTAATTTAGAATAAATATTTAAAAGAATAAACTCAATTCTTGCTCAAAAAATTGGCTGTGAGTTAAAAGGTCCTATTAAATTTAGTTTTAAATTAACTTAAAATGAAATTAATAAATGAATATATTATCAAATAAAGTTATTTAAAAGTGGAATAGAATAGAATAGAATGTTGTGTATATTTACAGTATGATAAATAAAATAGTTTCATTTTAAACAAATTGAAACTTTGTTGTGGTCACCTTTAAAAAGTTGAACCATGTCTTTATCATTTATTTTTCCTACTTAATGTTTTCCTACCCATTTTCCTCAGAATAAAATATGAATTACTACATTTTTAAAACTATAATAAGAATTAAAAAAATTTTGAAATTTAATCACATGGTACATAATTTAAATTTGTTAATTTTAAACTATTTTTGCACAAATTATGACTGTGAATTTGCTCTCAATTTGTAATTTTTTAATTTCTAATTTTTAATTCCTAATTAAATAAATGAATTTAAAAAATAAAAGGTAAAAGTTAATATAAAATAAAAAGTTAATATTTACTGTGCAATGCATTTTAAAATGCATATTTATATAATAAATATTTATTATTTTATAATAAATATTTTAGAATAAAAATCTATTTTTGCTAAAAATTGTCTGTCAGTTTGGACATAATATAGTTAAAAGCTTTTATTAAATTTAATTTTAAATTAAATTAATAAATGAATATATTATCCAAAAAGTTATCAAAAAGTGTAATATAATTTAATATAATATAATATAATTACCCATTTTCCCCATAAAAATATGTATTTCTACATTTTTAAAACTGTAATAAGAATGAAATGATTTTCAATTAAATCACACAGTAAATATTCTAATTCTATTTGAATTTGTTAATTTTAAACCATTTTTCAATTTGTTAATTTGCATTTAACAAATTAAAATGAATTTCTAATTAAATAAATGAAAATATTGTCAAATAATTTAATATGATCCAGAACTGTGAAAATAATAGTTCGTATATTTCATAAATGTTTAAAGCAAACCAAACCAAAATTAAATTGTAATATTTACTGTGCAATGTGATTTAGAAATAATTAAATCAATTTTTGCTTAAAAATGTCTGTAAGTTTACACCTAATAAAATAAATTAATTTAAAATTAAATTAATAAATGAATATATTATCAAATAAAGGTATTATTTTTGAGAACTATATATTTAATTTCATATATAAATTGAAACTCGACTTTCTTGTGGCCACTGAAATCTGTTATGAACCATGTTTTTATCGTTTATTTTTCCTACTTAATGTTTTCCCATTACAAAAATGTTAATCACTACATTTTAACTATATGAAAAAACAATCACAAATAAAATTTGAATAGTTACTGTGTTTAATTTAAAGAAAATGTAAATAATTTTTTTGTGAATTTGCAACCAATACAGTTTATTTTCAAATTATTTTGAGCATTGTTAATTCAAACAATTAAATTAATATATCATCTGTGCATTATTTGTGCATATTTACAGTATAACTCATACAATTGTTTTATTTCTAATCCTTCACAGGCTCAAATGTACCTATAGTTGAAGAAACTATAAAAAAAATCAGTTTTGGATATTTCTTAGGGTTTTTGTTGCCTCTGTTTGCTTTTATCTGCAGAACTCAGACAGCATGTATATAATGAACCTCCTTTGCGTATGTAAGTCCAACCAAGCCATCTGCCCACATCTTACCTGTAGTACACAGAACGAGGAAGATGATGGTCAGGATGTTGAAGGACTGATGACTGGTGACACTCATCTTCTTGTCCTCCCTCAGGGGAGGATGGAGACATGAAGCCTGACAGCTTCAGCTGCTTCCAGATGTCATCTTTATCTCCAGCTTCTGTTCATGACTGCGACAGTTTGCCAGCACACCTGTAGCAGAAGAGGGCAGGTGTTATGATCGTGCCAAGACATCTGTACGGTAAGATCTGTCACTGCTCGTGTCATGCTTCAGTCCAAGATTGCGCAAATCCACTGGAGGTTCACACAGTTCTTACACAGTTTATATCTAACTGCCAGAATTCAAAAATCTGGTATAGAAACAGTTTTCATCCTGAATTTTTTTAGTAAATGTCACCAATAAGTAACACATTGAATTAAACATGAACATCTGAAGACTGAAATGGTGTTTCAGACTTCAAAAATGTCATTTTTTTTTTAAGTGTTTAGAAGATAAACACACATGAATACCACCAGATTTTATTATTTTCAGTGCAGTTTGTATATTTTTTTGAAAAATAGCAGTGAAGCTAGAAAACATTTCCAATCACCCTTTGCACCAGTGCAAGCATGCTTAAATATACACTGACCAAAATTATAAATGCAACACTTTTGTTTTTGCCCCCATTTTTCATGAGCTGAACTCAAAGATCTAAGACTTTTTGTATGTACACAAAAGGCCTATTTCTCTCAACTATTGTTCACAAATCTGTCTAAAGTTAGTGTTAGTGAGCACTTCTCCTTTGTTGAGATAATCCATCCACCTCACAGGTGTGGCATATCAAGATGCTGATTAGATGGCATGATTATTGCACAGGTGTGTCTTAGGCTGGCCACAATAAAAGGGCACTCTAAAATGTGCAGTTTTACTGTAGTGGGGGGTCCGAAAACCAGTCAATATCTGGTGTGACCACCATTTGCCTCACGCAGTGCAACACATCCCCTTCACATAGAGTTGATCAGGTTGTTGATTGTGGCCTGTGGAATGTTGGTCCACTCCTGTGCCAAATTGCTGGATATTGACAGGAACTGGAACACGCTGTCGTATACACCAATCCAGAGCATCCCAAACATGCTCAGTGGGTGACATGTCCGATGCGTATGCTGGCCATGCAAGAACTGGGATGTTTTCAGCTTCCAGGAATTGTGTACAGATCCTTGCAACATGGGGCCGTGCATTATCATGCTGCAACATGAGGTGATGGTCGTGGATGAATGGCACAACCATGGGCCTCAGGATCTTGTCACAGTATCTCTTTGCATTCAAAATGCCATCAATAAAATGCACCTGTGTTCGTTCTCCATCACATACGCCTGCCCATACCATAACCCCACCGCCACCATGGGCCACTCGATCCACAACGTTGACATCAGCAAACCGCTCACCCACACGACGCCATACACGCTGTCTGCCATCTGCCCTGATCAGTGAAAACAGGAATTTATCCGTGAAGAGAACACCTCTCCAAAGTGCCAGATGCCATCGAATGTGAGCATTTGCCCACTCAAGTTACGATGATGAACTGCAGTCAGGTTGAGACCCTGATGAGGACGACAAGCATGTAGATGAGCTTCCCTGAAATGGTTTCTGACAGTTCGTGCAGAAATTCTTTAGTTATGCAAACCAATTGTTGCAGCAGCTGTCTGGGTGGCTGGTCTCAGACGATCTTGGAGGTGAAGATGCTGGATGTGGAGTTCCTGGGCTGATGTGGTTACATGTGGTCTGCGGTTGTGAGGTCGGTTGGATGTACTGCTAAATTCTCTGAAACGCCTTTGGAGACGGCTTATGGTAGAGAAATAAACATTCAATTCACAGGCAACAGCTCTGGTGGACATTCCTGCAGTCAGCATGCCAATTGCACGCTCCCTCAAAATTTGCGATATCTGTGGCATTGTGCTGTGTGATAAAACTGCACTTTTTAGAGTGGCCTTTTATTGTGGCCAGCCTAAGGCACACCTGTGAAATAATCATGCTGTCTAATCAGCATCTTGGTATGCCATATTATTATCTCTGCAAAAGAGAAGTGCTCACTAACACGGATTTAGACAGATTTGTAAACAATATTTGAGAGAAATAGGCCCTTTGTGTACATAGAAAAAGTCTTAGATCTTTGAGTTCAGCTCATGAAAAATGGGGGCAAAAACCAAAAGTGTTGCTTTTATAATTTTGGTCTGTGTACATAAAGCATTAACACAACATTTACTTTTTATTTTTAGCATTGGCGCTAAAAGTTTCTGTCTTTATTGAGAAATAAAAAAGAAAGAGGAAAATGGTGTATAATTGGGAAATTCTAAAATGGACTTGAAGGCAGCCACACTTGACCCTGCTGTGCTGCATTATGGGTAATGTAGTGTTTGTAATTTGTGAGCACAGGAAGTCCATTCACAGCGGCCATTTTGAAAACTCATGCAGGTGTGATTGAGAAGTGTGACTTCCTGTTCTTCAGCAGCTATGTTGAGTGCACAGTTTCTCTGGTAGGAAAAAAAAAATCCTCTTTTTATTGAATCACATGTGGTAGACTGATCTGTTGTTGTAATTTCAATAGCAACGTGAAATGATCTTTTATTAACTTTATTTGTTTATCTAAAAGAATGTTCCTCAAATTTGAATGAACTCTGGTGTTAATAGTAGTAACTTTAAATCAGTTGCTTTGCAAAATGATTCACTATTTTGAAATTTATTCAGATATTTTATTGAAAGCATAATTTATTAAATCCAATCAACAAATCATCTCATACTAATAAATATGACGTGTGTATATGATATACAGTGTTGGGAAAGTTACTTTGAACATGCAATGGGTTACAAATGACAAGATTCCCTATTTATAATGGAATACGTAGTTTAACAATTTCAGTTACTTTATTAAAGTAATGTAACTAATAACTTTTTGATTACTTTTCTAAATTTCTGCTTTTCAACTGTTAATCATTTTCAAAACAAGTTACATCTACATATATCTACAAGTAAAATCATTTTAAAGTGTATAATATGTGCTTTTGCGGACTTGAAATTTGTTTTTACTTATCAAACCTGTTACTGTCAGCCCTGTTACTTTTAAAGTAACATGTTTTTATGTTACGATTTTATAACTCGCAGTTGAGAGTTTCTATCTCACAGTTACGACTTTATAATTGCAATAGCGGGTTTATATCTCACAAAAAAGTAAAAATTGTGAGATAAAAAGTCACAATAACCTTTTTATATTTATTATTCAGTGGTGGAAACAAACGTCCATACAAATTTGCTGTCACTCACTCAGCTGTTTATTAGAAATATTCATGTGCAGGTTTTATATAATTTAATCCCAAGGTAATAAAACCAATATATAGTTTTTGTTTTTAAACAACAACAACAAAATTTTACCTAGTTATTAATTGCAGAAATGCGTCATCACAGTGTATGAAAGGAAATATCGCACAGTATGCGATGGGCTTTAGTAAAGGCTTTGTACTAAATTACACCCAGTTCTTTTGTGTCTGATTTTGAAAGCATTTGGAAAATGGAATCACTGCTGTTAATATGCATGCTGTGATTATTTATTTCGAGGTGGTGATGGATATAGTGTTTATTTTTGCAACTGTTTTGTAATTTCACCTCATTTGGGCTGATTGTGGTGCTCTGTAGGAGAAGAAACATCGAGACAAAACCCAGACGCATTTGTTGTTTCCGACAGTGTTTTGCTTTTCCTTGTTCTCTGCACGTGCCGTTGTTCTGTGGACGAGGGCGGATCTGAGAAATATGAATGTGGAAGACGAGATGTTGTTGGGTTTAGTTCTCAAAACACTATACATCTGATAGTTGAGTTGTTGGGGAGGATAAATGGTGCTGCTGCTGCAGGCTTTTGTGAGTTTCTGCTCTTGATCTCAGTCAGTTGAAGTGGAGTGGGATTCCCCAACAGTTTGACAATCTAGCTTCATGTTCTACACGCAGAATTTTTTGGTGTGTTTCATAAGTCTAATGCGCTGGGTGACATTAGGTGATCTTTAATGTAGACTCAATATGTTTGATGACAGATTGAGATGATGATTTTTTGTTCTCCTTTGGGCAGTGGCCGGTTTGTATTCGTGATGTCAGCTGAAAGATTGTAATTGATGCTACACTTTGATGAAAGATTATAAAGCCTTTTTTATGTGCACAATAACATTTTTAGTAACTCACTTTGCAGATAAATGGTAGTAAAAGTACTGCTGTTTTTTAAAAAAATAATAATTAGTAAAGTTTATTTAATAATAAAATTAATAAAATTGATTTAATTTTTATTTTTTGTAACCACATTTAACGTACTTTCTGTAGGTTTTACTGTGCGCAATATAACACATTTTAAACATTTTTTAAAATTTAAATTTTAAAATAAAAAAGCTATTCATTTTGCAGATAAATAAGTAAAAAAAAAGTTAAAAAAAGTAGTGCTTTTGCTATTTTATAAGTAAACATTTCTTTATTTAACTTTTATAAACAGATTTGATGTATTTTCTTAATCAGTGTCAAAGGTTTTGTTGTGTGCAATTCGTAAACACATTAAAATCATGATATTTCATTGAATAATGTACACAGTAACATTTAGAAGATAAATAGTACTAGAAGTAGGATTTTATTATATTTGTTTTTTTTTTAAAAAGTTGTATCGAATAACATGCAAAATAACATTTAAAGTTACTCATTTTACAATGTCACACACAGTAGTAAAAGTTGTCAGTTATTTATTATTTTTGTAATTGAATGTGTATTTATTTGTTGTTTTAATGTATTTTCTTAAAGAATGTCTTTGTTTTTATTGTGCACAATTCACATATAACAAAAAATCATAATCTTTCATCAAATAATGTGTGCAGTAACATTTGCAGTTATTTATTTAGCAGATAAATTGTAGTAAAAGTATCAAGTGTATTATTTTTGTAATTCAGTATATTTTATTTTATTTTATTTTATTTTTTTATGAATGTCCAAGGTTTTATTTTTGTGCACAATTCATCACACCTTTTTTAAAAACCCAATCTTTTATCAAATAACATGCAATAATATGTAAATTATAAATTTAGCTGATAAATAGTATTAAAAGTAGCAGTCCTTTATTATTTTTGTAATTATTTTATTTTATTTTTTTAAAGAATGTCCAAGGTTTTATTGTTCTGCTTAATTCATCACACCTTTTTGTAAAACCCAATCTTTTATCAAATAATGTGCAATAATATTTAAATGATTGATTTTAGCAGATAAGTCTTTTATTATTTTTGTAATTATTATTATTTTTTTTTTAAAGACTGTCCAAGGTTTTATTGTTCTGCTTAATTCATCACACCTTTCTGTAAAACCCAATCTTTATTCAAATAATGTGCAATAATATGTAAATGGTTAATTAAATATTTTATTTTATTTTATTTTTTTAATGAATGCAATAATATTTAAATTATTATTAAATTGAGAGATAGTAGTAGTCTTTTATTATTTAAGTCAGTATTTATTTATTCATTTATTTTATTCATTTACTTACCACATTTTATTTACTTCCTTTTTTGAATGTGCATGGATTTATCGAGCACAATTCATCAAAACACATTTAATTTAATCTTTCATCAAAACGAAAACTTTTGACATTATTATGGAAGCAAGAGAAAAAAGAGAAATAATTATAATTGGTAATAACAAAGTGATGCCTTTTCACACTGTTGTCTGGTGAAATAAAATAACATCATAAAGTTTGTGAAGCAAGATACAAATTAATTTAATGTCAAGTCAAAAAAAGGATATTCTACAGCAATGTCAGGAAATTGTACCCAAGAAACTTTCACATCTTTAATCTTAGTCAACAGAATGGATATTTGCCTAAGCCCCAGAAATAATTAAAACATTTAAAAGGAACATGCTAATCAGTTTTTAAATCATTAATAAAGTACAGCGGCTAATAATATGCTTGATTTAGCAGGCTTTATCTCAGCGGCAGAGTTGAAATGTTCACATGAAATATTAGGCCGCGCTTCTGAATGTGTCAGCTGTCTTTATGAGAACATTTGTGCCGAGAGGCTCACCGCGGCTTTCTGTTGATTATGAAGCGAGCGAGAACAAGGCAAGAACGTCATATAATATTTTTAGCATTTTAATTTGGTGTTGAGTGTCAGAATGTGACATTTCTCCTTTTCTACAGAATTCATAACTAGCTATTGTTCCTATTTCTCTGGTAGTGATTCTGTCTCAAAAAAAAAGCACACACATTTTCTCTTTTACTGCTAAAGTCCAGCAGACTGATGTTACAAGCATGTGTGCAGAAGGTCATTACCCATACATAATGCAAGATTATTCCCTGTAGCGTGTTGTGGATGGTTGCTAGGATGTTGCTATGCAGTTGTTAGGGTGTTCTGAATGGCTGCTCTTTAGTTGCTTATTAGCCCAAGTCTCAAAAATTAAAATCTATTAAAGAATAGATTAAACAAAAAATAAATATAATTTAATGTATTATTAAAAATCTATCTGTCTATCTATCTGTCTGTCTATTGTTAGTTTGATTTTTCTGTCATTCTTTTATTCTGTCCTTTCTCCCTTCCATTCTATCCTTCTTTTATTCTGTGTATCGTTCTATCTATTGTTCGTTTGTTTGTTCGTTCGTTCGTTTATTCATTCGTTCTTTCATCATTCTATCGATCGATTGTTCTATCATTCTTTTATTCTATCTATCCTTCTTTCATTCTATGTAACGTTCTATCTATTGTTCTATCATTTTATCGTTCTATTATTTTATAGTTCTATCTTTCTGTCATTCTATCATTTTATTGTTCTATCATTCTATCAATCTATCTGTCGTTCTATATATGTATTAAATGTAGAATGTATTTAATTATTACATTTTTAAAATTGTTTTATTTTTTGTATCTATATTTTCTGAATTAATCTGAAATAATTTTAATCTCTCTCTATAATTAGATTTTATGATTGTTTATTTTAAATTCTAATTATAAAATTGTATATATATGTGTGTGTGTGTGTGTGTGTGTGTGTGTATGTATGTATGTATATATATATATATATATACATACATACATCCATATATATATATATATATATACGCTAATGTACTATTTATCTACAGGGGTTGGACAGTGAAACTGAAACACCTGGGTTTAGACCACAATTAGTATGCCGTTTGGCCTCCTTTTGCAGCCAATACAGCATTATTTCATCTTGGGAATGACAAATACAAGTCCTGCACAGTAGCCAGAAGGATTTTGAGCCATTCCTTTCGCAGAACAGTGGCCAGGTCGCTATGTGATGTTGGTGTATGAAAACATTTCCTGACTCGCTCCTCCAAAACACCCCAAAGTGGCTCAATAATATTCAGATCTGGTGACTGTGCAGGCCATGGGAGATGTTTAACTTTACTTTCATGTTCATCAAATCACTCTTGTCACCAGTCTTGCTGTGTGTATTGGTGCATTATCATCCTAATACACGGCACCACCTTCAGGGTACAATGTTTGAGCTATTGGGTGCACAAAGTCAACCTTCACACTCTGCTCTTATTGGTGGAATGTGCGATCAGTAAAGACTGGCCACCAGGCTGCATAAATATAGCCATGAAACCTCCAACACTATATTGGCCAGTGTTTCAGTTTCATTGTCCAACCCCTGTATCTATCTATATATATCTATATGTCTATCTATGCAATATTCTATGTAATATATTAATATATGTATTACATTCAAAATTTATTTTTTGAAATAATTGTTTTATGTATTTTGTATATATTTCTTTTGAATTAGTTTTATTCTCTCTATCTCTGTTTATTTAAAATGTATTAGTCTTTAATCTTAATAATAAATGCATTCTAAATTGTTATATAAATAATATATATTTACATAAACGCAGATAGACACACACTCAAATTTAGAATGTATATTATTATTATTATTATTATTATTATTATTTTTATTGAAAGTTTTTATTTTATTCTTTATTTAATCAATTTTTTAGACTTGGGCTAAAAAGCAACTGCCTATATTAATATATAATGTATTATTTATTTATTTTTATTATTATTTAATTTTTTTGCGGAAACAAATTAGCATTGTAAACTGTAAGGTTTGTTATCCATCATGTTGGTCTTGGTTTTTTTTGTTGTTGGTTGTTTTTTTTTTCCTCCCCAGCAAACAAATTGGGTATTTCCTCTGATTTCCTTTTTTCCTGTTTTCCGGTTCTAAATTCGGTCAGTTCCGCCCTCTTCCTCCAGTATTACAGCTTCTTTGTGCTCTCTGAATATAATTTAATGTGATTCAGGACGGCTTCTAAATATATGATAATTACTGTGCTGTGACATTTTGCTTTCTTACCCTTCTAAGCGTTTGTTGATTGACTTTAGGCTAATGACCAAAAAATGCTCATAAAAAAAAGCATTTTCGGCTGTTGACTAACCACAGCGTCACGCTGTACTAAACACCAAAATAAACCTGCAGAAGTAAGTGAAACACCCACCCACTCCAAACAGGCATCTTGTTAAAAACACAAGCTAGTTTATGCTGGTTTGGCCAAAAAAATCAGTCTAAAACCATCACTTTTGACCAATAAAAGTCTTTTCTTTGGTGATCTTTTCTTTGGTGATTTTCAAGCAAGAACACCAGAGTAACTAAAACACCTGGAAACCAATATAAACCAGTTAGAACCATATAACTGATATATACCCTCGTCTTTTAGCGCAACATGTGCTGTGGACCAGCATTTCTGGTCTTTTCTGCAGGGACAGCATGTTTTGTTCTTCTAATTTGGCTGTAAATAAACCAGAATGATGCACCGCTGACATTGGCTGATGTGGTGGGCCTTAATCAGAGACGCTGACATTCGTGTCACTGTCCTGTTTCGTATATTTGCTATTTGTGAGCGGGACCAAATGTCACGTCTGCGAGGAGCTTCACGATTAGCATCCAAGGTCTGAATTATCATAAAGTGTCTCTATTAGCATACAGTCATCAGACTTGCTGGCTTTCTCAATTTCCAGCACCACCTAGAAGCAAATCACAGCCTGTCATGGGCGAGTGTCAGTCAGAGGAGACCTCAGAGCAATCATTCCCTTTAATTGGAGAGTGAGAAATTATTTTTTTCTGTTCTTTTGCTCCTCATATCTCTTTATCCGCCTCTAGTACACAAACTCTTTCCCAGTGATTGAGAAACATGGCCAGAAACAACACTGAAGTCATTAGCGGTCAGCTGAAAGCACAGACTGTGTGAACAAATCAAATAGACTTTATACTGTGTGTGTTTGTGTGTGTGTGTGTGTGTGTGTGTACTTGTTTTTGCTACATTGTGGGGACCAAATGTCCCCTCAAGCATAGTAAAACCTGAAATTTGGTCGGCGTGTGGTCCCCACAATGTTAAAAAATTATTAAAAATAGTAAATGGTGTTTATCTGAAAATGTAACAATGCAAACATGTTTTCTGTGTGTGTGTGTGTGTGTGTGTGTATATATATATATATATATATAATTTTTCCCTAACAGATTTTAGTAATGTTAATATTATTTTAGTAATATTTATATAGCAGTATTTATTAATATTTGGAAATGGCTTTTATTGTTATATTTTCTTTCTTTTTTTTTAATTTAAGTTTTAGGAATTTTTGTTGTGTGTTTTGTCATTGTTGTTTTAATAATTAACACTATATATCTAGTATTAATCTCTAATATTTATATTTTAAGCTTTTTCGATTACCAATTTAAATAGTTTTAGTTAGTGCTACAGCTTGCTAACATTGTGGATGATAGTTAATTTATAATAATTTTTTTAAATAATATTTTATATTAATGTTTAATATTTTGAATTAGCTTTGTTTTATTTCATTTATTTTATTTCAGTTTTATTTTATTTTTGTCATTTTAATACGTCATTAAATGAAAATTAGAAATGTTTAAAATAAGTTTAATATAAAATAAATTGTTTTATACTTTCATTTTATATTTTAAGCTTTATTTTTTCATTTTAGTTTTAGTAGTTTTAGTACTTCTTAAATGAAAATGTATATTGTATTACATTAATTTGAAACATTTCTAATTTTCATGTAACAAGTACTAAAATTTCTAAAACTAAAATTAAAACAAATCAAAGCTTAAAATGAAAACTAAACAGACTATAAAACTTATTTAGAAATGTTTAAAAATAAATTTGTTTTCATTTTAGTTTGTCATTTTAGTACTTAAATGAATATTATATTACATTAATTTTAAACATTCTATTTTTCATTTAACAAGTACTAAAATTTGTAAAACTAAAATAAAAGCTAATTAAAGCTAACAGTGAAAACTGAACATATACTGTAAAACTTAATTTGAATGTTTAAAATAAATTTAATATAATATCAGTGAAGTTTGTTCAGTTTTCATTCTAAGCTTTAATTTTTCATGTTAGTTTTACTAATTTTAGTACTATTTAAATGAAAATGTATATTTTATTAAATGTATTTTAAACATTTCTAATGTTCATTTAATTCTAAAACTAAAATGAGAACAAATTAAAGCTTGAAAAGAAAACTAAACATATAAAACTTAATTAGAAATGTTTATATAAAATAGAAATTTAATATAAAATAAATTGATAAATTTTAAGTTAATTTAATTTTAAGCTTTTTTCATATTAGTTTTAGCAATTTTAGTACTACTTAAAAATTAATATATTATTAAATTTATTTTAAACATTTTTTGAAAGAAAGAAAGAAATGAATATTTTTAATTTATTTTCATTTTATGTTCAGTTTTCATTTTAAGCTTTAATTTGTTTTCATTTTAATTTTAGTAATTTTAGTACTTATTAAATAAAAAAGATTAAAAATGAAATACGTTTTTCATCTAATATTTCTATTTTGTTTCAGCATTTTCAGTTGCCAAAACGCAAACAAAACATGAAGCATGTGATCCGATTTTGGTCAAACAGATTTTAGTATATTTCAGAACTTCAGAAACTCCAAAATTAGCATTGCAGATTAATTTACTGGCCATAAATATGAAATATATTTCTAATAATCTTTGAATCCTTGAAACTATATTCATTTGATGTACATAAAGTGAAACCCCACACTGTAAAAAAACAATTTGTTGAGTCAACTTAAAATAATTTTAATTTTAATAAAATAATAAAATTTTAAGTTCAGTCAACTCAAAAAAGTTTATTCAACTTGAAATGTTAAATTATACTAAGTGACAACTTAGATATTTGAGTTGAATCAACTTAAAATTTTAAGGCAGCTGGGTTACTTACCCATCTGTTAAGTTTAGCAAACACAAATATCTAAGTTGTTACTTAGTACAACTTAACATTTCAAGTGGACTAAACTTATTTTAGTTGACTGAACTTAAAATTTTAAGGCAGCAGGGTAACAAATTATTTTAAGCTGACTCAACAAATTGTGTTTTTTATTTTTTACAGTGTAACAGAAAAGTCCTTTTAAACACTATCATAGGGGGTTTTGACAGTGACACATTGTTTTATCAGTCTGCATGGTTTTCCAGTCGATTTTCTATGCAAACATGAGCTGGATGAATGTATTAGACTGTTGTGATGCATTTTGTGTGTGTGTCTGCGTGTAAATCTGTGTGATCGGGGTCAGGCGAACCCACAACCAACCCAACTGTACAGGTTTTTCCATAACTAGACGTTTATGACAATATTCAGTTGTGCACATCTTTAATTTATTAATATGTGTGCTGCTTTCTTGCATACCGCTGGCAAATAATGCAGGTTATTGCATCACATACTAACCAGTGCTTCGCTGAAATGTCAATTTCTTAAAATTTAATTCTCTTCTCCATATATTTTCCTGTTCTGTCTCTACTATTTTGTCTTATAAAGGCAGAAAGCTCATAAAGATGCATTAGGCGCAGCTGACAGACACTAAGCTTTAGTAGACCCTGTGTATCGCTTTGATTTGACTCACTCTCGTCAGATAAAAACAGCACGGCTTAGACTATTGTTCTTCTGGTGCAATTTGAACCATATATTATGTTGCAACTCCTAAAAACGTTAGCAGCCAGCTACTCTCAGCCTCGGATCGCATGCCCACGAACCGCCCACAGTCTCGTCTGATCTATATTGCACAGAAAACTAGAAAGCGCTTGTGAAAAGCTCCAATCTGATTCCCGGATGGCAAGCTTCAACAGGTGCACGAGGGGGGGTTTTGCCTTTCGAAGACAGTTTAGAGACGACTGCATGAGGAGAACAGTACATCCCGCTTTTTGTGATGATTTCTGAAGGATCATGTGACACTGAAGACTGCTTTGCATCACAGAAATAAATTGCATTTTAAAATATATTCAAATAGAAAACAGCTATTTTAAATTGTAATAATATTTCACAATATTACAGTTTTTACTATATTTTTAAACACATAAATGCAGCCTTTTTGAGCATAAGACTCATCAAATTAAGAAGAAAAGAAAGTTAACAGGTCTTTTTTCCTATTCCAAATTCACCTCTGAAGTCTCATATGTCAGGCAGTTAATTAAGTCTTGCCTTTAGTCAGAAGTCTGGCTGTGCATGACTAGCCAGCTGGTCAGTAAGTTTTATTTACTCACCGGAGCTATTTTTCACTCGCAGTTGGTGCTTGGCATGTCTTAAAGTTTTTAAAACGGAAAAACATTCGTAAAATGACTGAAATAGGCGTCCTGAGATGTCCCTGCTGTCTGTGTCGCAGCCCGAGGCTCTGTTAATAGCCGGGAATCGGAGTGTAGGATGCTTTTTAGACTGTGTTGCGCTCTTTAATTGTCAATCATTTTGAGTGACAGGTTTTGGTGACACTGAGGTGTCTGAGGAAAGGCGGGGTTTAGGAGAAAGGGGCTGGTCTAATTCAGTGGCAGAAGTTATATGTGACCCTGGACCACAAAAGGAGTCAGAAGTGTCAGTTTTGTAAAATTGTGATTTATACATTATCTCAAAGCTAAATAAGCTTTTCATTGATGTATGGTTTGTTATGATAGGGCAATATTTGGTTGAGATACAGCTATTTTGAAAATATGGAATCTGAGGGTGCAAAAAAATCCAACTCAAGTTCTTAGCATATTACAAATCAAAAATTAGGTTTTGATACATTTACAAAAATATCTTCATAGAACATGATCTTTGTCTAATATCCTAATGATTTTTGGCATAAAAGAAAAATTTCGACCCATATAATGTGTTTTGGCTATTTGTACAAATATACCCGTGCTATGACTGGTTTGTGGTCCAGAGTACTTTTAAATGTTAAAATATATTTATTTTCTTTTATGTATGTGCTTATTTGCATATTTATTATTTGCTTATTAACTTTTATTTGCTTATTAACTTATTAGCTTATTTAATTGCTGTAAGTGTTTATTTGTTTTTTTTTTATTTGCCTAATATTTATTTATTTATTGCTTGATTTTCTTTCTTTGTTTGTTTATTTGCATCATTTGCTTGCTTTTTATTTGCTATTCATTTGATTTTTTACAGTAAGATTACAGAGTCATATTACAGTAACAGTAAGATTTTAAATGTTTTTTTAAAGAAGTCTGTTCTGCTCATCAAACCTGCATTTATTTGATTCAAAGTACAGCACAAACAGTACAATTTAGAAATATTTTTACTATTTAAAATAAGTGTCTTCTAGTAGAATATATTTTAAAATGTAATTTATTCCTGTGATTTCAAAGCTGAATTTTTAGCATCATTACAGAAATCACTCTAATATTATGATTTGCTGCTCAAAAACATTTATTATTATTATTATTATTATTATTATTATTATTATGTTGAAAACAGCTGAGTAGATTTTTTTTCAGTTTTCTTTGATGAATAGAAAGTTCAGAAGAACAGCATTTATCTGAAACTATAAACATTATAAACATTTTTATCATCACTTTTGATCAATTTAAAGCATCCTTGCTAAATAAAAGTATTAATTTCTATAATTTCTTTCCCCCAAAAAATACTATTTTCAAGCTTTTGAATGGTATAGTGTATAATGTTACAAAAGGTTTTTATTTCAGATAAATGCTGATTTTTGGATCTTTCTATTCATCAAAGAATCCTGAAAAAAATATACTTCGCTGTTTAAATGATGATGATGATGATAATAATGAATGTTTCTTGAGCAGCAAATCAGCATATTAGAATAATTTCTGAAGGATCATGTGACACTGAAGACTGGAGTAATGATGCTGAAAATTTAGCTTTGATCACAGGAATAAATTACATTTTAAAATATATTCAAATAGAAAGCAGTTATTTTAAATAGTAGAAATATTTCACAATTTTACTGTTTTTGCTGTATTTCGGATCAAATAAATGCAGGCTTGATGAGCAGAAGAGACTTCTTTAAAAAAAACATTACAAATCTCACTGTTCACTCATCAAAGGACACTGTGGACTCATCAAAGCAATGGCACAGCGATGGCACTGATTATTTCAGGCTGCGGATCGGATCTCATTTCAGCGTGCAGTTGCAGGTTTGAATCCCTGCCAGCCAGGGCCGATTTCAGTCTCCTGAGTCGATGTGACTCAAAAGAGGTTTAAATATGCTAATTAAAATTCCATGTGTTTGTCAGTAGATGCATATCAGCGGTGTATTCGGTTGCATTTCATTTTGTTTTATCACTGAAACTGAGAGACCCTGCCAGCGTATGTCACCTGTGCTCAGGTCTGCCTTGAAAATGTTTCATGTAAAGAACCTAATGACATTTGAAGGTTTGTTTAAAACCCTTAAAGTTCACCCAAAATTTGTTTCTTCATTCGAGCAGATTTGGATAAATGTAGCATTACATCACTTGCTCACCACTGGATCCTTTGCAGCGAATGGGTGCCGTCAGAATGAGAGTCCAAACAGCTGATAAAAACATGACAATAATCCACAAGTAATCCACACCACTCCAACACATCAGCTATCATCTTGTGAAGAAGTGAAAAACTGTTTTTAATAAACAAATCTATGCGTTTTAACTTTTAAAACATCGCTTCAGGCCAAAATACGAGTCCATTATCCATAATAATAATGCTTCCTGCATTGAAAAAGTTCTTGTGTTATCATTTCACATCAAAATCCACAAACATATTTGTTTTAAACTGTTTTCACTTGTAAACAGAGCTTGATCTGTGCATATTTCTCTCCTGATTCAGACAAGACGGCTTTTGGAGAACCAGTATTATGAAATAAAAAACATCTTTTTGCAAACAAGCTTTTTGCTTCACAAGATGTTAATTGATGCACTGGAGTCATGTTGTGGATAATTCTGATGTTTTTATCAGCTGTTTGGACTCTCATTCTGATGGCACCCATTCACATCCATTGGTGAGCAAGTGATGCAATGCTACATTTCTCCAAACATGATGAAGAAACAAACTATGAAGAAAGAAATCTATATCTCGGATAGCCTGAGGGAGAGTACATTTTGAGAAAGTTTTCATTTTTGGGTGAACTTTTCCTTTAAAAAAACACTTTCTTTCTTTTGTGGCTCATAAAAGAAAAAAAAAAAGATGTCTTTTTAGTGTTTTTTGGTCTATACAATGAAAGTCAGTGTTCATCAAAATACCTTTTGTGTTCCACAGAAGCAAATAAGTTTTGAACGACACGAGGATGAGTAAATGATGACTGGATGTTTATTTTTTTGTTTATTTTCTTTAAGACCGTAGAAACAGACTGTCAGTGATGAGCATTCATCTACCAGTGAGGGCAGATGGAGTCGTGTCTTGTTAGTCGTGTTTACAGTCTTATACGGAGTAAACAACTACTGTTTGCATTTAACACACAACATACTAGCTTAGTAAACTAAGTAATGATGTTTTATCCAAAGAAACTTGCAGCACTCAATTACTGTCTTGAAGAGAATCACAATCAGCTTTCAAAGACGCCTTATTCTGGCCAAATTTAAATGAACCTTTGCTGAGAAGGTTGTTCAATAATGCACTGCAAATTGAGAGAAACATTAACTATAAATAGGTATACCAAAAGCAGTATTATATTGCACAATATTTGTATTTACTGTGTATTTTTATGCTTATTTTGAGTATTTTCATAGTGTAGCAACATGCAAATAGCGAACTCTGTTGAAATAATTTGTGATTTATATGATTCGTCAGTCGCTATCGCTTGTATGAGGCACAGAGGTGCCGCCTGTGTAGTGTTCCATTAGTTTAAGATGCTGTATACAAAATAGCCTATATGTAGGGTAACAGACAGCAAGCTCATTAGGTTTTTAGTACGAGCCTTCGTATCCTGAATAACAACACATTCGGTTTAATGCCAGCGATGACTGTCACCCCCTGAGAACTGAAGCTTGTTTCTGCTGCAGTAAAATAAATGCATGATAAATGCCTACTTTGCAAGCATTAGCATCTGACTTTCTGCTCAGATTTTTAACCTTCAGTAGATATTTTCAGAGCAAACCTAAAGTTTTGACAACTTGGAGAACATACAAAACAATATTTTTGTGTTTATATCTTGTCAAATCTGTTAATATCTGTATTAATTTGAATCGTTCTTGCATGGTTAGAATGTAATATTGGTTTTCAGTTTGTAGAAGTGAATTAAAGAGTCGCATAGATTTTGTTATTTCAGTGCGAAATATATTTATTTGCTTTTATTTGTTTGTTTGCTTACATATTTTTTTATTTTTATTTATTTGCTCTTATTTATCTTTTCTTTTATTTGAGGACTTTTTTATTTGTAAACAGTGTTGTTGTCTATCTGGATCAAATTTTGCAAATAGTTTACAAATATTAAATTGAAGGGTTCTTGCATTAGAAAAAAAAATGGGTTAAATTGTACAATTTGTAGTAGTGAATTCAACTTTTGTTTTTGTGTGTGTTATTTCAGTTCAAAATGTATGCATTAATTTGATTTAATTTATTTCCTTTTTTGTTTATTTGAATATTTTTATTACTTAATTTGCTTATTTGTTGTTGCTTATTCTTTGCTTTGTCTTGCTTATCTCCTTTTTATCTCACAATTTTGAGCTCGCAAGTTTACAGCTCGCAGTTCTGACTTTTCTCCCTGGAATTGCGTGATATGAACTCCCAATTCTGAGGAAAAAGTCAAACTTGCAATATTAAGAAATTAAATTGTGAAACACAAATTCGTAGTTCTGATTTTTTTTTTTTCAGAATTTTGAGATACAAACTCGCTGTTGCTAGACAAAAAAAAAAAGAATTGTTGAAAATGCGAGATATAAACTCGCAATTCTGAGAACATTTCAGCTTTTTTACGCCTCAGAATTTGATTTTATAACTTTTTATAACAGTTGCGAGTTTTTCTCACAATGCTGAGAAAAAGTCAGAACTGTGAGAAAAGTCAGAATTGACTTCATTTCTGATGTAAATTTGCAATTCTGATCTTGTAATTTTGACTTTTTCTTAGAATTTTGAGAATTGCATGATATAAACTCATAGTTACAAGAAAATTCAGAATTGCAAGATTTAAACTCACAATTCTGAGAAAGACAGAATTCTGAGAAATAAATAAAAATTGGCAATTCTGACTTCTCACAAATGCAAGTTTATATTTTACAATTGTGACTTTTCTTGCAATTGTGAGTTTATATCTGATAATTGATTTAAAAAAAAATTACGTGAAAAAGAATTACGTGAAAATTGCAAGATATAACTTCACAATTGTGAGGAAAAAGTCAGAACTGCATGAAAAAGTCAGAATTGCAAGATATAAACTCAATTGTGAGAAAAAATGTCAGAGCTGCAACTTAATTTCTCATAATTGCACATTTATATCTCACAATTCTGACTTTTTTTTACAATTACAAGTTTATATCTCACAATTCTGAGAAAAAAGTTAGAATTGTGTAAAAAAAAAAAAAGTCAGAATTGCGAAATATAAACTCGTAATTGTGAGAAAAAAGACAGAATTCCGACTTTTTATCTTGCAATTCTGAGTTTATTTTTTTTCAATTTCAAATTGTCTTAGAATTCTGTCTTAATTTCTCAGAATTGCAAGTTTATATCTCACAATTCTGACTTTATTTCTCAAAATAATTCTGAGACAAAAAGTCTGAATGGCAAAAAAAATTGTGAGGAAAATGTTAAAATCAACTTTTTATCTCACAATTCTGACTTTTTTTTCTCATAATTACGAGTTAATTGTGACTTTTTATATTGCAATTCTGACTTTATTTTTTTGCAGTTGTGAGTTTTTATCTTGCAACTCTAAATTTATTTCTTGCAATTGTTAGTTTATATCTCATAAATTTGATTTTATTTCTCAGAATTGCAAGTTTTACATCTCTCAATTCTGACTTTATAAATCACGGTTGTGAGTTTATATCTCACAATTCAGAAGAAAAAAGTCACAGTTGTGAGTCTGTAACAATGTGGAGAAAAAAATTCAGAATTATGAGATTAAAAAGTCGCAGTTACCTTTCTTTTTCATTTTCGTTTCAGTGGCGAAAACAGGCTTACATATTTTGGCCTGTTAACTGCTTTTTTTTAATGTATCAGCTTATTTTTTTTTTATATTTGCTTAATATTAGCTTATTTACTTTAATTTGCTTTTTTATTTATTTGCTTGCCTATTTATTCATTCACGTTTTTTGGTCATTTGAGAACAGGAATTTTGTATTTATATCTGGATCATCCAAAGCACATACAGCACTAATATTCAAAGCTGCATGAGCGAGCGAGAGATTCCAGTAGCAGCCGATAACATCCACAGCTTGATCTCAAGTTTGGTATCCAACATTAATAAAACCTTGCTGATATGCACATTATATATATATATATATATATATATAATTTCCTTGAGCGTCCTGTTCTTCTCATCACTCTCTGTATTTCGAATGCCTCTCCCATCCACGCTCTAGAATTAAACCCCGAATATCTTCTGCGTCATTATGCGACAATGACAGAAGCAGTCGTACAGTGGGGAGATTTCTAACAAGAGCCAGCTGCGTTTAATAGGTGGAATTTATTACATGACGGGGATCCAAGAGAGTGAATTATTCCCCACCATAATACAGAAGCAGCGTCATACAGCACTTCCTCCAGAGCCAGTCAGACAGAGCTCGCTGTGAGAGAAAACACAAGCTATTATCTGTTCCTGTAAGAGGATTCTGTGTTCCCTACCCGAACCCTGAGATCTCCTGTATATTAAAGAGTATTTTAGAGAGAAAATGCCAATCTGGAATAGGAACTTTTCTTTTGTAGTGCTATTAGTTGTGCCGAAAATGTTAAAATGATCTTTTAGCCAGTAAGAATGCATCTAACCTTAAAAACAATACTGTTAAGGAATATTCTGGGTTAACAGCAGAAAGATTTTGTTGGTCTGCTAAATGGATCTGTTTTTCATGTTTATTCATTGAACGGGAGCTAAAATGACTTTCCAGAACAACTAGTTTATAAAATGTGTTGTGTGAGATCTAAACCTTTTTTTTTTTTTTTTTTAATGTTTATCAAGGCTGAATTTATTTGATCTCACCACAGGTAAAAATAAAAATAAAATAAAATAAAATAAAATAAAATAAAATAAAATAAAATAATTCTCATATTTGCAAGATTTAGAATTGTGGAAAGAATGTCCAAATTGCAAGGTATTGAATTGAATTTATTTGATCCCACAACAGGGAAAAATAAAATAAAATTAAATAAAATTAAAAAATTAAATAAAAGAATAAAATGATCATATATGCGAAAGGTTAATGCCGAATTGTGGAAAGAATGTTTGAATTGCTAGATATTGAATTAAATTTATTTGATCCCACCACACAGTAAAATAAAATAAAATTAATTTGATCCCAGCACAGGGAAAAATAAAATAAAATAAAATAAAATAAAATAAAATTAAATTAAATTAAATTAAATTAAATTAAATTAAATTAAATTAAATTTATTTGATCCCACCACAGGGGGAAAAAAAGAATAGATAAAATAAAATAATAAAATTCTCATATTTGCGAGATATAAATGCAGAATTGCTGAATTGTCTGAATTGCACGGTATTGATATGAGTTTATTTGATCAAACCACAGGGAAAAATAAAATAAAATGAAATAATATAAAAATAATATAATATAATATAAAGTAAATAAAATAAAATTATAAAATATAACAAAATAAAGTAAAATAAAATAAAATAAAATAAAACAACGTAAAGTAAAATAAAATATAAAATAAAGTTAAATTAAATAAAATCATAAGATATAAATGCAGAATTGTGAAAAATAATGTCTGAATTGCAAGGTATTAACTAAGAAAAATGTCTGAATTGTTGTCTTGTTCTTTTATTATGTGGCAATAAATCAATAAAATAGAAAAATAAATCAAATAAATTGATTTTAACTCACAATTTGGATTTTATTTTTTTGCAATAGTGAGTTTCTTATAGTACAGACTTTTTCTTATATTTGCCAGATATAAATGCAGAATTGTGGAAAGAATTGCAAGGTATTAACTCGTAATTCTAAGAAAAAAGTCTGAATTGTCGGATATAAACTCAATTGGGAGGAAAAAAAATCTGAATTATAATATTAAAAAGTCACAAACGTATTGTTTTTATTCTGTGGTAAAAAGAAAAAAAAAAACAGAATTACGAGATGTAAAGTAAATTCAGAGAATTTGAAATAAAATGTCATAATTACCTTTTTTATTGTGGCACAAACGGGCTTTACAAAACAAAACTTGCATAGACAGAGCTTGTGTAATTTAATGCAATTCACAGTGATGTGTTCTTGCCTGCTAGGCTTCAGTTGTAAGGAAGATTCTAGAAACTCGATGCTTTTTTGGAACTCACACAATGCTTCTGTTTTCATTCTGAAACTAAAAGCAGTTTAAGTTTAACAGTGGTCCATGACAGTGCTTCTGCTTTGGTCTCAACGGGGGATTCGGACGAGCTCAGAGTCTATCTAACAGTCATCACACACACAAAAACAGAACGAGACAGCCAAGGCTCAAGGGATCACAGATATTATGGACCCCCTCTGCTTATTTGAAACTGCGTGTGTAGCTTTGCTCCCGGCTGCGGTTTTGTCCGCTTCTGTTTGTTTGGTTTGTTTAGTTGCTGTATTTCCTGACTGCGGCTCTAAATAGCTGTGACCTAGTGACACACAGCTGGACAGGCACTGCAGGATTGATATTTGACTTGACAGTTTGACTTTAATGATATAAAAAGAAAACTGTAGTGTGCAGTGAAACTTTTTCAGGGGGTAAAAAAAAAATAAAAACGTTTGTGAAGGATTATCTTGAATAAATTGAAAAATGTGTACTTTATTTTTCTTTCAGTACATTTTGAAATCTGTTCAAATCTGTGTGTATTAAATTTAAAATTTCATGCATTATTAGAAAACACTTTTTGGTCAAATTCACCATAGTTTGCATTACTTTTTTTGCATTTCAGTGCAAAACTAAATTATTTGATTTGTTGGTTTGCATTGTTTATTTGCCTTTTGCTATTAATTTAGCTTATTTGGTTTGCTGATCAGTTTATTTGTTTGCTTGCTGATTTGTTTTTTTTTCTATGCAGTTGTGTTTGTTTGTTTGTTTCCTAATTTATTTGCCTTTTGCTTTGTTTTTTTATGTATTAATTTTAATTTGTTTTTACTTGTTTGCATAGTTGTTTGTTCACTTATTTATGTGCTAGTTTGCTTTTCTTTTTGCTTATTTGTTTGCTTATTCCCTTTTTGATATTTATTTACTTTATTCATTTCCTAGTTGATTTATTTACTTTTGCTATTTATTTATTTGTTTGCTTGCTTGTTTGTTTTTCATTTAGCTATTTATTTGTTTGCTTATTTGCTTTTTTCTGTGTAATTATTTATTTAGTTGATTTATATTTATTTGCATAGTTTTGTTTGCTTAAATGTTGTTTCCTAATTTATTTGCCTTTTTACTTTGTTTTTTTATTTATTCATTTGTTTTGCTGAATTATTTATTTTTTGCATAGTTATTTGTTTGCTTATTTGCTTTTTAATATAATTTTTTTATTTATTTACTTATTTACTTGTTTATTCATTTGCTAATATATTTGCTTATTTATTTATGAATTACTTTTTTGATATTTATTAATTTATTTATTTGTTTGCTTGCTTATGTTTGCTTATTTTCATTTTACTATATATTTGTTTTCTTTTTGCTGTGTAATTATTTTGTTTGTTTGATTGTTTCCTAACTTGCCTATTTACTTATTTATTTGCCTTTTTGCTTGATTTGTTTCATTTAATCATTTATTTTGCTGATTTTTTTTTTGTAGTTATTTGTTTGCTTGTTTGCTTTTATTTTTGCTTATTCGTTTGCTTATTTGCTTTCTGATATTTTATTTATGTATTTATTTGTTTATTAATTTCCTAGTTTATTTATTTTTATTTACTTTTTGCTATTTATTCATTCGTTTGCTTATTTGCATTTTGCTAATCATTTGGTTTGATTGTGTCTTTCCTAATTTATTTGTTTATTTACTTTTTTTTTGCAATTTATTCCTTTGTTTATTAGTTTGCATAGTTTTGTTTGCTTGCATTTTGTGTTTGTTTATGTTTGTTTCCTAATTTATTTGCCTTTTTACTTTATTTGTACTTTATTTTTGTATAGTTATTTGTTTGCTTATTTATTTGCTTGTTTGCTTTTATTTTTGCTTATTTGCTTTCTGATATTTAGTTATTTATTTGGTATTTATTCATTTATTTATTTGTTTGCTTGCTTATGTTTGGTTATTTTCATTTTTCTCTTTATTTATTTGTTTGCTTATTGGCTTTTTGCTATGTAATTATTTGGTTTGATTATGTTTGTTTCCTAATTTATTTACTTTTTTACCATTTATTCATTTACTTTTATTTATTTGTTTGCATAGTTTTGTTTGCTTATTTGTTTGCTTGCTTGCTTATATTTGGTTTGTGTTTTCCAACTTGTTTGCCTTTTTACTTTATTTGTTTTTATTTATTTGTTTATTTTCCTGATTTTTTTGCCTGTATTTTTGCTTATTTGTTTGCTTATTTGCTTTTTGATATTTATTTATTTGTTTATTCACCTTTTTCTATTTATTTATTTGTTTGCTTGCTGATTTGCTTGCTTGTTTGGTCATTTTTATTTTGCTTCTTTGTTTGTGTATTTGCTATTGATTGATTTGATTGATTTTAGTTATTAATCTCCCATAGTCCAGTTTAATAGTGCAACATCCACTAGAAAAGTGCTGTACTTTATGTAAAGTTGTATAATTTGTAATTCTTTTTAGCACAAACACACCCTTTTTATGTAAATTAGGCTCATTAGAGATTAACCCTTATTTATTAAACTCTTGCACAGTTAGTGCTAATACCCACAGAAGGCAGGCGGTAAACTCGATTTTATTTTAAAGAGATGTTTGTATAAATTCTTCTAGTTATCATGGCAGCAGCAATGTATCAGAGAATGGTCAAATAATAGTGTAGTGCTTTAAAACAGTATATAGCCACTGTGCTTGTGAATTGGGCACTACAACCACATTTGTGCAAATAAACGGCTCAATCTGCGGGCGTCGTTCGTTTCCCCCCTCAGTGTTTATGTGTGTACACACCATTCACAGCTATTAATGGCTATGCATTAAAAACCGATTATTCACCCTGTGTTAACAAGGCTTGTGATAGTGTGGATAACCCTCATCTCCCCTCTCTAATTCTGTAATGACTCTGGGATATTAACCCATCACTGAGCAGAGATGCTCTGGAGAGCAGGTCTTTCTGGTGGAGGGGTTAGAAACCGAATGTGGGAGTCAAATAATTAAGTGTGCATGTGTAATGAACACAGATTAGATGGCGTGTGACTCTTAAATTGAATTTGTGCATCTTTATTCGAGTCTAGGGCATTCCGAACAACTGCACCACACATGTTGTGTGTTTGTTGATATTTCTTGCCTATTTCCATAGAAACTGTTGTTTCATCCCTTTATATGGCTTTAATTATTCCAATAAGGCTACAGTTGTACTGTAATTGTTTTGTTAGTATTTTAAAGGGATTCTTTAATATGGGATCCCCCCCCCCACACACTAAAAATTAATTTTATGTCATCATTTATTCACCCTCATGTTGCTGCTAACTTGTATTACTATTTTTAAAATAACTCTTTTGTTTTACATAACCGAAGCTTCTCTTTCTTTTCAAATATGGCACCCACTGACCCAATATGTTACTGTGATGTGACTTAAATGTGATTTCTAGAGTTTCTAGGTGGTTACAGTGTGTTTCTAGGTTGTTTCTAAGGTATTTTGGAAGTTTTCAGGCTGTTACTTGGTGGTTCGTAAGGTATTCTGGTGTCATATGGTGTTTTCAGGTGTTCTAGTGGTTGCCAATGTGTTAAGATGTGGTTTCTAGAGTTTCTAGGTGGTTACAATATGTTACTTTGTGGTTTTTAGAGAGTCTGGCAGCTCTCAGGCCATTACTAGGTGGTTTCTATGGTATTCTGGGGTTGTATAGTGTATTTAATATATATATATATATGTGTGTGTGTGTGTGTGTGTGTGTGTATATATATATATATATATATATAATACTTTTTTTTCTTTTTTTTAAATTTATTTATTTATTTATTTTAAGGGTGTGGTGGCAGTTGTTTAGGCCGTTCCTGTGTGGTTTCTACTGTGTTCTGGCAATTGGCAGGCTGTTACTATGTGGTTTGTAGGATATTCTGGTGTTGTATGGTGTTTTTAGGTGTTCTGGTGGTTACCAAGGTGTTACTAGGTGGTTTGTAGGGTATTCTGTTGGTTTACAGGCTGTTGCTTGGTGGTTTCTATAGTATTCAGTGGTTGTTTGGTTGATTAGGTGTTGCTATGTGGTTTCTAGAGTTTCTAAGTGGTTACAATGTGTTTCTAGGGTGTTCTCGCAGCTAGCAGGCTATTACTAGATAGTTTGTAGGCTATTCTGGGGTCATATGGTGTTTTTAGGTGTGCTGGCAGTTGTCAGGCCATTTCTAGGTGGTTTCTATGGTGTTCTGGTGGTTGTCAGGCTGTTACTAGGTGGTTTGTAGGGTATTCTGGTGTCGTATGGTGTTTTCAGGTGTTCTGGCGGTTGCCAAGATGTTACTATGTGGGTCCTAGAGTTTCTAGGTGGTTACAATGTTTTACTAAGTGGTTTCTAGGGTATTCTGGTGATTTTCAGGCTGTTATTATGTGGTTTCTATAGTATTCAGTGGTTGTATGGTTGATTAGGTGTTACTATGTGGTTTCTAGAGGTTTTTAAGTGGTTATAATGTGTTACTAGGTGGTTTTTAGAGAGTCTGGCAGCTCTCAGGCCATTACTAGGTGGTTTCTATGGTATTTTGGGGTTGTATAGTGTTTTGGTGGTTGGCAAGGTTTTACTATATGGTTTCTAGAGTTTCTAGGCGATTACAATGTGTTACTACGTGGTTTCTAGGGGTGTGACGAGACACTTATCCCACGAGACGAGACGAGACACGAGACTGGGTTCACGAGGACGAGACGAGATTTTTAAACTTTTCTTAAGAAATCCTCAGTGATGAAATATATAGGGAAAATAGTCTTTTATTCAACTGAAAAAAGACAAAATGCAAAGAGATGTAGGTGCATTTTGAACTTTATGAAGTTAAACTTCCATTTTAATGAATTATTTGCAATAATAAACAACATTTAAACAAGAGCTTCACGTTTCTGGATAAATTAAGAATCCCAGCTGTTTTTAATAAATTGGGGATCATGATTCTCTCACGACATGTTGGATCTCACGAGATCTCGTGCTACGAGATCTTGTCACATCCCTAGTGGTTTCTATGGTATTCTGGAGTTGTATGGTGTTTTTAGGTGTTCTTGTGGTTGCCAAGCTTTTACTATGTGGTTTCTAGAGTTTCTAGGCGATTACAATGTGTTACTAGGTGACTTCTAGAGTATTCAGGGGTTGTGTGGTGGTAGATGTACAAGTGGCTGCCAAGGTGTTACTAGGTGGTTTCTAGGATATTCTGGGGCTATATGGTGTTCTAGTGGTTGCCAGTTTGTTAATATGTAGTTTCTAGAGTTTCTAGGTGGTGACAGTGTGTTACTAGGTGGTTTCTAGAGTGTTCTGGTTGTTGTCAGGCCATTACTAGGTGGTTTCTAGGGTATTTAAGGGTTGTATGGTGTTTTTAGGTGTTCTAGTGGTTGCCAAGGTGTTTCTATGTGGTTTCCAAATTTTCTATGTGGTGACAATGTGTTACTATGTGGTTCCTAGAATATTCTAATGGTAGACAATGTGTATCTAGGTGGTTTCTATTGTGGTTAGGTGGCTGCTACAGTGTAACTAAGTAGTTGAGGAACCTTGCCAGGCTGTTACTATGTGGTTTCTTAGTATATTCTGAGTGGTCCGGATGGTATTTTGGGTGTTCTGCTGGTTTACCAAGGTGTCACTAGGTGGTTGCCAGTCTGCTGCTACAGTAGGTGGTTTGTAGGATAACCCATTACTGAGGGGTTTTTAAGGTTTTGTTGATGGTTGTCAGGCCATTGCTATATGGTTCTAGAGTATTCTGGTTGGTTTGTATGGTGTTTGGGTGTTCTGGCTGTTGCCAAGATTTTACTAGGTAGTTTCTAGGATGTTCTGGGCTGTTGCTATGTGGCCAGAAGAGTCTCTGTGATATTTTGACTGTAAATATGGCTCATTCTTTAGTAAAAGCCTGCTTTATTACCAAGGAATTCATGTACGTGTTTAAAAAACACAAGCTTTCTTCATTTACAGACCATTTTAAATCGCCAGACCCAGAATGTTCCTGTAATGACATGGGTCTTGACACGTATATACTAAATCTGTGATCTCTCCACTGAACTCAGGTCTGCTGGAGGATAATAATATGTTTCTGGCCGTCGCTCTGATGATAAACTGCTCTGAGGTCTTTGTGTTGTCCGTCACCGCCCATCAGAGAGGAAACAATTAGCTGCAACGTCGTAATTAAGGGTCTTGCAAATGGAAGGATGACTATTAGTGAAACATTTCCCATAATGCATCAACAGTGCTTTTAGTAGGAAGCCGGCCGATAAGTGGTCAAGTGTATGCGCTTCTGGGAAGTAATTCAGACCTTTATTCTGGAAGCCACAGTCAGAGACGAACAACCATTAAACTAAGCTTCTCGTTTTTAGAAGTTACAGGAAATCGTGTTTTGCAAGATGATGGTGCTGAAATGTTGATGCAAATCAATTTCCTGGCTCGATTGTGCAGCTGAAAACATGTTTCTGTTGCCAGTAATCAAGATAATGTGACGTACAGCAGGAGCCAGGATATCTGATCTGAAAACCATCTCAAGCATTAGCTGTGGACCTCTACATAATGGATGCTGATAGTTTAAGAGGCCTGTAGAGAAGAAATACATGACAGGTGAAATCATGATGATATGAATGGATTCTAATGGTTTTCTAATGCATATTCAGGATGAAGTACTTCAGGGCTTTTTGTGCATCATTAATGATTCATAAATTATAATAGGTGATGGAGCTGTAGGTCAAGAGAAATGTCAGTCTGCAAGATCATACTGAAATGTCGAAGACACTCATCCTCTCATCTCAACTAATCAGCTCCGCCGAAGGATTTTTTCTTTTTCTCTTTGGGAAAAAACATTTGACTCCAGAGAGTCTGTTTAGACTGTGGAAATGTGATAGTTCAGTGGTTTTAAATGATGTTGTGTGACTGTTTTGATTGGCTGATGTGTTGACTGGTGTACACCCCCAGACTTGGTGTATTGACGGTAATGGGCATGAGAGATTCTGTATTCGGGCTTCTGTATGTGTGTGTTTGTTATTTATTGTCTTTGGCAATTAGAGGCAAAGCTTTGGGTTCTAAATGGAATGGAACAGAACATTCTTTTGTCCTTGATTGTCATTGATTCAGTTCTGTACTTATACTTTTGGCAGAGGTGTATCTGATTGTGAGTCATCCACATTTTTTTATAGTTTCTACATTGTTTCTGTAATAATGCTTAATACACTCTTAAAAATAAAGGTGCTTTAAAAGGTTCTTTACAGCGATGCCATAAAAGAACCATTTTTGGTTCTTCAAAGAAATATTTAGTCAAAGGTTTAAAAAAATCATCATAATCTAAAGAACCTTCTTTCACCAAAAAGAACCTTTTGTGAACAGAAAGGTTCTACAGATGTTAAAGGTTCTTTATGGAGAGGACTATTTATTACATAAAAAAAAAAAAAAAGTATGTCGTCATTGTGGGTGGGTGTGTGTGTGTGTGTATATATATATATATATATATGAAATGTAAAAAATTGTGAGTGAAACAATACAAAATATGTAAATATAATATTGCATAAATATACAAATACCTAAAACATATACCTAAATTGACAACATATTATACTTTAAACAAACCTCAAAAAATACTGTGTTAAAATAATTAAAAAATATATGTATATAAGGGCTACCAAACAATTTATCGCAATTAATCGCATCCAAGATAAGTTTTACATATTATATGTGTGTGTACTGGGTATATTTATTATGTATATATAAATACACACGCATACATGTATATATTAGGGAAAAATATGTTCGATTTAGATATAAAATATTTATATTTATATATAATCTAAATTAATTACAAGTTTTAATATATTTACATATAAATATTTTTTTTTTAATATTTATATAAGTATAGATACAACATTTATATATTTGTATCTGTAAAAAAAGTAAAACAATGCAAAATATGTGAATATTTTATTTTAGAAAAAATAATACAAATATGCAAATGATTTTGAAAATATAAACATTTTATCTGAGTCATGTTAGAATTTATTAATATTTTGTATTGTTTTACTTTAGAGAGTTATAGAAAAGTGCTACAACACAGATCTTTTGTAACGTGTTTCTGTTATAAAATGTTTACTGAAACAATGTAACTTAACATTTTGTATCACAAACAAAAATAATACAAAAATAAGGACTATTTATTAATTTTGCGTCATTTTGTGTGTGTGTGTGTATATATACGTGTATATATATATATATATATATATATATACCCTACCGTTCAAAAGTTTGTAATAGTCTTTAAAGAAGTCTCTTATGCTCATCAAGACTGCATTTATTTGATTAAAAATATAGAAAAAAAAAACAGTAATATTGCAAAATGTTTTTACAATATAAAATAATGTTTTTTATTTTAACATACTTTAAAATAGAATTTATTCCTGTGATGAAAAGCTGAATTTTTATCAGCTGTTACTCCAGTCTTAAGTGTCACATGATCCTTCAGAAATCATTCTAATATGTGGATTTATTATTAGAATGATCAGTGTTGGATAATATCAACAGTTGTGCTGCCAAATATTTTTTGGAACCTGTGATTTTTTTTTTTAGGATTCTTTCATGAATAACAAGTTTAAAAAGTACAGTGTTTATTCAAAATATAAATATTTTATAACAATGTAAATTATTTATTATTAACTTTTAATAAACTTTTAATTATTAACTTAATACATCCTTGGTGAATAAAAGTATTAATTTCTTAAAAAAAAAAAAAAGAAACAATAAAAATGTACTGACCCCAAACTTTTGAACGATAGTGTATATATATATATGCATATGTAAAAAAAATTGTGAGTGAAACAATACAAAATATATAAATATAATATTGCTTAAATATACAGACACCTAAAACGTATACCTAAATTGACAACATAGTATACTTTAAACAAACTACAAAAAATACTGTATTAAATTAAAAAAATATATATATTAGGGCTGACAAACGATTAATCATGATTAAGCGCATCCAAAATAAGTTTTACATACTATATGTGTGTGTACTAGGTATATTTATTATGTATATATAATAACATAATATATAACGAAAAAAATATATATATAGAAAGATTTTTTTTTAATATATATATATATATATATATATATGGTTATGTATAGATAACATATTTATATATTTGTTTCTGTAAAAAAGTAAAACAATGTAAAATATGTGAATATAATATTTTAGAAAGAATAATACAAATATGCAAATGATTTTATAAATATAAACAAATATTTTATTTGAGTCATGTTAGAATTTATCAATATTTTGTATTGTTTTACTTAAGAGAGTTAAAAAAGTGCTACAACACAGATCTTTTTGCAACATGTTTCTGTTATAAAATATATTTACTAAAACGATATAACAACATTCTGTATCACAAACAAAAATAATGCAAAAATGTACTATTAATTAACTAATTTTCTTTTTTTACATTTATTTAATATTTAAATTTGTTTTTTAAATTCTATTTTATAATTGTAAGTTATTTAATATTATAAATTATTTTATATGTATAGTTTAATTAAATATGTCTTATTTATTCATTTATTGAACAATATATGTGACCCTGGACCACAAAACCAGTCATAAGGGACAATTTTCTTTTTTTTTTCTTTTTTTTTTTTAATTTAGATTTGTACAGCATCTGAATGTAAATAAATAAGCTTTCCATTGATGTTTGGTTTATTAGGATTGGACAATATTTGGCTGAGATACAACTATTTGAAAATTTGAAATCTGATGGTGCAAAAATATTAGGAAAATCAACTTTAAAGTTGTCCAAATGAAGTTCTTAGCAATGCATATTACTCATCAAAAATTTGATATTGATTTTGATATTTACAGTAGGAAATTTACAAAATATATTCATGGAACATGATCTTTACTTAATATTCTAATGATTTTTGGCATATAAGAAAAACAGATCATTTTGACCCATACAATGTATTTTTAGCTATTGCTACAAATATACCCGTGCTACTCATGACTGGTTTTGTGGTCCAGTGTCACATATCTGGTCCTTTACAGTGAAAAATGCTTCTTGATATGAAGATGTTCATTTGCTGGACCTAAAGTGCTTGCAAAGCACCATTAGAGAAACTTTAACAGTGTTTGGCCTCAGGTAGAGTTCAGTTAATCGACAGTTTCTCTCCTCTCTGAGCTCTTAACCCCAGGACATCTCCTGTGGGACCGTCCCTGCACTTAGC
Source organism: Labeo catla (assembly GCA_012976165.1). NCBI lineage: Eukaryota > Metazoa > Chordata > Actinopteri > Cypriniformes > Cyprinidae > Labeo > Labeo catla. The sequence continues at coordinate 223,858 of VONZ01000612.1, forward strand.
GCCCTGTATGTCACTTCAGACGAAAAATCATCTGCTAAAAGGACAGCAACTGAGCTTAGCTGAAGAAAGGAGTATGTGTTTCACTAATATACACTTTATCCTTCTGTATTATATATCTGTCCATTATCTCCATTTAAATTTGTTTTTTATTTTTTTTAATATTAATTGTTGCCATTGTTCTAAATGATTATAATTATGTATATAACATGGTATTTAATAGTTTCTAATATATATATATATATATATATATTTTCTTTTCTATTGCTAATTCAAGTTCAGTTAGAATACTGTTTTCTAAATGCACAATTTGAAGATATTGTTGTGTTTATAATGCATTAAGCTTAATAGTTTATGCTACAAACACAAAGGCTCAAGCATTTGTTAAGGATGAGTATCTGAACTCTGTTACATTACACCTGTTACCAGTGTATTTATGAGACATGTGTGATCTGAATCTATTAGCTTGTCCCCCGTGTGTGTGTGTCTCGGGACGCCCACTGTGTTGTTTTGTCCTTAATTAAAAGGTAATAAATCGGCATCCATCAGCATACGAGACCCATGCTGGGAAGTTGATGAAAACTTCAGCACTAATTACATCACAAAATTTGTCAGCGAAAACAACTTCTATTCCAGATTAGCATTCGCAAGCACACACAGAGGACGTGCAATAAATCCTGGCAGGTTTATGGATCGTTTATTGGGCGGGCGGTGTGATCGGAGTACTATGATGTTTGTTTTCGGCCTGTTTTCATCTTTTATTGATGTAAACGCTCTAATATATGATTAATAATTCATCAAACCGCTTCTGTCTGAATGAGGTTCTTCAGGAACGCGCAAACCTCCGGCTTTGAGCCGTAATGAACACGAGCTCTCATGGACTGATTGCACCGTTCCGCTCAGCAACACGATTTATTCTGCTAATTCACCGTGCTCTTTTGTTTTTTGTGCACATTTGCACATGCAAGCAAACACACATACACACACTTTTCAGGGTAAAGACCATCATTACCGCTTCTCACACACTGCTGTGGTGGAACACAGATATTCTTCTTTTATTTCCATGGAAGGCACCCACCGCCCCCATCCCCCGTGTGTGTGTGTGTGTGTGTGTGTGTGTGTGTGTGTGAGCGCTCAGACATGCCTGTTTCTAAGTTACCAGCTTCACTCTGCTGCCAGTTGAGTGTGATTTTGAAGCACCTTTATGCTTCAAAACAACTCAACGTGTCATTTGAGGGAAGGGCGACCCTTTACTGTGGTGTTACCGCGGTATATTTGATGTTAACACCAAAAACCTTGAAAAAGATTACCATATTCGCAATTTGTATATCAATTTGTATATACGCAGTACCAAAAAGATACCAAAAATACAGTGGTGTTACTGCCATAAAATAGTCCAAAAAGCTATTTTTGAATACTTTATTTTTATAATTATTAATATTATTATAAATGAATGAATAAATAAATATATTTATTAATGTGTGTGTATGTGTGTGTGTGTATGTATATATATATATGTATATATGTATGTTATTATTATTAGTATCATATTTATTTATTTTATAATATATTTTATTTTATAAATGTTATTTATATTATATTTATTTATATATTTTTTTGTTTATATTATTTGTTTTGTCATTTAAAAATATAAATGTTTATATATATATATATATATATATAATTTTTTATATTATTTAGATTTATGTGTATTATATATAAATATATATATATATAATAACTTAAATATAAATATATATATATATATATATATATATATATTTAATAGTTATTATTATTATTATTATTATATTTATATATTTTATAATAGATTTCATTTTATAAATGTTATGTATATTATTTATATTTAGATTATTTATTTTTGTGTATATATATATATATATATATATATATATGTGTGTGTGTATATATGTATATATGTGTGTGTGTATGTATATTTATATGTATATATATGTATATGTGTTATAGTAGATTTTTATTTTATATATTTTATTTATATTTTATAAATATAAATATTTACAGGTATATTGTGTACTTGTTATTGTTTTGTTGTTGTTATGGTTCTAAATAATTATCATATTGATTTACCATGGTATTTACAACTACTACTAGAATGTAAGAGCATGGTTGCGTTGAGACATAATGTCATGTCCAAAATAATAATAATAATAATAATAATAATAATAATAATAATTATTATTAATCTATTATGGTACTACCATGATATTCTTGAAGATACCTTAAAATACCACGTAAATACTGTTCTATGAATTTATGTTTGAATTACTATAGCAATACCATCTGATACCCTCACTGTACCATGGTATCGCCTTAAATAAATGGTATTGTACAAAACATGTTCTGGAAACCATAGTATTACTGTGGATACCACATCTGAAACACACACCCTTGTACCATGGAGCTACTAATACCATGTAAATACCATGTACATAAAAATTACTACAACATCTAATGCCAGCACTTTGGGAAGGGGATATTTCCATTTATTATATGCAAATCATGGTATTACCACAGTAAAATTTTCACAATCTTCTATTAACCTATGGTAATGCCATCATACTAAATGTACATACAATACCAAGGTACATAAAATATGTGGCATCTAATATTACCACTTTACCATGGTACTACTAGTTCTTTTTCTAAAAATGATATTGTATCCAAAAACATGTTATCACCATGAGTAAAACATCAAAAGGTTATAGTAGCCTTCAAAGACCATGGTGATATGGTCATAGTTAGTTTAGTAAGGAATAAAACACTGACTACAATATCTCTGTTTTTCTGCATACAACACTCTTAAATGTTTCTGTTCTCTCGTCAGATCAAAAGTCGCAATCAAAAGCTGAAGCAAGACACCCTGGTGGCTGACAGAGGTGAGACCAGTATACGACCTCTCTCCTCTAAGTTTATGGAAATGATCCACCTCCGTCAAACCAGATCAAGTCTCTCTTCATTCTCAATGACTTTAAATGAAACCACCCCCACATGAGGGGAAATACTAGTTGCTTTCCTCCTTTATCAAAAACAGCAGTCGGCACTCACCTCCGTTTCCCTGGGTGGGGAATCCCTCTTGAAATCCCTTCTCCTCTCTCGCTCTTTCTCTCTCTTGCTCTGAATCTGTGTCAGTTTGTCTTGTGTTGCTCCCTCAAACTCTTTTTCAAGCTCTGTGTGGCCGTTAATGTGGAGTTCATCCTGATACAGTCCTGGATGTGTCCGTCAAAATATCACAGAAGAGCCAAAGCTGAAGACCTCACCAGAGAATCCAGGAGCTCAAATGGAGAGAAAAACAGAGAGAGAAATTACAATGTGAGAGGGGGAAAGCTTTCAGTGAGAGACCAACTGAATGAGAGAGAGAGAGAGAGAGAGAGAGAGAGGTTGTGCAGGAGAATTGAATCTGCTTTGAGGTTTGATGCATTTGTGTAGGTTTGTTTTGGGTGTGTGTTGAATTTGGACACTTCAGTAACACTTAAAATATGAATATTGTTCGTTAGATACAGTTGTATTCATTTTAAAGACCGATTTTCATGCACAACATTCCTCAGATGAATGTTGGATATGCTTGATAACATAAACAATAGATCTGTTGTTCAGGAGTTAAAAGGTATTCTGGGGTGAATCTCATTGAAACTTGTTCCGTCACGTTTTGCATCCAAAATGTGAAAACAAACAAATTATATGTTGTGTAAATAAAAGAAAGTCAGTTTTAGGATCGCTTTTTATCACAGTTATTTTAGAAATAAAGTTTAAAATTTAGGTTTAAAAAAATAATTAAAAATATTTTGTTTGCTGCTGCAATGAGAATGATGAGGGTGTAAAAGTTCTAAAAGTAATATAACAAAGCCAAAAATATTGTATTGGTACTAATGTTTTTATTACAGTTCATTTTCCTTAATCAAAATAACAACAACAAAAAGTAGTGGTCCTAAAAGTATTTTATTGCAAGTTCATTTACAGAAATACTGTGATTTATGCTTTAAAAAAATTTAAACAAAATGTTTTGTTTTCAGTGAGAATAGAGGGTTGTTTTTAAAAATAATATAAAAAGCCAAAAATATTGTATTGGTACCTAAAGTATTTTATTACAGTTAAATTTACAGGAATAGTTTTCAAAAAAAAAAGTATTGGTTCTAAAAAGTATTTTATTTTTAAGTTCATTTACAGAAATACAGTGATTTATGCTTACATTTTTTAAAAAATATTTTGTTTTGAATGAGAATGAGGGGGTATTGTTTTTAAAACCAAAAAATAGGACTTATTGGTCCTAAAAAGTATTTTTATTACCGTTCATTTATAGGAATACAGTTTTTTTTTTTCTGCAGCAATGGGAATAAGGGGGTATTGTTATAAAAATATCACAAAGTCAAGAAAATCTTATTATTCTTAAAAAGTATTTTTATTACAGTTTACAGAAATACAGTGATTTATGCTTAAAAACATAAAATAAAAATCTTTTGGTTGCTGCTGCAATGAGAATGAGGGGTTATTTTTCTTAAAATAAAATTTAACAAATTTAAAAAAAAACAAAGAAACATATTGGTCCTAAAGGCTATTTTTTTTAAAACAGTCAATTTATAGGAGTACAGTGATTTTATGCTTTTTTTTCTGCAGCAATGGGAATGAGGGGGTATTGTTCTAAAAATAATATAACAAAGCCAAAAAAAATCGTATTGTCCTAATCAGTATTTCTGTTATATAGTTAGTTTATATGAATACAGATTTATGCTTAATTTATTAAAAAAAAATATATATCTTTTGTTTGCTGCAGCATTGTGATATTGTTATAAAAATGACATTACAAAGCCAAATAAATCTTATTGGTACTAAAAAGTATTTTTGTTTTATTACAGTTAATGTACAGTAATACAGTGATTTATGCTTAAAAAAGGCCTTTAAAAAGGTCTCAATTTATTTTTAATTATCAAAATATTCTTCAAAGTTACATTAATTTACATATATGTAATAATATAATTGAATTATGTTTTCAATTTATTTTATTAATTTGTATTTTGAAAATTGGACCCTTAGTGATTGATATTTCATCTAATGCTATTGTCGTCATTAAAGTTGTTCATAAATGGATCAAATCATGTTTTTAAAAATAATTTTAATATTAAATACATTTTATATGCTGTTATTTTATATAGAGGGAATTTATATTAAATATTCAATGTATTTATATTATATTATAGCTTCATTTCAAAGCAATGAGATTCAATGAGATGTTCAGATAAACAAACCTGTGTGAGTGTTTCCCTCCTCTCTTTTTATTAGGCTTTAATCTAATTTGCTTTGACACTCCTCTGTGTGTCCTCTGTGTATTAGGGATCATACAAGGTTACGTCTCTTATGCAAACACACACACACACACACACACACACACACAATATTTAGTAGGTTTGCCTGTCATGGGATCAGACCAATATTAATGACTAAATTACTCTCATGCCCTGAGTGTCATTGAAAGTGTGTGTGACGGGGATCTTTCTTACCTCTAATATAGTTATGATTCAATAAAATCCCTCTGCAGCATCACATTAAACACTTTCAGTGCTTTTGAATTGCTGTAAGATACACACACACACACCTGCCCACAAAACAATATTAAATCGGCGAACGCAAGAGCATATGGTAGTGTCAATAAACACACACGATGACAGGACACAAGGGCCAGCATTCGAGGAAGAACTGTCACTTTTGGTAAACAGTCTCCTGCTCCGAACACAGCGCATTAATTCAGCTGTGACCCGCCGGAAGAGCCCGACTGGGTTGTAAATCACAGGTGTAGCTTCAGAGCCCTGAGGAAGGATGATGTTTACAAACCCAAGTTCTCTGCACTCGCTTAAACATTTATTCCTGGGCGAGAGAAAAAACACAAAACGAGCTCTCGGAGCAGAACGCAGTCACTCGAGGACAGCTTACGCCTGCCACGGGAAATAAAGAAATTTAGGTCGTCGTCAGTGTTTCTTTTGAAACTTCTGAGATGCTGCTGTAATGACGGAAGTGTTTGGTATCTGCTGAAAGGGAATGGGAAAAAAAATTGGAAGGGAAGTTATTCAGCATGAAATACCCCCAAAAACACAATATAAAAAAAGCACAACAACAGGAGGAGGTGAATTGAATGGCTATTAGTTTGGAAAATTTGAGTTTGAAACTAGCCTCTAGTGTTAAAAGTTAAAAGTTTATTTGTGGTTTACATTTAAAGGGGTCATGAACTGGCTTTATTATTCCGTACTGTTCTCTGAGGTCCACTTATGATGTTATAAAGATTTTTTTACATAAAAAGCATCATCATTTAAAAATAATAAGCTATTTTCTGTCCTTGTTTTGACCCCCCTCATGTGCAGTGATAGGAATAACGCCATTATTTTTTTCAGTAACGAGTAATCCAAAGAATTACTGTTTCACTCGTTACAACGGCTACCATTACTGACAATAAAATGTTCATTTCTCTACCATAAGCCGTCTCCAAAGGTGTTTCAGAGAATTTGGCAGTACATCCAACCAGCCTCACAACCGCAGACCACATGTAACCACACCAGCCCAGGACCTCCACATCCAGCATCTTCACCTTCAAGAACATCTGAGACCAGCCACCCGGACAGCTGCTGCAACAATCGGGTTTGTATAACCAAAGAATTTCTGCACGAACTGTCAGAAACCGTCTCAGGGAAGCTCATCTGCATGCTCGTCATCCTCTTTAGGGTCTCGACCTGACTGCAGTTCGTCATCGTAACTGACTTGAGTGGGCAAATGCTCACATTCGAGGTGTTCTCTTCACGGATAAATTCCTGTTTTCACTGTACAGGGCAGATGGCAGACAGTGTGTATGGCGTCGTGTGGGTGAGCGGTTTGCTGATGTCAACATTGTGGATTGAATGGCCCATGGTGGCGGTGGGGTTATAGTATGGGTAGGCGTATGTTATGGACAACGAACACAGGTGCATTTTAGTGATGGCATTTTGAATGCACAGAGATACCCTGACGAGATCTTGAGGCCCATTGTTGTGCCATTCATCCACGACCATCATCTCATGTTGCAGCATGATAATGCATGGCCCCATGTTGCAAGGATCTGTACACAATTCCTGGAAGCTGAAAACATCCCAGTTCTTGCATGGCCAGCATACTCACCAGACACGTCACCCACTGAGCATGTTTGGGATGCTCTGGATTGGCGTATACGACAGCGTGTTCCAGTTCCTGCCAATATCCAGCAATTTGGCACAGGAGTGGACCAACATTCCACAGGCCACAATCAACAACCTGATCAACTCAATGTGAAGGAGATGTGTTGCACTGCGTGAGGCAAATGGTGGTCACACTAGATACTGACTGGTTTTCAGACCCCCCACAATACATTAAAACTGCACATTTTAGAGTGGCCTTTTATTGTGGCCAGCCTAAGACACACCTGTGCAATAATCATGGCATCTAATCAGCATCTTGATATGCCACACCTGTGAGGTGGATGGATTATCTCAACAAAGGAGAAGTGCTCACTAACACAGATTTAGACAGATTTGTGAACAATAGTTGAGAGAAACAGGTCTTTTGTGTACATAGAAAAAGTCTTAGATCTTTGAGTTCAGCTCAAAGGCAGCATAATTAATATTCATGAACCCAGCAGCTCATTAATCCTTAGTGCATTTTATATTGCTATTAGTAGGAGAATTCGTAGTGGTTTTGTTATCTTATCAGTATTATTTTTATTGTTTCCCCCTTTTTATATAGAAACATCTAATGACAAACAATATCTTAAGCACCACCACCAGTCCTAAGTTCAGTCAACATGACAAATATGCATTCATACGTGGTTATTCTAATTACTAAAGTTCTAATTTCTAAAATTCTAAAAGTTTAATGCTACATTATCATAATATTATATTATAATGCTTGACACAATAGTTACTTTTCCTGGTGATTAGTTACTTTTATAATGATGTAACTCTGTTACTAACTCAGTTACTATTTGTGAGAAGTAACTAGTAATTATAACATGCCCAACACTGCTCTGTTTGAATAGGTGTGGCACTGTCCAAATATTAATAAAAAGTTACAGCAGCTGCTTTAGGTAAGCCTGTCTGTAACTTACTGTGCATAACTAATCACTATAATGCCGATCTTGCCGTTTGTGAAATTAGGTCATTTTTTTTTACTGAGCCCTGTGACTGTGAAGCAACAAATATATTTAATCATAGAATTATATGCAGTCTTCCTAGGACACACACATGCATTTAGAGCGAGTGTATGAAAGGTTTGGTTAGCATGGCCTGTAGCAGATTTTTCTTTGTGTCAGGGCAACAGTTCAGTGAACAAGAAATAAATACTTAGTGATATAAATTGTAGAGACAATATTGTCTTTTTTTTTTTTGCTCTATTTCACTAAAGAAAACAGTTCTAAACAAAACCATGTTGTACGTCACAGTGAGATATAAACTTGCAATTCTGACTTTTTTTCTTGCAGTTCTGACTTTTCTCCTAATGACTTTTCTTATATAAACTCACAATTGTGAGTTATAAAGTTAGGATTCTGACTTCTTGTTCTTTCACTTCTGACTTTTCCCATTATTGTGAAATATAAACTCAACTATGAGTCATAAAATTAGAACTGCAGAATATAAACTCGCAATTGTGACTTTTTTTCTTGTAATTCTGACTTTTCTTAGAATTGTGAGATATAAACTCACAATTGCAAGATATAAAGATAGAACTGCTGGATATGAACTCGCAATTCTGACTTTTCTTAGAATTGTGAGATATAACAGTCACAGTTGCAAGTTATGAAGTCCAATTCTGAGGAGAAAACGATTATTTTCTTACAATTGTGAGTTTATATCTCAATTCTTTCTTAATAACTCGCAATTGCATGTTATAAAGTCAGAACTGTGAGATATATCTTTGACTTCTGACTTTATTGCTTAGCATTGTGACTTTATTTCTCAGAATTGCAATCTTGCAGTTACGTGTTTATATCATGCAGTTCTGAGAAAAAAGCCAGAATTGCAAGAAAAAAGGTCAGAATTGTGAGATGAAAAGTCACAATTAACTTCTTTTTTTTTTTTTTTTTTTTTTTTTTTTATTATTAATTCAGTGGTGGAAACAGACTTCCATGCCAAATGTATTTATACAGTAATTATCCATTTATTTCTTGTTAGCAATTTGAGCAACTGAAAACAAATTGTCCAACTTTAACTGTCGTAAATCTTTAATGCTTTGGAACACTTCTCATTTGGCAAAAAGTTTTAAAAATGACAGAAGTTTAAGTTTTTATAAAAAATGCATGCTAAGTACTATTTTATTGAAAATATATATTTTTCAAAATATGTTTTGCTCTAAAACTAAGAAAAACACAGTGTCTAAAGAAAATTATAAATCTAAAAAAAAGTTATGTTCCAAATGTAAGGACCATTAATTTTTCTTTAAGGTCTCTATGATTCATTTATTTTTTCTTTTCACATCACAAGTTAGGGTTGTACCGATAGACGATAGTATCGAGTATCGACGTTAGTCATATTGCTGACGCCTTTGATGATAGCAAGACAATGATTATTATTATTATCCATCAAAAATAGACTAGGCGCCTAACTTTAGCGATGCAGTGCAGAGAGCAGCTTCTGGAGCGCTTCAGAAACTTGCGCAAAGTGGCTGGTATAAACACAAAGGCACAAATAACGGTGAGCGGGAGGGGGTGTTTCGGGTGGGAAGCATGCAATCTGTAATTCTTATGCGTTTTCTTTGTTTTCTAATCGTTTTCTTATGCGTGCTATTTTTGAACTCTGTATATTCTGACTCAAGAGAGTTAGGGTATGTTGAAAAACTCCAACCGTATTTTCTCCCTCAACTTCAAAAATCATTTCAAAATCATCCTACATCGCTGCAGAAGTACCGACCCAGTCTTTGCAACGTGAACATGCAAAGAAGATCAAACACCCTTAACAAAAAAGGTAAAACGGCAATATAGGACGATTTTGAAGTTGAGGGAGAACATGAGATGGGAGTTTTTCGACATACCCTAACTGTCATGAACCGGAAAAAAAGTCCAAGCAGAGTATGACAAGACGAGTGTTTGGCATTAAAAATAACCTATCTTTTTGCTAGATAAGACCCTTATTCCTCGACTGGGATCATTTACAACCACATTTGGGATTGTTTGAAGCTGCATTTAAACTGCATTTTGGAAGATCAAAATTGGGGCACCATATCAGTCCATTATATAAAGAATTCAATTCAAATTTATTTGTATAGCGCCTTTTAATGATATATATAGTTGCAAAGCAACTTTACAGCAGATTAAAGGTTTTACAATATATTTAGTAGTAGCTTACTAGTGGTGACAATGTCATATGTACATACATATGGCAGAGATGTGTGGTAAAGATCAATTAAGGATGTAATCAAGCAGACAAAGAACACTATAAATTAGTAGCAAAATTCTGTAGTGCTGTATGTTGTTTTAGGGTTGGCATCATCTGAAGTCCTCTGAGGGGTTGGCACCATCTCTTCTTAAGTGTTCTGGATCCAGACTGAAGCTTGTGACTGAGGAAAAATGCTGAAATGTTTTCCTCAAAAAACATAATTTCTTTACAACTGAAGAAAGAACGACATGAACAACTTGGATGACAAGGGGGTGAGTACATTATTTGTAAATTGTTGTTCTGGACTTCTCCTTTAAGTCTGTTCTGTGGTTGTCTGAGGTTTATAGCTCTGCTGAACAGTTCTCATGTCGTTTTTGCAGAACAGACTGTACAAGCAGGATCAACTTACACTCTTTGAGCTATAAAATCAGACTGACTGTTCTGGACAGATGGGCCAAAACCCTGATGCTCACCACAGCCCTCGACTTTTAAACAAGTAAAGGTTCTTCAGTGGATGTGAGTCATTTTTGCTAGTTTGAAGTTCTTTAGTTGAGCTGTATCCTTCCTTTGGAGATTATATATTTTTTAAAGATATATATATAGGTGAGCGTATTGATTCTTGGTTCTATAAACCATCAACATATAAAGGTTTTATAAAGAACTAGACACTCTAAAGCTCTCTGTGGACCTTTAACCTTTATTTTTAGTAGTGTACAGTGACCTGAGGCTGCAGTGATTGTGTTATCAGAGTGTTTGCTCTTTTCTTGGCACTGCGCACTCGTGAGAGTCGTGGGTCGTGACCTTTGACCTCTGCCTGCTGTGGTCTTCACCTCATAGGTAACCTGCAGACGGAGGTCATGTGGAACGTGCCTTTGCCGTCAGAGTGATTATCTCTGGTAATAGTGCTCTGAAATGTTTTGGCAGTTTGTCGCCCTTGCTGAAAATCTTTTAGCGTCTCGGCAGCTGCGTTTCATCTGATGCGGACAGTTCAGCTCAACTTAGTGAGACATGAATGAGTTTAAAAGCCATCAAGAAGATAAAATTGTGTCAGTGCCTGTTTCCATTACAGTCGTTTGCTGTGGTTAAGAAATGTGTTTGGTTAGTGAACAAACTATTATTTTTACATTTACTGAAGATAAAGTGAATGTTTGTCCATGCAAAACTCACAACAGTGTAAGCAGAGATTTCCAGTTTGTTGCTTTGCTGTTGATAAAATGTTCAGAGCGGTTGTTAGTGAATTGCTATGCTGTTGCTTGGATGTTTTGGATGGTTGCTTGCTAACCCATGTCGAAATGTCTGATATTTCTATGGCTCCCTCTTTCAGTGTTTGTCTGTGGAATTTATGGACTTAAATTTAATAGCATATCTTCCCTCCTCAAGCTGCATGATTTGAGGTATCATTCATGCTATGAATTTAATGATAGCTTAAATCATGCTTGTTCATAATGTCCTCACTGTGATGTGTCCTGTAGTTTCATGGGATTTTTCAGACATATGTAACCAAAGGCTACAAGATTCCAGTGTAGGTCAGTAATTCACTTTCAGTTCATTCATACAATTTTTGCAAAAGAGCCCCTTTGTTCATTTATTCATTCATGTACGTACATTTGTACATTTTTAATTCTTATTTATCAGTCTTTTCAAAATGTATTTTTTTTTATTTTATTTTATTATGTTCTACAGTATTTTTTATTTTATTTTGTAATACTGTGTATTTATACTTTTTTTTCATTATCTAGTTTTATTTGGAAAAATATTTAAATTGGTATAAATTATTTATTTATTTACTTATTTATTGTTGTTTTTGTTTTCATTTTCTGATTATTTTTTATTCTAATTTATTAGTCTGTATTTATATACTTCATTTTAATTTTAGTTTTTAATTATGTTCTTCAGTATTTTATTTTATTTTATATTGTAGTGAAGTATTTAGTTAAATGCTACTGCTTATTCATGATATAGATATATATATATATATATATATATATATTTTTTAATTTCATTGTCTAGTTCTATTTTAAAATATATTAAATTGGTATAAAATATATTTATTTATTGACGGTTTTGATTAATTTTGAATTTTATTATATTTAATGTTTACTTAGTCTTAAAATGTATTTGTTTATTTTACATTTTTAAATTATGTTCTACAAAGTATATTTTATTTTGTAGTGAATTTTTGTTAAATGCTACTGCTTATACATTTTTTATATATTTAATTGTCTATAGTTCTATTATAGTAAGTATATTAAAATTGTTATAAAATGTGTTTTTATTTATTTTTATTGTCGTTTTTGTTTAAATTTTAAATTTTGTTTTTTTTAATTCTTATTTATTCGTCTTTTAAAAATGCATTTAGTTTTTATTTAAATTTTTAAATTATGTTCTACAGTATTTTTTTTTATTTTGTAGTGAAGTATTTAGTTAAATGTTACTGCTTATTCGTTTTTTAATTTCATTGTCTAGTTCTTTTTAAAAATATATTAAATTGTTATGAACTCAATCAAATAATCAGTTAATTAATTAATTAATTGATTGTAATTTTATTTAAATTTTTAAGCTTTCATATGATTAATTCTTATTTATTAGTCTTTTAAAATGTTTCTTTACTTAAAATTTTAAGGCAGCACAAACACTGTTTTTTTTTAGAGTGATGTTGTTATTGTTGTTCGCATTTACTTTAGACTAGTTTTTTGGTTCATTGGCTGTTTTGGGATACCCCCCACATAATTTTATTTATATTCTATTTATGAAGTTTTTAACATTGATTATATTAGAAATGTTTCATGATCAGCAGTTCAGCATATTAGAATGATTTCTGAAGGATCATATGACACTGAGAACTGGAGTTATGATGCTGAAAATTCAGCTTTGATTACAGAAAGAAATTACATTTTTGAACAGAATAAAACATAAAATGCTTGTTTTAAATTGCAATAATATTTCGCAATTTTACTGTATTTTTACTATATTTTTGATCAAATAAATGCAGCCTTGTATCAATCTATAATTTAGTTACCTTCGTTTCTGTTAGTAGCTAATATTATATCGAACTGCTTGTTTTAAAAGAGTAGCTTGACTATATCTATGTTAAATTATGCAGCTTTTCCAGCACTGTACTCCACTTGTCTGTCTTTATTTATGTGGCAATTCATTACGCAGATGATAGTTCTCCACTGGCGGCGGCTCCCACAAGGAAAACTACCTCTCTAATTTAACTTGCAGAAACAGAAATCAAAGTGCCGGAATGAAACAAATTAGAGTACATTTGAACCTCCGACTGAATGACAATAAATAAATCAGAAATAAATGCAGAAAACACATTTCGAGTCCACCGAGGGAAACTTTAGAGCTTGTTGGCTGTAATATAATCAGGGTGAAAACAGCGCTCGAAACGGCACTGCCGGAATCAATTCTGCTCTCTGCCCCAACAATTATGGATTTTTCTTTAACGCAGAAACGCACAGAGCACAACACATCAATACCCGTGGGCTCAAGACGGTATCGTTGTTGAATAAGGTGATCGGCTCATTGCTTACACGCAAGCACACGCAGGTTAAAGGTCAACTCGTGCAATGTTTTTGAATGTTGCCTGTAATGTGGAAGCATCATTCTTTTCCAGTTTGACTCTGGGGAAACGCTGTAGATTAGCTTGTAGGTTTATTTTGAAATGCATCGCATGAGGAATGGATTTGTACTGTGTTATTTTAAAGAGAAAATGAGAAAAATCCCATCCAAGTTTGGAATTAAAAAAGTGGCTTGTATTGCAGATCTTACTGGCAGTGAGTTGGGATACCGCAGAGGAGAACCGCTCTGTTATGTCTGCTGCCGATAAATTCAATACACCTGGTAGTCTGGCTTTAGTTTTGGCCGGGTTTCTCTTATGATTCATAATATGCCTTTTCGAGTCATTTCTTGTCAGAAGCAATGAAATATATGTCTAATTCTAGGATATGAGGCTTTAAATCACTCATTTCCTGGGCTGATTTCACCACTGCGCGTTTGATCGCTTTTTGCGGCCTGGATCGAGTCCCGCAAGCTTCTGAAGGGCAAATGGAGTTTTAAAGAATCCAGGCTAAATCAATCCCGCTCCTGATCGATGAGGTAAGATCCTGATTTTGGATATGCGAGCAGAGCAGAGTAGAGTCCCGAACTCGATGCGACCTGCAGACCGCAAAAGGCAAAACAGTAAAACAGAAATGTCATTGGGATCGTGTGTCACACAATGGTTTCCTGAAATGGATCATTTGGAATACTGTGGAGCTCTGAAAATTACAAGACTGTTTAGAATCAGAGAGCCGGAGAATCATTCAGAGAGTCATTTTTCCCAGAATGAAAAGCATTTTTTTTGTTTTCTTTTCGGCAAAGATCAATTCCATGCACATGCAGAACCTCGACAGTTCTCTAGATTTTCAGATATATAATACTTAATACATTTTCAGATATATTCATTATTATTATTATCATCATCATCATAATTAGAAGTAATTTATAAATATTAAAATAACACATAACAACAATAGTAATAATAATAATAATAATAATTATTATTATTATTATTATTATTATTATTATTGTTATTTTTAATATTACAAGTACAAATATCACAAGTGTTTTTTAATATTAAAAGTATTTAGTCTATAAAATTTAAAATATTTTTATTTTTTAAAACTTTCATTGTCTATTTCTATTTTAAATATATTCTTGTTACAAAATATATTTATTGTTTTTAAAATATATTTATTGTATGATATTATGCAAAACTATACAAAGACATTATTATTATTATTATTATATTATTAAAAATAACACATTAAGTTTATAAATACTAAAAATAACAGCACAAAATAATAATAATAAAATAATAATAATAATAATTTATTATTATTAAGTCATTATTTTTAATATTACAGGTACAAATATTTGTTATTTTTTATTAGTTGTATAATATTATGTAAAACTATATAAAGATATAATAATAATGATCATTACTGTTATTAAAAATTACAAATTGTTTATAAATCTTAAAACAGCAACACAAAACAACAACAATAATAATAATAATAATAATAATCATTATTTTTAATATTACAAGTAATTAGTCTATAAAATAAATGATAAAATATTTTATTAAATTTGTTTTAATTTTGTTTCTTCTATTCTAAAAATATATTATTGTTATAAATATATTTAGTGTTAAAATATATTGTGTAATATTATATAAACTATACAAATTATTTAAAATTAGTAGTAGTATTAATAGTATTACATGAAATGTAATTATAAAATGTAATTATAACTGTCATTATCCACTTCTATTTCAATATAAATGAAATTGTTATAAAATCTATTTAAAGTGTTATAACATATATTGTATGCTTATCTAACAGTTTATTATTATTATTATTATTATTATAGTTTTAGTAATTAGCCTATAAAATAAATGATAAAAACTTAATATATTTTTGTATTTTCTAAACTTTCATTCTCTATTTCTATTTCAAAATATATAATTAATTATATATATAATTGTTATAAATATATTTAGTGTTTTAAAATGTTGTGTGTAATGAGTAATATTATCTACAACTATAGAAATGATTTATTTTTTATTAGTATTAATAGTATTACGTGAAATGTAATAAAATATAATTATAAAAATAGCATTATCCATTTCTTTTTTAATATATATCCAATTATTATAAAATATATTTAAAGTGTTATAACATATATAGTGTGTACTTATTTAACGGTATTATTATAATTATTATTAAAAGCAATTATAAAATATAATAAAAAAAATTCTATTTTTAAAATGTCATTGTCTGTATAACATTGTCTGTATAGCATAATATAAAGTGTTTAAATATATTGTAAAGCACTTTTGTAAAAGTATATAAATTATTTATATTATTTGTAATATTTCATTGTCTATTTCTATTTTAATACATGATGTAATAAATGTTATAATATAAGGTGTTAAAATGTATTATTCACTTATTATGTAAAAGTAAATAAGTTGTTTATTATTTTATGATAGTTATTATTACTACATGTAATTACAAATATGTAAATAGATAGTAGTCATATATATATATATATATATATATATATATTATAATAGTTATAAAATAGATTGTATTATATATAACTTATATAAGAATATATAATTTATTTATTTTGATATATATAGGATTTCAGCCCTGGTTTAATACAATTTTTACTGCATTTCTCCTAAAATCAGCAAAGAAAATGCAAAAAGAGTCCGCAGATTCTTTATGGACCGTGAATCAACCGACATTTCAATAAATCATGAAGCTCAAACATATTTGAAGGCTGTTGGCTCAAATGAGAATAATTATGTCTCTGGCAGATGCTTTGCTGTGATCAGACTGAATTGTTGAGGGTAATCTTTGAAGCCGCTGCATATTATTATCACATATAGCGGTTTTATTTAGATTTTATTTGCTTTTCTATGGGGAAACCTCCAGCGGGATCTCTATACACAGCGGATGCAAGACGTTCCAGGTCTAGCCGTCAATCAAATCCGAAAGAGGAAAGGAATTTATCACAGCCAGAGCCTCATGAGGAATATCGCTTTCCCTTTCTGAATAATCATACAGTTTGTGTTTGTTTCTAGGCGGCAAACTGCAGACATTCTCCACGGAAGCAGCTATAGCAACAGAAAAGAGCTTATCCAGAACTAGCTTCTCAATCTTCAAATAAGATGAGTTTTCTTCATGGAGAGGCCACCTTAAGCCTGCAATCACTGAGAATCCAGTGATGCAGTGATTGGATGGTGGTCTCAAGTTTTGTGTTAAACCATTAGACATCCGTTCCCTGGAGTCCTCAACTACTGTAAGTTTCATGAACTTCTGTGTTTCAGATCAGTGATTCAGAGGCCTGCATGGATTCTCTAGAGAAAACTCTACAGAATTGGACTGCGTGTAGTTGAAGAAGTTCCACCCATCCTCTGCCTCTTGTGAGTTTAAATATTTTAATAATTTATTTGACAAATTATTATTATATCAATGTGTATTTCAAAATACAATGTAATATAATTTTTTTTTTTAAGTTGATATAACAAAAATTATTATAACATATAAACATAAAATATATTATAACAAATATATATTTGCAATTTTTATGTGTGTATATGTATATATTCATATATATATATATATATATATATATATATATATATATATATATATATGAAGAGAGAGTATATGTATGTGTGCGTGATTAATACAATATATATATTCATTCAACATGTTTGTATTATTTAATTATATATACTCTATCTATATTGTCACGGCTGTGCCGTCAGGAACGAAGGAGAAACGAGCACTCGACGCACAGGAGATAATTCCACAAGGACATTTAATAAGTAAATACTTCAAATACTCTGGAGAAACGTAGAATCACAGGATACACACAACCACAGACACTTAAAGACCAGACAGGGAACTAAACACAAGGTGGAACTTAAATACACAAACTAATCAGTACATACACAGGTGATGACAATGAAACAATCAGGGCGAAACAAGGAGGGCGTGACTCGGGTAACGAGAGGGCTGAGTCCAGGGAGCACATGGTGAATCACAACATACACAAACACACGATGACAAAAAGGATACGTGACATTACCTCCCCCCTCCGGCCAGGCGCGACCTCGCTCCGAAAAGTACCATCGAAAAAAAAAAACAAGAAAAAGAAAGAGCACAGAAAACATAGTCCTTAATAATAATAAAGTCCAGAGAGTAGCCGGAGGAGGGTCTTTGGGAGGACAAAGACAAGGTGGACGACAGAATGACCAGGGAGGAGCAGGCGGAGGACGAAGACATGGGGAAGAGCAGGAGAACAGCGGCAGGACCCAGAGCATCATGATGGAGACCCATGGTGGCGCTGAGGGAGGAAGGAGCCACGGAGATGCAGGCGATGGAGTGGCACTGACCGACCGAGGCGACACCGATGGTGGAGGGTCGACTAACGGAGACAGAGAGCCGCAGAGAACGGTTGGAGCCGAGGTCCCGGAGGGCCGAAGCGACACAGGTGGCTCAGGTGACTGATGCGGAGGTGTGGATCCGGAAGACCGAGACGGAGCCGGAGCGACTGAGGACTGAGGCGACGTCGAGGGGAAGGAGGAGCCCAACGGAGCTGGTAGAACGGCGCGATGAGGCGTAGCCGGAAAAGCAGAGTACGGAGGCGTAGGCGGGACGACGACTGACCAAGGAGGAGCCGGAGGGACGAAGGAACCCGGTGACGGTGATGGGCTGACGGGCCACGGCGGAGATGAGGGCGCCAAGAGCCACGGTGGAGCTGTAGGGTCAAAGGGCCGAGACAGAAACTCGGGATCGCAGGCTCGTGCCGCAGTGTGGAGACCCTCGCTCCATGATGACGTTGATGGCGGCCAGGACTGAGGCTCCTCCACCGCTGTAGCGGGTGATGGAGGAGGAGACACAGGACTGGCAGACGGCAGAGGAGACATGAGAGGGCAGGTGGGTGGGAATTCCTGGATACAGTCTGTATTTACCAGTTCCGGAACGACTTCTTCGTTGGTTTAAACCGCCCAGATGCACAGCAGCGCCATCAATATGGTGAGACTCGCCTCCTCTGCTCCCAGTGTCCGCCCATCCTCCATGGCGGATGTCCCGGCTGTCAAAGCGCCAGCCTTCCGGGCACTGATGAGGGGGGTCTCCCGAAGATGGCCCATCAGCCGTCCATACGCGGACCTCCGTAGTTGTATCTTTGCCAGCTCGCGCACCTTGTCAGACCTCTCGAGATGGCAGCAGTCCACAAACCTCTCCGGCTCAGTCGCTCCCGGCGCTGGCTTCGTTGGGGTTGTAGGATGCGGCTCTCTGTCTGCGGTGGGCACAGCATTATACTCCACTCGGCGGTCGGCTCCGAGGCTAAGATGCTCTGGGTCGGGAGTGGTGCTGGCATAATCCACGGTGAGTGGCGACCCGTTGCTGGCCAGCACCCACTCCAAGATGGTCTTGAGGTTCTCTCGAGGAGGATTCCTGGACAACTTCCTCAATGCGCAGCTGTTGAGTCGCTGGATGTACCAATGGCAGAGGAAATCATCCGGAAGACTGGTCTCAGAGGCGACCTCCAGGAACGCCTCCGTGTACTCCTCGAGGGGGTCGTTCCCCTGCTCCAGTTTGAACAAGATTATTTCTGGAGTGAACATGACGGGAAAACTCAGGAACAAACAAAAAACTGGAATAAACGGAAATCAAAACGAAGAAAAAACACGCCACTACAACTTTTAGGTCTGGTCTTTTATGTCACGGCTGTGCCATCAGGAACGAAGGAGAAACGAGCACTCGACGCACAGGAGATAATTCCACAAGGACATTTAATAAGTAAATACTTCAAATACTCTGGAGAAACGTAGAATCACAGGATACACACAACCACAGACACTTAAAGACCAGACAGGGAACTAAACACAAGGTGGAACTTAAATACACAAACTAATCAGTACATACACAGGTGATGACAATGAAACAATCAGGGCGAAACAAGGAGGGCGTGACTCGGGTAACGAGAGGGCTGAGTCCAGGGAGCACATGGTGAATCACAACATACACAAACACACGATGACAAAAAGGATACGTGACATATATATTCACAATATGTATTCATACTTATAACTATAATTTATAGTTCATTATTTCTTTAAATATAATATATTTAAATATATTATTTTTTTTAAATATAAATAGAGAGAGATTTACATTTAAATTTTTGATTTTTATTTTATTTTAGATACAGTATTTAGATTTGTTTTGTTTTAAAATATGTATTACTTTTTTTAATTTCTATTTTATTATAAATTCATATTATTATTATTATTATTATTATTATTATATTAAATGTTATAAATACATATTAAATTTATTATATATTATATAAATTCTAAATTCTTATATATATATATATATATATAAAATGATCTGTATTAAATTATATAATTTGTATTTTATACATGTATTATTATATATTAAATTGTATATTGATATTATTATATCTGTATTACATTATATTTTAAATAATTTCTATATTATTATTATTATTATTTATTAAATGTTAGAAATATATAATAAGTTGTACCTTAATACAAATATAGAACTATTGTAAATTCTCACACACATATGAAATGTTATAAAATATATTAATATAGATATATGTATATACTGTTACAATATCTGTATTAAATTATATAATTTATATATTATAAATTTATCTAGCGTTATTATATTATAAATGTTATACATATATATTAAATTGAATATTAATATAAATATATAATATCAATATATTATATATTATACATTTAAATTTCTATTATTATTTATTAAAAGTTATTATTTATTAAAACACACACATATATATAGATATATATTATAGATATATATTATTATAAATTCATATATATATATATATATATATATATATAATTTATAATTTATAATATATATTCTATATTATAAATTTGTATATTATTATGATATTATAAATGTTATAAATATATATTAAATTGAATGTTAATATAAATATAACTATTGTAAATGTGTGTGTGTGTGTGTGTGTGTATATATATCATTATTATTAGTTTTTTGGCTTAATAATTACTCTTATAATTACATATTTATTCAATTATTAATATTATTATTATTTATTTAATGATATTTTTTATAATTCTAATAATTACTTAATTACATAATTGGTTGCTACATCTTCAATTTGTATATCCATTCTTACAGATTTTTGTACAAAATAAGTGCCAAAAGTTAATTTTGTTTTAATTATGTTTGACACTTTTGTCAGTGTACAAGGTTTTGACTTTGCATTTCTGAATCTTTTGGACCACCAAAAAACCCTGTATTATCTCACGCCTCATTTGCATTGCTAACTCCAGAAACATGTAGATTAGATCAACCCTAAAACCCAGACGCTGACGCTCCTAAAGAGGGTGAAAACATCAGATGTGAGAGAATATTGCTGCTATTTTCAGCTGTTTATTTGTGCCGTCTGTGTCCCAAGGATCGTTCGTCTGCATGTCTCGATTATACGTGTAAACATCACGGAAATGTACAGAAAATCGATTTAACGGATTAATCACAGACCTCTCGCTCAGAGACACCTGCTCACGACAGATGACAAACATGACCTTAGTTTGGACGGCCGGACAGAGACTTTCTTCACACTGCAAATGTGCTGACAGTTTTCGGTTTCATAGCTCAGGAGACTTCGTTTGTGTCCTAAAATGTTTATTGCACATTTGAAATTTCTATAAGAAAATTCGTGAGAATTAAAGATAAGCAAAGTTTTGTATTTCTTTCTTTTTTGCTTACTTATTCTTTAGGGCGTTTACTCAGGAAATGCAAAAAATATAAATAAATAAATGTGTGTCAGCTTGTGCGAAAAATTTCTCCTCAGGGTTTTACAAACTGTCCCTGGTCACTCGCATACATGTCACATCTGTCTGTCATGCCCCGGAAGACCTTGAAACTCATTTCTGAACGGTGTGTGTGGTCCACAGGTGCACAGTAGTAGGGCGAAGAGAAGCTCTGGCAAGAAACACGATAGATTAGATTTGATTTGTCATCCGTGCCTGGAGGGATCTCACACACATTCACTCACACACACACACACTCTTTATGCCATCCATCACTCCACAAACAAAATTACATACATACTGCTTTCCAAGAGACATAAACATTCCTGGCAGAAGTGTCGGCATGACGGATCTTTGAGCTGAAATGCTGTTCTGTATCTTAAGGAGACCCAGAGGAAAATGTATTATTGCGTGGAGGTTTCTTTTTCTTAGCTTGGAAAACCTCTCATTTAACTTTCAACTTCGTCTCAGGTGATTCTCTCAAAATTCCTTGGCACTCAATATGAGATATGCGAGATTACCGGAGTCTTTTTTTCAAGAAACTCATTCAAATGTCTCCATTTAATTGAGTTAATATCTACAAGAAACAATTGAGATTTTCCTTTCTTTGCTAGGGATGTTAATTACTGAATTAAATTGCCTGGATAAATTGTCCTTCATTTTTAAAGCTCGCCTGGACTTTCTGCCCTTGTTTCCATTTGCACATGAGTTTGAGTGACCATCCATGTGATGAAATGACCCATGTGTGCTACACACCGATCCGTGTCTCCTAGCACTCGCCGATTGGTCATACAGAAATAATTCTAGTCTGGGAGGGCGGAAGCTTTGATCTTAATAAAAGGAATGTTTGATGTCTGTGAGATGGTTCATCAGAGCCGGCTAGTTGCCATGGCTAGCCTGACGTCAGAGAGGCCAGAGAATACGTTCTCTAGCTCGCTGTTATTTTAAGCTCATTGTTCTCCTCACTGGGTAATTGGGTGGCTTAGCCACTGATCACAGCTGGACTGGACCACAAGGCTCGAGTGGAGAGCCTGGTTCGACTGGGGTGAGGGGGGTCATGGGTTGAGGAGAGGCCTTGATTGGACTGGGGACTAAGGGGTGAGGAGATACTAGGGCTGTGGGGGTGACAAGATACAGCTTTGGTAGTGCTAAACCAATTTAACAGCGGGCCCAAGATATGGCCTTGCGGGACCCCATAGAATTCAGGCTGAGTCACCAATCCTGAAAGCTTGGCACGACCCTGGTTCAAAGCAACTAATGAGGACTTGATCAAGGCAGCACTGCTGATATATCTGAGGTTTTCCTGCTGGGGCTGACAAGTTTGAAACAACTGAGTGAAATGTGAGATGATTTCATTTCAGAAGATTTAAATCATTTGCAAACAAACAGAGCCTAAATTTCCTCAATATTTGTGTGATGTTGCAATAAATTGGTGTGAACTTGTTCAGTTTGTGTATGCCTAGAAGATAATTAGCATGCTGTGAACCCATGGTTCAAACAGTTTTTGATTCATGAGTAAAACAAGATCTGCATTTAACTTGAACATTAATTGAAGAAGCATTCACATTTTGTTCTCGAACAAAAAATTAAACACGGTGCTCTAAGCGAATTTTGCCAAACGATGTTGATATTTGAAAGCACAAAATGCTTTTTTTTTAACCCAAATGCTGAGTTCAACTTGTTGGATCATTTTATTGGGTTATTTTAACTATTTTTTTTTACCCAGGTGCTGGGTAGTTTTTCTGTAACCAAGTTGCTGGGTCATTTTTAATGCTGGGTTATTTTTTTCTACCCAACTGCTGGGTTAAGCCTATCTCTGAAATGACCCAGCTGCTGAGTTACAGTCAGTCAGAGCATGGGCTTTTTAAATCCTCTACATGAAAGAGCGGTTCTCAGTGCCGCCATTTTGCACTTCTTTATCAAAATAAAGGTTTGTATACATTTTATTTAATTTATAAAGTCTTTACTGTGCTGTAAATTGTATTGTTTTGCGCAACACAACATAAGGACTAGATGTCAGTCAGCTGTATCAGTAGCGGTTGTTTCACAGGATGTAAACACTCTTTGCCTTGCATAAAATAAATGGATTTTATTCGTTATTGTACTTTAATTTAGTTTGATATTAAAATATGTTCTCTAATCTCAGTACTGTTTGTTTCTGGGCAGGTTTTGGAGTCAGTCATGGCATCTTTCAGCTAATGTTACGAGTGAAATGCGAGGCCATGGTCTGAAGTTCGCAGTTACCCCGCCGAACAGTAGAGTTGGGGTACTCGGACTCGTACTCGGACTCGAGTCCGGTCTCGAGTACAATTTTTAGGCGACTCGGACTTGTCACAGACTCGGATGCATTTTTACTCGGACTTGACTCGGACTCGAGCATTTCGGACTCGGAAAATATCCCGAGTCCATCCGAGTCCAGAGACAGTTGACGGAAATGTCACTGACTTGATGCATTATCACGAAAGTGATATTCAGTATTTTCATGTGTTTTTAAGTGTTGTCCAGTAGGCTACTTGAAAGCCGACGGGTTTATGTGCACACACACTCAAAGCCCGCTCACAGAACGCGCCTCTCAGCGCGCGAATGCCTAGTTCTCTTTCGCTTCTAATAGGTTCTGTTATTGCTACACATATGCTCGTCTTGGAGTATATTCTCGTAAATGAACTCGGTTTTGTCTTAAGTAAACCTGAACAGTTCGGAGAAATACTGATGCGTCAAAATATTTAATCTGTGCGTCAGATCTTAAAGCGAAAGCAGCGTAAACCTGCAGCCGCAGACCGCGTCATAAATATCAATCAAACAACAAAAGAAAAAGGGAAAATCACTCACTTTTCTTGACTGAATCACTTATTAACTTTAATAAGAATCATATTTAACGTATACAGTGAAGATTTTGTAGTGTTTTATTTTAACATTTATTACTTCAAGAAATGTCTGTAGTCTGTTTCTGTAATAGCCTTTAGATAGACCTACGTTAAAAAAAAAAAAGAAAAAAAAAGCTATCTTTAAACTATTTTTAAAAAATATTATTTCATTTGTATTTTTGATCAATATATTTATTTATCCGTTTGTTTGTAAGTAATAGGCCTACTTGGAGTGTTAACTTGCCTTCAGTAAGCTTGAGAATGTTTTACTTACATTAGTTGATTAGTTTTTTTCTGTATTGAAATTATTATTATATTTTAAACATGGTGGCAGTTTCTAGCTTCAGAGAAAAATAATTTTTCTAACATCCTTGCAGCAATAGTTTTAATGGGTCCAAAACCACCTTGGGTGTGCATGATTTTCTAGTAATTCAATGGTACATCATCAATTTTTCTTTATATAATGTAATGTATTGTAATTAATGTAACTATAAATGCATTCAAAAATAAAACAGGTGTGAGTTTGCTGTGACTTATGGGAAGTATAGGTAGGGCTTTATACACAGTGTGTACCATTGTAAAGACTAGGTTCATCCCTCAAAACCCAAAACACACACAGCCACAATCAGAAATAAAAGAGGTGCATTTTCTGCTCTTAACCCTTTAATTGTCACCATCCACTCAGTGAGAAATTTACTTCATCGTATTACAAAGAAATCCTAATCTAATCATGACAAACTATACATCGTTGGGAAGGTCTAAGACTCCTAAATAGATATTTTACCATATTTTGTGTTACAAAGTATGTAGGAAAAGTAATAGATTAATATGTGTCAAGAGTGTAACTTAAAAAATCTACATCATAACATGAGTTCTGACCTACAAAAGACTTTCTTCGTTGCCTTTTTCCCTATCTCGCTTTAGAAATCATATATCAGTTCAAAACTTAAAATCTCAAAATTCATCGTTTGAAAGGCATTTTAAAATCAGACATTGCATTACCACAAAAAATGTACATCAAAATCATATTACAAAATGTTTTCATTCATGAATTATAAAAAATTAAGTCTGGATAGTGCATTTTTATGTCTGTGTTCAAAAATGGGAGTGACAGTTAAAGGGTTAAGGTCTCATTTACCAAGATACCTACTCCTTTACCCCCACCCTTGAATTTATACACTTACTATATCAATGAATAAAGTCAAGTCCCGCCCTATAATTTATCACATTCTAAAACCTGTTTCACTCTGAAATATGTCAGCATAAGTCAGCCAAAACTTCTGTCACATGACTTTAAGTTTGCTAAGCAGAGCATGGACACTAATTTTGAGATGTTGTGAAATCAAAAGTCAAAATGGCAAGATCCAATAGAGGTTTGCTTTTCTTACATTTCAGTTGACATTGCATTTTTCCAGTTGTAAAGGTTAAAAACAGGGGTGCCCAAACTCGGTCCTGGTCATTGGTTTAGCACCAACTTGCCTTAACACACCTGCCAGGGAGTTTCTGCCTAGTATGCCTAGTAAGAGCTTGATTAGCTGGTTCAGGTGTGTCTAATTGGGGCTGGAGCTAAACTCTGTAGGACACCGGGACCGATTTTGGGCACCCCTGGGTTAAAACAATGTTAAGATACTGACAAACAGTAGTGTTTCCTTGGACTCGGACTCGACTCGGACTTGGCCCTTTGGGACTCGGACTTGAGTCCGACTCGGCCCATTTTGGACTCGGACTCGTCTCGGACTTGATTGGTTAAAGACTCGGACTCGACTCAGACTCGACTTAGGTGGACTCGAACCCAACACTACTGAACAGTAACCCTTCACTGGCTCAGATTTCGGCAAGAATCCAGCATGAGAATTAGTGCTGTTATGATAAAAAATGATTACAGTGAATGGTTGAATACACTAAAATTAAAATGCTACTTTTAAATGTTACATTTTTACGTCTTAAATGCTTGCGAGTTTAAATGCATGTAATATTGTAAACTATGCGTTAGGGTTAGGATGCGATGCGTAAAATAATATCATTTTCAGCACACTAAAGATTGTAAATGTAATGAAATGTATACAAACCTTACTTTTGCTGAAGAAGTGCACCAAATCGGTGTGAACCGCTCTCTCTTGTAACGTTAGATGAAGCAAAAAGCCCGCCCTTTGACTGTAACTCAGCAGCTGGGTTGTTTAGTCAGGGATAGGCTCAACGCAGCAGTTGGGTAAAAAAAGCCCAGTAACTAATAACCCAATAGAAATGACCCCGCAGCTTGGTTACAGAAAAACTACCCAGCAACTGGGTTAAAAAAATATTAAAAGTAACCCAATAAAATGACCCAACAAGCTGAACCCAGCATTTGGGTAAAAAAAAAATAACCCAGCGTTTTTTAGAGTGCAGAAAAACTACCCAGACCCTGGGTAAAAATATTAAAAACAACCCAGTTAAATGACCCAGCAGGCTGAACCCAGCATTTGGGTTTAAAAAAGTAACCCAGTATTTTTTTAGAGTGAAACAACCCAACCTCGGTGTCCAATTCGAGCCCTTCCTGCTCCTTGAGTTCCTTCTACTGCTGGAAGGCTGCTCCAATATTTACGCGGGTCCTACTTCTTGCCTGATCGGAAGCATTCTTTTTAATGTTTTGTTCCTCTGCTATATTTTTTTAATCTTCCAATTCTCTCTTTCTGTACACTCTAAAAATGCTGGGTTAAAAATAACCCAACTTGGCTTATTTGGCAAATCCAGTGCTGGGTAAATATTGGACAGAACACATGCTGGGTTATTTTGGTTGGGTTAAATGTTTTTACCAAACACGCTGGGTATTTTATTTAAATCAGCTGTTGTCAAAAAGTTGTTATATCGCTCGCTTAAAATGGACTGGAACTTATAAAAAACACACACAGAATTACTAGAGGCAACAGCAATAACCAAAAGATGAACATTTATTATTAAGCAAGAACACATGGAAAAAATACAAGACAAATTAAATTTATTTGGGTGAATACAGCAGAGTTTACAATATTACATACATTTAAACTCGTTTAACAAGCATTTAAGATAATGTAGCATTTAAAAGTAGCATTTTAATTTTAGTGTATTCAACCATTCTCTGTAATTGCTTTTTACAGAAATAGCGCTAATTCTTGTGCCGTTTTGTCACTGAAATCTGAGGCAGTGAAGGGTTACTGTTCGCCGGGGTAACCGTGAACTTCAGACCACAGCCATGTGTTTCACATGTAACGTTAGCTGAAAGATGCCATGACTGACTCCAAAACCTGCCCATAAACAAACAGTACTGAGATTAGAGAACATATTTTAAAATCAAACTAAATTAAAGTACAATAGTGAATAAAATCCATTTATTTTACGCAAGGCAAAATGTGTTTCCATCCTGTGAAACAACTGCTGCTGACGCAGCTGACCGACATCTCGTCCTTATGCTGTGTTGCATAAAAAATTCACAGCACAGTAAAGACATTATACATGAAATAAAATGTATACAAACCTTTATTTTGCTAAAGAAGTGCACCAAATCGGCGGGAGTGAGAACCTGTCTCTCCTGTAGAGTACTCAGAAAGCCAGCGCTTTGACTCAGCAGCTGGGTTGTTTTGTCAGAGACAGGCTCAACCCAGCAGGTGGGTAGAAAAAAAGTAACCCAGCCTTAAATGACCCAGCAGCTGAGTTACAGACAAATTCCCAGCACCTGGGTAAAACGTATTAAAAATAACCCAATTAAATGACCTAACAAGTTGAACCCAGCCTTAAATGGCCCAGCAGCTGAGTTACAAAAAACTACCCAGCACCTGGGTAAAAAAAAATATAAAAAATAACCCATTAAAATGACCCAACAAGTTGAAACCAGCATTTGGGTTTAAAAAAAAATAACCCAGTCTTAAATGACCCAGCAGCTGAGTTACAGGAAAACTACCCAGCACCTGGGTAAAAATATTAAAAAAACCCAATAAAATGACCCAACAAGTTAAACCCAGCCTTAAAGACCCAGCAGCTGAGTTACCAAAAAAACCTACCCAACACCTGGGTAAAAATAGAAAAATAACCCAATAAAATGACCCAAAAAGTTGAACCCAGCATTTGGGTTAAAACAAACAGCCTTAAATGACCCAGCAGCTGAGTTACAGAAAAATACCCAGCACCTGGGTAAAAATGTTAAAAATAACCCAATAAAATGACCCAAAGTTGAACACAGCATTTGGGTTAAAAAAATATCCAGCAGCTGAGTTTTAGAGAAAACTACAAAGCACCTGGGTAAAAAAAAAAAATAACCCAATAAATGACCCAAGTTGAACCCAGCATTTGGGTTAAAGAAAACAGCCTTAAATGACCCAGCAGCTGAGTTACAGAAAAACTACCCAGCATCTGGGTAAAAAATATTAAAAGTAACCCAATAAAATGACCTAACAAGTTGAACTCAGTATTTGAGTTAAAAAAATAACCCAGCACCTGGGTAAAAATATTAAAAATAACACAATAAAATGACCCAATGGGCTGAACCCAGCATTTGGGTTAAAAAAAATAACCCAGCATTTTTAGAGTGTAGTTGATCTGCTAATATCCATCTTGTGCTCTTAAACTGAGCTCTATTATTACTAGACATGCCCCTTACTGCTGATTGGCTACAAGTGTGTTTTGGGACCCGGTCCAATGCTGCGGTAAAAAGCATTTTTCTAAAATTGCTTAGTGCACCTTTAATTCCTCAAATGTGAATTCTCAAATTTTGCAGAGCAGTGCTAAATGTGCACAACTTTATTTAGCAGATGTTTACTGCTTGTCCACAGGCTTTTTTTTTTACTCATAAATCAAAAACCACTATTCTAAACTCCCATTTGAAGTTCCTGAGACTACCCATGGCGAATTAGCCTTCCAGGTTGAACTAAAAATTGATGTCATGAATGAATATCTCCATTGCAGGGACTCTTTGCCTGGAGCAACCTGGAGTTAAGTGCTTTGCTCAAGGGCATGTTGGAGATGGTTCATGGCTCACCTCTTGCGGGGATCAAACAGAGACTTTGAGGTAACCAGCCCCAAGCCTAAACCTCTGCACCAAGGCTTCACACGATTTTGTTTCCTTGGTTGTTTTTATTTTAGGAAACTCTGCTGGTTTACTCTGGGATGCAGAAGAGAGGTGCATATTCCACCAAAGAACAATCACCATTGTACCCTTAAGCAAGCATCCTGGGTCGTTTGAGACGAAAGTGCTAAATGACTATTTATTGTGCTTTAAAACCACTTTTAGGCTCTTCTGCTTGACCAAAGTTTCATCATCATCCTGGGCGAAATTTTGGGAATCAAAATCTCCACTCAGGGAAGAAAACCTAGTCCCGATCCGTACGTTTCATGAGTCATTCTGCCTTGATCAGTTATTCCTGGCATGATGTAGGCAGCGTAACAGGTGCACAGATACCATGCTGACGTGTGTTGGCACCCATATAGCACTGACCAAAGAGACTTCTTGTAAAGCTGTCAGAGTTCGAGGACGCAAAATCTATCTTTGTGCCACCACGCAATGGAGACTCAAGCATCAATTAATCCTGAAATAACCCAAGCGGCGAGGCTCAAGCAGTGCGGTTGACATTTAAGAGACAACACCTTTTTCTTCCTCTTATTTTACAGGTGACACACCATAGCATCAGCAAATAGAAAACCTGTAGAACATCTGAGACAGAGAAGAACATTTAAAGGACAAGATCTTCCAAAAATGAACATTCTGGAATTTTTGCTCACTCTCATGTTGTTTAAAACCATATAACTGACTTTGGACTGAATAAAGTTGCCTGGATAAATAATCCTTCATTTTTAAAGCTCAAGTGGATTATATGTCCTTGTTTCCATTTGCACATTTGAGTGTGAGTGTCCATTCATTTGATGCAATGACCCATGTGTGTGCTACACACCAGTCCAAGCAGCTGAGGTGTGAGGAGATACTACACTCTTAAAAAAATGCAGTTTTTATTTATTTATTTATTTTTTGTAAACCCAAATGCTGAGTTCAGCCCATTGGGTCATTCTATTGGGTTATTTTTTTTATTTTTTTATCCAGGTGCTGGGTTATTATTTTTTTTAACCTGAATTCTGGGTTCAACTCGTTGGGTCATTTTATTACATTGTTTTGGATATTTTTTTACCCAGGTGCTGGGTAGTTTTTGTGTTACTAAGTTGCTGGGTCATTTTTAACACTGGGTTGTTTTTTTTTCTATCCAACTGCTGGGTTAAGCCTGTCTCTGACGAAACAACCCAGCTGCTGAGTTACAGTCAAAGCACGGGCTTTTTGAGTCCTCTACAGGAGAAAGTGGTTCTCAGTGCCACCAATTTGGTGCACTTCTTCAGCGAAATAAAGGTTTGTGTAAAAAATTTTTTAATCTATAAAATCTTTACTGTGCTCTGAATTGTATTTTATGCAGTGCAAGAAAAGAATGAGATCTCAGTCAGTTGCACCAGCAGCGGCCACTTTGCATGACGGAAACGCTTTTTGCCTTGCATAAAATTTCATTTAATTTGATGTTAAAAAATGTTCTCTAATGTCAGTACTGTTTGTTTTTTGGGCAGGTTTTGGAGTCAGTCACGGCATCTTTCAGCTACGAGTGAAACGCAAGGCTGTTTTAAGTTTAGTCAGCATAAAATGTTAAGTTCTACTACATGAAAAAGTGGATATTTGAGTTTAGTAAACTTAAAATTTAAAGGCAGCATGAACACTTACTTTTTAAAGTTACAGCTACTACGTTTTTTTTATTTATTTTTATAGTGTTGTCATCCAAGATGTTTGTGTCTTCCTTTCTTCAATTGTAAAGAAATCGTTTTTTGAGGAAAACGTTTCAGGATTTTTCTCCATATAGTGGACTTCTATGGTGCCTCTGAGTTTGAACTTCCAAAATGCAGTTTAAACGCAGCTTCAAAGGGCTCAGAACGATCCCATCCAAGGACAAGCATCTTATCTAGTGAAACAGTAGGTCATTTTCTTAAAAAAATAAAAAAACAAAATTGTATGACTTATATACTTTTTAATCTCAAATGCTCATCTTGTCAATACAGCTGGGTATGTCAAAAAACTTTTCTCTTCCCACTTTAAAATGATCCTACATCACTGTTTTACCATTTTTTGGAAAGGGTGTCTGACCCTCCTTGCACGTTCACTTTGCAATCACTGGGTCGATGCTTCTGCAGCGATGTAGGGTGGTTTTGTGTATAAATTGTACTTTTTTTTCTCTTCTTCCTCGGCTGGGATCGTTCAAAGCTCTTTGAAGCTGCATTGAAACTGCATTTTGGAAGTTCAACATCACGGGCACCATAGAAGTATACTATTCAGAGAAGAATTTTAGAAGTTTTCATCAAGAAACATAATTTCTTTATGACAAAAGAAAGAAAGACACAAACTTCTTGGATGACAAGGGGGTGAGTAAATTCTCTGTACATTTTTGTTCTAGAAGTGAACAACTTTTAAGAAAAAAGGTTGTTTGAGGAACCAAAAATTGTGGTTCTATGGCATCATTGTAAACCCCCCCTTTTAAAAAAGGCCAAAACACCATGAAATGTGTTCCATACAACTTGTGCACTATTTTTCAAGTCTTCTGAAGTCACGTGATAGCTTTGTGTGAGGAACAGACACAAATTTAAGCTGTTATTCACCTGAAAGTCACACAAAGTTTGTAATTACTGACGGTGTAACATTTCCTTTTTATGTTTTACAGAAGAAAACGGTCAAATAGGGTTTGGAACGGAATGAGGGTGAGTAAATGATGACAAATGTTTCATTTTTGATCTTTTCATTTAAAGAGAACAAATCAAGCTTTGATTCCAGAGTTTAGTGAGTTCACAGTCAATATCAAACAACACATGATTGATAACATCTGAGGAGGAATTGAAATTTGCCGTTGTTCTTATTCAGCTGATTTTTATCTTGCAAATGTTGAATGATTCTGTTTAACTTTGAGGAAATCATCCATTATTCACTCACTTGGCTCCGATTCATTCTTTTGTTGTGCCGCCTGCGTCTTTCCCATTTTTTTTTTTGAGTTTCTCTCAGCTTCTGTCAGTATCATCTATTGTTAAATCGGTTGTTCTCAGCCTTTTTGATTTTATGAGATGGAAGGAAATCCTTTGACAACAAGTTCTTATTTACTTTTCATACCAGGCGAAAACTCAAAAGCAAGAAATTGGACCTTCAGTAGAAGCAAAACCATCCACAGATCTATGCGTCACGATTGCAGATCAGCTTTGGATTAAGCAGGTAAACAGACAGACAGCCTGTCTCTCTCTTTCTCTTTCTTTCATGTCTCTCAAACCACATGGAGAAACGTTCATTATTTTAGCAGTCCTGTTTTTTTTTTTTGTTTTTTTTTATCCGAACCGCTTCTGGAAGAGCAGGAAAGTAAGACAGCGCGAACGTACAGCATCTCTCCATCCTGGCACAAATCCTGATTAATTATTATGCTCAAATTACCAGCGATCCTAAAGGGGAAGAGAGAGAGACAGAAAGAAGGTTCAAAGCGCAGCAGAAATCTGAACCAGCTGTGTGAGCTTCGTTCTTCATGTCGTAAAAAGCATTTTTTCGTATTTTCATTCTTAATAACTGGGCTCGGTGCCTTTTAGTAATTTGTAAATGCACATGCACACATACACATAGATATTATCAGCAAACAAACATTCAAGTAGGTTTAGGAAGGGAGAAACATTAAACAGACCACATTAACAATTACAGTACATCTTTTACAGGGGTTAGAGAGAGTTCAGTACGGACTGATCTTGAACAGCTGTCAAAACTCAAACTAAATTAGCAGCGATACCTAAAATTGAACAGGAGTGAATTTGGGAAAAGTAAGTCATGGGAACGTGGCAATGGGTGAACGAAAATACATCCAGGTCTCATTTAACCACAAAATCAAAAAAGAAATAATCGTATTTAGGTATGTATAAATTTTCATGATGATTAAAGGAGAAGTCCACTTCCAGAATAACAATTGACACATAATGTACTCACCCCCTTGTCATCTAAGATGTTCATGTCTTTCCTTCTTCAGTCGTAAAAAAAATATGTTTTTTGAGGAAAACATTTCAGCATTTTTCTTCATATAATGGACTGATATGGTGCCCTGAGTTTGAACTTCCAAAATGCAGTTTAAATGCGGCTTCAAACGATCCCAAATGTGGTTGTAAACAATCCCAGCCGAGGAAGAAGGGTCTTCTCTACCGTAACGATTGGTTATTTTCATAAAAATAATACAGTTTATATACTTTTTAATGTCAAACGCTCGTCTTGTCTTACTCTACCTGGACTGTTTTTGTTCCTGTTCGGGACAGTTAGGGTATGTCGAAAAACTCCCATCTCATGTTCTCCCTCAACTTCAAAATCGTCCTATATCGCTGTTTTACCTTTTTTGTTAAGGGTGTTTGATCTTCTTTGCATGTTCACTTTGCAAAGACTGTGTCAGTACTTCTGCAGTGATGTAGGATGATTTTGAAATGATTTTTGAAGTTGAGGGAGAAAATACGATTGGAGTTTTTCGACATACCCTAACTGTCTTGAGACAGAATACACAGAGTTCAGGGAGAGCAAGACAAGACGAGCGTTTGAGATAAAAGGCATTTAAATTGTATTTTTTAAATGAAAATAACCGATTGTTTCGCTAGATAAGACCCTTATTCCTCGGCTGGGATTGTTTACAACCACATTTGGGATCGTTTGAAGCCGCATTTAAACTGCATTTTGGAAGTTCAAAATTGGGGCACCATATCAGTCCATTATATGGAGAAAAATGCTGTTTTCCTAAAAACCATAATTTCTTTATGACTGAGGAAAGAAAGACATGAACATCTTGGATGACAAGGGGGTGAGTACATTATAAGGAATCTTTGTTTTGGAAGTGGACTTCTCCTTTAAGGCCTTTTTTATACTATACTGCCGTTCAAAAGTTTGGAATCAGTAAGATTTTAAATGTTTTTTTAAAGAAGACTTTTCTGCTTTTCAAAGCTGCATTGATGTGATTAAAAATACAGAAATAATAGTAATATTGTGAAATATTATTGCAATTTACAATAACTGTTTTCGATTTTTAATATACTTTAAAATAGAATTTATTCCTGTGATAAAAAGCTAACTTTTCAGCATCATTACTCAAGTCATTGTACTTCAGTGTCACACAATCCTTCAGAAATCATTCTAATATGCTGATTTATTATCAATGTTGGAAACAGTTGTGCTGCTTAATATTTTTTTGGAACCTGTGATACTTCAGAATTTTTTTGATGAATAAAACGTTAAAAAGAACAGCATTTATTTAAAATAGAAATCTTTTGAAGCAGTATAACCTACCGTTCAATGTTTCAGGTCAGTCATTTCTTTCTTTCTTTCTTTCTTTCTTTAAAAGAAATGAAGAATTTTATTCAAAAAGGATGTGTTAAAGTGATAAAAAAAAGTAAGAAAAATATTAGAAAAGAAATGAGAAAGAAAATATTTCTATTTTAAATAAATGCTGTTCTTTTAATTTTTTTTTTTCCATCAAAGAATCCTAAAAAAAGTTTCATATTAAGTTTCATATTTCATATTAAGCAGTACAGCTGTTTCCAACAGAAATAATAAATCGGCATATTAGAATGATTCCTGAAGGATCATGTGACACTAAAGATTGGAGTAATGATGCTGAAAATTCAGCTTTGAATCACAGTAATAAATAATATTTTAAACTATATTAAAATAGACAGCTGTTATTTTAATTTGCAATAATATTAAATTTTTAATAAATGGAACTTTAATAAGCATAAGAGACTTTTAAAACCTTAAAAGTCTTACTGATCCCAAATTTTTACTATATGCATATACAATTATACTTTTTGATTTATACTACATATATATATATATATATATATATATATATATATTTGCAGTAAATATATTTTTTTTATATTTTAAAATTGTGTGTGTTATTAAAATTATTTAGCATTTTTATGATTAGGCACTTTTTTGCCTTTAAAAAATTATTTTAAAACTAATTCCATCATTCTATGATTTGTATTACTTTATATTTCACTGTAATTACATTTATACATAAATACTGTACATGTCACAGTTTACATTTTCAAATAACTTATGCAATTTGTTATTACAAAATTATGCAATTTAATATTACAATTTATTTTTAATATATAAAAATATACATTTTCAATGTATATCTCAATGTATAATTTTTTCATTACCTGTCACTCAGTTACAGGGACAAATATATGGAAAATGTGCTTAAATGTCTTTAAAAATGAATGTCACCCTAATGGCACATACTTTATGTACAGTATAATTTTGATATTGTGGTGAAATGTGATGTAAAGATGTTCTTTAGGAGTTTTGTGCAATATCTGGGGGCATTTCAAAACATGTTATGCTTCTCCATTTCCGCTGAATCAAAACAAACATATGACGGTTCGTACTAAAGATATTTGGACTTTCCAGCCTGACACTCGGTGATAAAACGCATCCCCTCCTCCACGATAAGTCCTGGCTGTTTCCATAGCAACCTCACTGCTATCAGCTGGCAGATACCCAGAGTAAAGCGCAGCCGTAAGTTTGGGGGAAGACTTCTTCGCTCGCGAACT
Organism: Labeo catla; assembly: GCA_012976165.1. Classification (NCBI taxonomy): domain Eukaryota; kingdom Metazoa; phylum Chordata; class Actinopteri; order Cypriniformes; family Cyprinidae; genus Labeo; species Labeo catla. The sequence continues at coordinate 260,112 of VONZ01000612.1, forward strand.
ACCTGCTTCCAGTTCTCACAAACAAAGAGCTGAAACGTAGCTCTGATGCTTTGAAGATGAAGAGGAAAAGCGTTTGTGGCGATTTGAGACTGCACTTGATCAAAAGGCAAATATCAGCCCGATGGGCCACGTTGTTTCCAGCAAAGATGGATGCATGTCCATCTGGCCCGGTCAGTGCCCAAATCAGACATAAGGAGCGAGTGAGAGAGAGAGTTTTAGCTGATATAATGACTGTTAAACCATCAGCATCGGCCAAACTCCCACTCGGAGCGCACCGAGGCGTTGTGGATCTGGCAAGCGGTGGCATTAGTCATTTTACAGTCACAATGGCGCTCTTTGAAGTGCGCTTATCGACGCTGTCTGCTCTCCAGCGTGCGCTCATGTCCCAGCGCTGGGAGATACTCAGATGTAGGTCAGATTTCCATGACAAATCTCTGCCCTACATGTTCCCTGAACATACAGGAACCCTTGTTGATTTGATAATGAGACAACACAGGGCTTCTGATCCATTATGATTCATTGTGATCCATTATAGTGATAACAAGAATAGTTGTAAAGGTAACTATGTATGAGGTCTCTATTAGTGATGTTTATTACATAGGTGTGGTTTTATTTTATTTTTACAAAAAAAATGGTCAATAGAAAATAAATATGTTCGATAGATAAATAGATACAGATATAGATATTTTAGTATTTATACATCATGGTATGTTTAATACTGCCTTGATTTCAATTAGTACTTAATATTATTAAGTATTAATTAATAATTTTATGTCTTATTATTTTACTTTTCCTTATTACTCATTCATTCTTATTAATGTAATACAATATTTTTGTGTATAAATTGTGTTTTTAGTGCTGTTCCATGATGTACTTTATAATTTAAATAATATGCAATTTCTTTGAATGTTTTTTTGTATTTACTAATGATACATCAGGCTATTATGATTTTTTTATTATAATAACCATAATAATATTCTTTATTATTTTTTTTATTTTTGTTCAATTTTATCTTAGATCATTTTATCTTAGATATTTTCCCTTCAGTCATTATTGTAATACTATTTTTTTGTGTGTATAAAAATGTATATGTTACTAGTACTACTGTATGCTACGATGTATAAATACTTTACAATTTAAATAATATACAATTTCCTTAGGAATTTTTTTGGATTTTTTTTTTTACTAATAATTTATTTGAATTCTTTTTTTATTATAATAGCTGTAATATTTTTATTAGTTTTTTTTATTTTTGTTTAATTTTTATCTTATTTTATTTTTCTTATTTCTGTTATTTAGTCATAACTGTAATACAATAATTTTATTGTAATTCATTTTATTTCTGTAATATATAGGCAGTTCTACACATAAATATTTTATAATTGAAATATTTAATTTCCTTAATTTCTTGTTTATTTGCCAAATGAGACATGATGCTATTATAGTATAAAAATGGGACTGATTTTTATTATCATTTTATTATTAAAATTAATTGAAATCATGGCAGTACTAAACATACACTGTAAAAAAAAAAAAAACAGAATTTGTTGAGTCAGCTTAAAATAATTTGTTACCCTGCTGCCTTAAAATTTTAAGTTCAGTCAACTAAAATAAGTTTAGTCAACTTGAAATGTTAAGTTGTACTAAGTAACAACTTAGATATTTGTGTCTACTAAACTTAACAGATGGGTAAGTAACCCAGCTGCCTTAAAATGTTAAGTTAAATCAACTCAAATATCTAAGTTGTCACTTAGTATAATTTAACATTTCAAGTTGAATAAACTTTTTTTGAGTTGACTGAACTTAAAATTTTAAGGCAGCCAGGTAACAAATAATTTTAAGTTGACTCAACAAATTGTTTTTTACAGTGTATGCCATGATGTATAAATACTTTATAATTCAAATAATGCAAAATAATTTGCTAATGAGACATTTGCTATTACAGTAAAACACAGGGCAGTTATAATGTTAATAATTATTTTTGTTATAATTACAATAATATTGTCTTTATCAATTATTTTTATTTTATTTTATTTGTCAGAGATTATTATTAATCTACTAATAATTTTAGTACTATGTATAAATACATTATAATTTAAATAATACACAATTTCTTTACAATTTTTTTTATCTACTTTATCTAATGATATATCAGGCTATTATGACTATAATAATATTGTTCATTAGTTTTTCATGTGTTTAATTTGATCTTTATTTTGCCTTATTTACTTTATGTAGTTATTCCTGTAATACAATGATTTTTGTATAGAAAACTGTATAGAAAAATGATATGATGAATAAATGCTTTATAATTTAAACAATATGCAATTTGTTTAGAATTATTATTATTTTTTAAATAATTTACTAGTTTTACTAATTACTAATTTACTAATGATACATCAGGCTATTATAATTTTCTTTAATTATAATTATTTTATTATAGTAACTATAATAATATTCTTTATTAGTTTTTGTTTTTGTTTTTATTTTATTTTATTTTATTTATTATTTTTTTTATTTCTGTTATTCATTTGTTACTGTAATACAATAATTTTTGTGTTTTTATCATTTAAATAATATGTAATTTGCTTAATTTCTTGTTTATTTGCAAATGAGATGCTAGAGATGCAGAAGATGCTATTACAATATAAAAAAGGGGACTGACTAGTATTATTTTATTATTAAAATGAATTGAAATCAACAAGGTTCTAAACATATGCCGTGTATATATACTTTATAATTTAAATAAAAAAATAATAATTGTTTATTTGATCTCAATTATAATGAGATATCAGTCTATTATAATTCAATACAGGGCCATTATGATATTTATTATAATTATTTTTATTATAATTACTATATTATCTTTATCAGTTATTTTTGTGTATAAAATTATTTGTATATAAAATAGTGTATTTGTTTTAAATGTAATTATATAGGCAGTTCTATACATGTACCATGCTGTATAAATATTTAACAATTTAAATATATAATATATAATATATATACTTGTATATTTAAATATATAATTTCCTTAATTTCGGGGCTGATTTTTATTATTATTTTATTATAATAACTATATTTTATTATAACTATAATACTAATAATAATAAACTAAAATCAATGTTTTTTTTTTTTTGTTTAAAATTGTACTTTTTTTATTTGTAAAATATTTAGGCAGTACATATACCATTGTGATAATGGTACATATACCACATACCATAAATACATTATTTAAATAATATAATTTCTCTCTTGACCTGGACCAATAAGCATTCACCTGGCTTAGCAACAGCCTAGCAACTGCTTAACAACACCTTGGCAACTAGCCACACCCACAATACTCATAACTAATGAGATTTCCCCATCCTGATCTTCACCTGCCATCGGAGGGGTTTCCATGACAACAGGCATGTAGCGGGAACTGATGGCATTGTTGGAAGACATCTCTCTCTCTCTCTCTCTCTCTCTCTCTTTCTCTCTCTCTCTCTCTCTCTCTCGGCCGCTCAATATCAAAGGAGTCCTTAACAGTTTCCTGAGGGTATCGATGGCTTCCCTACATGTGTGCTGTCAGCTCTCAGACACTCAAACTGTCACAACAGCTGTTTGCTGCTTTGATAATGACATCAGTTTTGCTGCTATTTCACATAATGTGTTTGTCTTATCACATACTGCAAATTCATCACATAAATATTCCTAAATACATCTTTAGTAACTCATTTAAAGGAGAACTTCACCTCCAGAACAACAATTTACAAATAATTTACTCACCTCCTTGTCATCCAAGATGTTCATGTCTTTCTGTCTTCAGTCGTGAAGAAATTATGTTTTTTGAGGAAAACATTTCAGGATTTTTCTCCATATAATGGACTTCATTGGTGCCCCGATTTTGAACTTCCAAAATGTAGTTTAAATGCAGCTTCAAAGGCTCTAAACGATCCCAGCTGAGAAAGAAGGGTCTTATCTAGCGAAACAATCAGTAATTATTTTGTCTAAAAATAAAAATTTGTATACTTTCTAAGCACAAAAGCTCATGTAGCACAGGCTCTGGGATGCGCGTCCGCAATGCTACAAATTAGTGATGGGTCATTCTTGAACAATTCTTTAATTTTGAACGAATCTTTAATGTGACTCGGGAAGAACGAGTCGTCTCGGGAGTGATTCGTTCAGTCGCGCATGCACAACATCCTATTAGGTTCTGTACTGGAATTAGTTCACCTGTTTCGAGTCTTTGGGTTTTTCAAGTCGTTCGTTCATCTTATAGGGCTGTCACGTGATGAACGAACGATGAAAACTTGTCAGATAAGAGGTGAGCTAATCATAGACTAAAGACCCAGGTAAACAATGAATTAATCTTTTCTGTTTCTTATAGCATTATAGTTTTGTCTTGTTTGTAGTGTGATCAACGTTTGTGTGAGCAGTAGATGTGTTAGGGAAGTAACACGTACACATGTAACATTTTAATTATATTTTGCTAAAATGAACGAAATGACTCGAAAAAAGATTCATTCATTTTGCTGAACAAGACTCAAAGGTCCGAGTCGGTAAAATGATCCGAACTTCCCATCACTACAATGAATCACGTGTAAGTTCATCGTCTGTGTACTGAGTATGGCAAAAAACTCCATCTTATTTTCTCCTACAACTTGAGAGAAGGACATCGTTGTACCTTTTTGTTTGTAAACAGCATTTACAAACTTACTTGCACTTTCTTAGTCTTTGTGCATTTGCTTTGTAGATACTAGGTCTGTGGTTCTGCCTACGTTCCGCGTGACCTTTCGACCTGATTCAATAGTATGTAGCGTCATGAACACGCATCCCAGAGCCTGTGCTACACAAGCTTTTGTGCTTAAAAAGTAGAACAATTTTTATTTTCCGAAAAAGAAAAATGACCGATGGTTTCGCTAGATAAGACCTTTCTCCTCAGCTGGGATCGTTTAGAGCCTTTGAAGCTGCATTTAAACTACATTTTGGAAGTTCAAAATCAGGGCACCAATGAAGTCCATTATATGGAGAAAAATCCTGAAATGTTTTCCTCAAAAACCATAATTTCTTTACGACTGAAGACAGAAAGACATGAACGTCTTGGATGACAAGGGGGTGAGTAAATTATTGTTGTTCTGGAAGTGGACTTCTTTAAGCACATTACAGTCGATTTGTTTTGGCTGCACATTAGTATAGTAGTGACATGAAGTTAAATCTATAAGCAGTTGTGGACTAATGCTTGTTTTTTTTTTTGTTTTTTTTTGTCTTTTTCAGGCTTTTTGCTGGCTGGATTTGAACCCATATCCCTCATATATACACCAAGTCTTCATATCTAGTTTCAAATACATTTACTGGTTATACTTCGGCATCTTAAAGTAAGCATTTGTAAGAACATTGATAAAACGTCTTTAGTTTTTGCAGGTGAACACGACCCGTTTGTAATTGACGTGGGATTTCACGGGAGATTGAAGATGTGCTAAACTTTCTTCAGTGACGTCTCTGGCTGTTCATGACAAAATACTCTCAAGACGTCTGCCATGGGCCGACAGCAACGAGATAAGAGCGCCTGAAAGCACAGTGACAGATGGAGACTGGTTTTCCTCACAGATTTGCCAAAACCTCAGAAACATCAGGCGTTTGTGTTCATCGGGTGTGCATGTCCCATGTAAGATCCCATGCCTCTTGATATTTATTTATTTTAAGATGAAAAAAAAGGAAAAAAGTTATATAATTTATAGTTAAATATATCAGTAATGATGGGGGACTGTTTTTCTTTAGGTATTTGCCAAAAACTACAAAAACATCAGGGGTTTGTGTTCATCTGGCACAGCTGTCCCTTGAAAGATCTGGTGTCTCTTGATAGTTTTTTTTTTAAGTTTGGTTAGTTGTAGTTTTGGTTTTCCAGTAATAATAAAACAGTGAATTAAGAACAAGATCGCTTTATTTATATACAGTCATGTGAAAGAGTTATGACACCCTATTCAATTCCATGGTTTTCAGGACATCATTAAAAAAAAACTGGTCCTTGGCTGGTCTTAAAATTTCGAAAATAAAACCTCAGATGAACAACAACACATGACAAATTGCACCATGTCATTATTTGGGACAAAAATGTCATGTTTGGAAGGCTTGGCAGAAGAAAGCCTCTTCTATCTAAAAAAACAACAACATTGCAGCACAGGTTAGGTCTGCAAAGTTGCATCTGAACAAAACACAAGTCTTCTAGAATGACGTCCTTTGAACAGACAAGACCGAAGTGGCACCAAGTTTGGTGAAAACCTAAAGAGCGTATCAGCACAAACACCTCATACCAAAAGACAAGCATGCTGGAGGAGGGTTGATCATTTTGGGTTTGTGTTGTAGCCACAAGACCTGGGCACCTCACAGTCACTGAGTTGGCCAAAATTGGGTCATGCAACAGGACAATGATCCCAAGCACACCAGCAAACTACAACAGAATGGCTGAAAAGAAAAGAATCAAGGTGTTGCAATAGCCCAGTCAAAGTCCAGAGCTCATCCTGGCTCAAATGCTGTGGTGAGAGCTGTGCATAAGCAAATGCCCACAAACCCCAATAAACTGGAGCAACGTTGAAAAGAAGAGTGGTCCAAATTCCTCCAGAACGACGTGAGAGACTGATGAAGTCACACAGAAAATGAATGCTTCAAGTTATTGCTTCCAAAAGTGGATCTACAGGCAGTTGACTCATACGGTGTCCTAACTTTGTCACACATGGCCTTTCCCTCTTGGCTGTATTTTTCTTAAATAAATAATGACGCTGTGTGATATGGCATGTGATGATGCTTATCTGAGGAGTTATTTTCCAAATTTTAAGACCAGATAATTTTTTTATTATGTCCTGATACAGAAAACCATGAAATTCAATAGGGTGTCCTAACTTTTTCACAGGACTGTGTGTGTGGTGTGTGTGTGTGTGTGTGTGTATATATATATATATATATATATATGTGTGTGTGTGTGTGTGTGTGTATATATATATATATATATATATATGTATATGTGTGTGTGTGTATATATATAAAAAAAGAATATTAAGTTATTTCCACAAGTTATTTTTATTGCAAATTTCATAGTGACCTTTTGTGGGAAGCTAGCTTGTTTTGTTTAGGTGGCCAGTATATATATGCATGTGTGTGTGTATATAAATATATATATATATATATATACACTACCGTTCAAAAGTTTGGGGTCAGTAAGACTTGTAATAGTCTTTAAAGAAGTCTCTTATGCTCATCAAGGCTGCATTTATTTGATTAAAAATATAGAAAAAAAACAGTAATATTGCAAAATGTTTTTACAATATAAAATAATGTTTTTTATTTTAACATACTTTAAAATAGAATTTATTCCTGTGATGAAAAGCTGAATTTTTATCAGCTGTTACTCCAGTCTTAAGTGTCACATGATCCTTCAGAAATCATTCTAATATGTGGATTTATTATTAGAATGATCAGTGTTGGATAATATCAACAGTTGTGCTGCCAAATATTTTTTGGAACCTGTGATTTTTTTTTTTCAGGATTCTTTCATGAATAACAAGTTTAAAAAGTACAGTGTTTATTCAAAATATAAATATTTTATAACAATGTAAATTATTTATTATTAACTTTTAATAAACTTTTAATTATTAACTTAATACATCCTTGGTGAATAAAAGTATTAATTTCTTAAAAAAAAAAAGAAAAGAAAAATGTACTGACCCCAAACTTTTGAACGGTAGTGTATATATATATATGTATATATATACATATTTTTAATAGCTGGTATGTAGTTACCGCATTTGGATATCATGTGGTACGACCTCAAAAAAAAAATTGGCAGTTTTTGTGCTTTTATGTTCAATTGATGGTTTAATAATTTATTATTGATGGTTAAAATAATTTTCATATCATTTGGAATAGTCTTTTTATGCAGTTTAGGTAATTTTAGACGGTTTATGTGTAATCTTAAAAATGCCACAAATATTTAAATATGTATATATATATATATATATATATAATTGTGTAACTTAGAAGTTATTTATATATATATATATATATATATATATAGTAATTGTGTGTGTGTATATATATATAATTTTTTATAATTCTAAGTATATAATTACATACACGTAAGTAGTAGTACATAAGTAGAATTATATGTATTATTGTAAGTAATTATATATATATTAATAAATATAATTATTTATATTTTTATATTTAATTATTTATATGGAAAATTATATATATATATATATATAATATGTATAATTATATGTATTATTATAATTGATTATATATTTTATATGTGTGTGTGTGTGTGTATAAATATATATATTTTTTATTGTAATTATATAAATTAAATTATACTACATATACTGATTTATTGTGTAACTCGAAACATTTTTGTCAAAAATTGCAATTTGAATTTATATAAGAATGTGCACACTTTTTCCTTTTTGTGTAACTTTAATTTATTCTAATTTACATAAAATATTGTGAATGGTTAAAAAAGTAGCGTCAAAATATTACCATAAAACCAGTCTTGTATCTCAGTAGTGGGTTGACATGGATAAGGTATTTACAGCAAGCTAATTAATTTTAATTAGCCTATTTAATATTCAAGTAGCCATGAAGTTGTGAAACAACAATCAGCCAGTTGGCCTGGCCCGTCACTTTGTTAAAACAAAGCAATGCACAATGTAGGTCTCAGGCTGTTGAAGTACTTGTTTATGTTCTGTATCTTCCTTCAGGCCGTTGTGTAGATGGACAAAGAGCGACCTGTTTAACATTCCTCTCAACTGTGGGCTCTTCCAGAACCTGCTCTCAGAGGAAATGGATTTAAAGGGCAACCAGTAAGGAATGCGACTCCTCATAAAAACGCATAATGATGTTTCAAGCCTGATAGATTGTAGAAAGGACAGGAGAGAAAGGAATAGTAGAAGATAAGAATGTTTTCTGCAGAATAAATGTGATTAAAAATGTGCCAAAGAGCGTCGTAAATGTTCCAAATACATTTGGGGCCAAATCTTTCATATTGTTTCTCTCACAAACTCTGTCTCTCTCTGTTTTACAGGTAATATGGGCTCAGCAAGACCTCCGATCACTAAATGCCAAGCCGGCTCCTGTCGCTGTGCTGTATGACAGCTTAATAATGGCTTTCCCAGGTGAACGTTTTCATTTCACAATAGAGCCGCGGTCCGGCTGCATGGTCACAGACCCGGTCCTGACCTCCTCGGGTTCACATTCATGACACCTCATAAAGTTGAGCTCTGTGGAGTCAGTAAATGAGTTTAAAGATCCAAACTCCCAGTTATTTTTCTTTAATCAACATCACAAATACAACCCATATAGAGAACAGATTCTTCTGCAGATCTTAGCTGGTCATGACCTAAAAAATTACAAAAATGCATCATGGTTATAGTTTCTGTAAAAATACCATAATTACTGCAATTATTGTAGTGTAAAACTAGTCATTTGAGCTGCTCCCGTGTACAGTAATTATGTTTTGCATTAATCACAAATAGTTTATTCATTTAAATGTATTCTTTTCCATCATTACTCAAAAACATCAACACAATTGTCCATTAATTAAAATGTTTTAGTAAAAAGGCAAAATGCATGTTGTAGCTGTTTATTGTTATATTAGTTGATTTAAATGAATGTTTCAGCATTTTTCTTTTATTTAGAGAACATTGTGTTTTTCACCCAGTGGAAACACGCACTTATTTTTAGGTGTTTACTGTTTTTCGTCTTGCATTAAACCATTAATCTAATTGGCTTCAATGACTGTTGATGAATGGCTGAAATGATGGTTTCTCAGATTGGAAAAAAATAAATAAAAACACTCTTTTAAGCCTGCAGAGAAAATAGCCTGTGTAAATATGGAGATAAGTATTTTTTTGTAGCTTTTTAGTGACATTCATTCATTTGTTTGTTTTTTTTTATGTGTTTTTATTTTATTTATTAATGGATATTAATTTATGCATTATGCATTTATTCGTGCATCTTTTTATGTTTATGCATTTATTTATTTTATAAGCATCATTTTTTTATTTATTTGTTTTTTATGATATTTATTTATAGTTTATTTATATTTCTATTTATTTATAGTTATAAATTTATGCATTTCATTTGTGCATTTTTTTAGTTATGTGTTTCTTTTATTTTTATGTGCATTTATTTATTAATTTGTTTGTTTTTGCATTTGCTCATTTATTTTATTTATTAATGCATATTAATCTATTTATGCATTTATTTATTTATTTTATAAGCTTTTTTGTTTTTATGCATTTATTTATTTTATAAACATCAGTTTATTTTTATATGCATTGTTTTTCTTTGATATTATTTATTTAGTTATTTCTGAATTTTATTTTATTTATGAATTCATGCATTGCATTTGTGCATTTTAGTTGTTTCTTTTTTATTTTTAGTTGTTTCTTTTTTATGTGCATTTTTTTCTTTGTTTTTTTTTTTGTTTATGCATTATGCATTTATTCGTACATTTATATATTTTAAATTGTATGAATTTTATTTATGAATTCATGCATTTCATTTGTTCATTTTTTTTAGTTATTTGTTTTTTGTATGGTTTTATATAGTTTTTTATGTGCATTTATTTATTTATTCTTTTATTTTGTTTATGGATTTGTTTATTTATTTTATTAATACATATTTATGTATTTTTATATGCATTTGTTTGTTTTTGTGTGCATTTATTTATTGATTTATTTTTTTATTGACTTTCTTTGTTGCATATTTTCTTTTTGTTGTGCATATTTATCGATTTAAGCATTATGTTTCCATTTATGACCTGCTTCTTTTCATTTGAATGCATTTTTTTATTTTAGAAGCATCAGTTTATTTTGATATGCATTTGTTTATCTGACATTATTAATTTGAGTTATTTGTGAATTTTATTTATGAATTCATGCATTTAAATTGAGCAATTTTTAGTTATTTTATTTATTTTCATATGCATCTGTTCGTTTTTATGTGCATTTATTTATTCACATATTTGCTGTTTTGTTTATGCATTTGTTTTTCTTAATGCATATTAATATATTTATGCATTATTCATGCTTTTATTTAATTATATGACATGCATCTTTTCGTTTTTATTCATTTATTTATTTTATAAGCATCAGTTTATTTTTATATGCATTTGTTTTTCTTTATGATATTATTTATGAATTGTATTTATGAATTCATGCATTTAATTTATGTATTTTTTATTTTATATGCATAAGTTTGTTTTAAGCGAACTAATTTATTTATTGTTTTTTGTTTATGCATTTGTTCATTTATTTTATTTATTAATGCATATTAATTTATTTATGCACTATGCATTTATTCATGCATTTATTTATTTATTAATTTATTTAATATGCATCCTTTTACTTATATGGATTTATTTTTTTAGCATCAATTTATTTTTCTGTGCATTTGTTTTTCTTTATGATATTAATTTATTTAGTTATTCATGAATTAAAGTTTATTTATGCATGCATGCATTTGATTTCATGCATTTAAAGCACTTTATTAATCTTAATGTTAACATTTCCAAATACGTTATTGAAATCAAAACCTATATCTGCTCATTTTACTTAATGGACCTGAGCTAACATGACTATCCATAACAATCAAATATACACATGACACGTGTAAAATTACAAAAACAAATATAAAATAATATTATTATATATGTAAAACATTAAATATAATACCACTTTTATAAAGGATTGTGTTAAAAAAAATGCATCAATGCATAAATGTAACATAAATATAAATTCTATAACATCCATTTCTTCTTTTGAATATATATTATTTGCTTCACAGTTAGTTTTTTTTTTTTTAATAAAAGATTGTATAAAAAAAAACATATATTATAAAAAATATAATATATATGTATTAACACTTTTCTTGAGATTTCATAAAACCAAAGCTGTGGTATCAGTCAAACAAAAATGATCTTTTACATGATACTCTTCGCTTTTCTCCATCAGATTTAAAGATCTGATTGCCTGAGGTTAAAAATGTACCATTGTTAATGTAAAGACAAGTGCATTTCTTCAATACTGCATGGGTAATTTATTGAAATAAGTGAGCAGTCAGAGTCTCGTCACAGGCGGCATCCAGAACTCTGACTGCTAATAGGAGATTATGTGCCATCTTTGACATTCGCGCACCGTTTTCAATGGAACAGTGCTCATTATGAGAGGAATTACGCCCGTTTTAGCACCTAATCGTGTGGCAGAGGAATTAGCAACGATAGCAAAGAAAGCACATTTCACGCTTTGGCGTTTATACAAGCAGAATTACTGCGAGGGCCATCAGGGGAACCTCTGTCTTTAGCACTAATATTATGTAATCGCCATGAACATTTAGAAAACAGGAAAGTCACCGACAGATGTTTTTACATACAGTACAATCATGACCCAAAATAGCTGTAGTTGTAAAACGATGCGGTAACCCCTCATTCAGAGAATAAATGGAGTCGTCTGAGTATCCTTTTGAAAAGTGAATGAAAAGGACTTGAGCTATTACGGCGCGGTTTGAAAGAAAAGACCAACTTTTTAGACGCTGCTCAGCTCGCTGACATTTGCTTGGAAATTGAAAGGCATTTTGCAGGCAGTGAGTGACCTTTGCGTGAGATATGAATTATCTCCCACACATCTATTCATGCGATGGCTCGCGAGTTATGAATAGGCTCATAGCTGCCAGGGTCAGCCTCCACTTTTGCCGGTTAAAGGAGTAACCTGACCTTCGCACACATGAGCGCTGGATCTGCGTTTGACGGGACAGAGACATTGCTTTGGCAATGTTTTGCTTGCCGTTTCACGTGTAGTTTGGGTCCGTATGGATGAGGTTTTAAGCGTCCTAAATAGGAGGCCACACAACCTGAGCAAACCCGAGGGAGAAATGAGTTTGTAGGGAGACAGCGTTCTGTAGAGTTGTGTCTGGAACTAATTCTGTTGAATGGTTAATTTCAATAATTTGGCATGCCAAATGCTGGTTTGCTGGAATTACACCACCAGATTGCAGTAAGTGTGTGTGTGTGTGTGTGTGTGTGTGTGTAAATGTGTTTGTATATATACATCAGAAATGGTCAAATAATAAATAAATATATAATGAAAATTAAATCTATAATAATAATAATAATAATAATAGACATAAATAATAAAAATTATAAACAATATTGTATAAACAATGTTTATACAAAAATAAACATAATAAAAAAATAATGAAAATTATATATATTACAAATAAAAACAAATGATAAAGAAAAACAAATATTGAAAAAAATCAACATACTAATAAACATACTAATAAACTTACTTACTTAAAATGATAAACTATAAACAAACAATCTTAATTATATTACAAATAAACAATAAAATGATAAATAAATAATAAAAATGATAAATAATAGATAATGAAAATGTTATATATAAACAAAATAATAAACATAAACAAAGCATAAAAATTAAAGAAAAACAAAGAAAAACAAATAATAAACAAATTATAAATAAAAAACAAATATTGAAAAAATATAACAAATAATAAACATACTAATAAACTAGTAAATAATAAAAAACAAGTAGTAAAAATGTTATAATAAACAATCTACATAATAAGGTTAAACGAATAATAAAAATTCTAAACATAATAAACAAAAATAAACAATAAACAAATACCGAAAAATTTATATAACAAATAATAAAACAATAAAAAATAATAAACTGAAACATAATAAAAATGATAAACAAACAAAAATAAACACAATAAACAAATAATAAAAAATTATATGTAACAAATAAAAAGCTAATAAAATAATAAACAAATAATAAACAATCAACATAATAATAAAGTTAAACAAATAATACAAATGATAAATGTAATAAAACAATGAACAAATAATGAAAATTATATATTACAAATAAAAACAAGTAATAAAATAATACACAAGTAATAAAAATGATAAATATAATGAAATATATATATATATATATATACACACACACACACACAAATAAAAAATGACAAATAAATAAAATGAATTTTAACATATAAATTAAATAATTCTAAATTGAAATGAATTTTGATTTCTGTTGATTCATTACAGCTTAATTATTTATAAATCTGACATTATTAGACTATATTATTTTATAGTTTTGTTTTTTTTTAAATGAGCATTTTAATTCAGCAAGGATGCATTAAATCGATCAAATGTGACAGTAAACACATTTATCATATTAAAAAGACGTTTAAAATAAAAAAATAACATTAAAAAAAAACAAGATGTAAGAAAATATTTATTATAGATTCCTAGAAAAAAAAAATCACCATTTCCACAAAAATATTCCGCAACTATTTCCAACATTATAATAACATAATAATAAGTGTAATAAATGTTTCTTAAGCAGCAAATCAGCATATTAGAATATTATAACATATTATCAATAACATATTAGCATACCAGCCTATATTTCTGACTGGAGTGTAATGATGCTCAAAATTCAGCTTTGATCACAGGAATAAATTACATTTTAAAATATAATCAAATAGAAAACAGCTATTTTAAATTGTAAAAATATTTCACAATATTACAGTTTTTACTGTATCTTTAATCAAATAAATGCAGCCTTGATGAGCAGAAGAGACTTCTTTCCACTAAAATAAAACTGTCTCCAAACATTCGAACAGTAGTGTACTGTACGTGTGTATATATATGTATGTGTATGCGTGTTTACATGGCTCCAGCACGTACAAAAAATATTTTACTTCCATGTGTCTGTAAATAAAACTAGCCAAGGACTGGATAAGACTATATAACACGCTCTAAGTCTAATCTAATGCCTCACACACACACACACACACACACACGAGTCCTGATGTGAGAACCGGTGCAAGTGTCAGGATCCCCATCATCGCCTGAGGGTCGGGAAACTCTTCCTTTTTCTCTTAATTAGCTCACTGGAATAGTTTTATTGCCTTTTTCACAAAGATATGTCATAAGCTAAAAACAGCAGGAGGCTTCGGAAACATTTTTAATAAAACAAGAATTTACACAGCTGTTTCCTTTTTTTTAAGGGGGTACTTTCTAAAATTCAAAACCAGAACGGAGAATTTTCTATTTTGTTAAGTCTAAATTTATTTAAAAGTGATTTCTATTTTCTGTAAGTGTGAGGTTTCCCTAGAGGTGCGCTTGGCTACAGCGGATCATTTCCGAGTAGGAGAACTAAATTGACCGCATCGATCGGACGAACAGACTTAATTACGTTTGATTTTTCTTCAGGTTACTTCCTGTTCTGATAGTCATCAGTCATCACTAACGAGAGCGGCTCGTTGTTGCGCCGGTGGTTCTATCACCGTGGTGATGGATTTCAAAATCTGATTGGCTTGTTATGCGTTTAGGAGGTCGAGTTGAGACTATTGATCATTTGGCTAAAAGCGGAGTCTAATGGGCCTATATCACGATGAAAGCTATTAGCGAGATGGCAGCTTGTTGTTTTATGTTTTAAGGTGTCTGTTTTATCTCTGGAATCTTCCACCCTGGAGTAATTGCTGCAGAGTAAGGAGCAGATCTGAGGATTTCCACCCACATGTTCATTAATGAGACGGATTTGAGGATTTCAAGCGATCCGAGGGCAGATTCTAGATAAAGACCAAGATGTTTCTTGTAGACATCAAGTGCAGATTTATTAAACTTCACTCCATCTGTCTCTCTCTCTCTCTCTCTCTCTCTCTCTCTCTCTCTCTCTCTCTCTATATGTCTATTTTACTATTAAGCTCCCACACAAAAAAAATGTTATGATAAAATTTGGCATCTGCTGTACAATGCATTTTTTTGTGCTATTATTTTTGGTGTTTTTAGTAATTGTTTAGTAACTGAAGCTTTTAACAGTCACAAAATTTGTAACATTTTCAACATTTCATTTAATTTAAATTAATTATTTTATTTATTTATTTTTTTTCATTTTAACAGTTCATATATATAATATGAATGGGCATTTTATATATTGCTTATTATTATTATTATTAGTAGTAGTAGTAGTATGTTGTTATTGTTGTTATTACTAATAATATTAATTACTATTAATAATAACACTCATAAGATGGTAATTTTATATTTTAAAATGTAATTATTGTTATTGTTGTTACATTGTATAATAACAGTTTTATTTATCTTGTTGTAAATTATATTATTAGTATTGTATTATATAATAATAATAGAAGTAGAAGTAGTAGTAGTAGTAATATTATTGTTGTTATTATTGTTATTATTATATGCCTAAGACATTTATTTTAGAAATTAGCTTATTATTATTACTATAATTGTTGTTGTTAATAATGTTAATTATTGTCGTTAATATTATTAATAGTAATAATTTGTGAGTTATTTTATATATTAAACATTATTATTATTATTATTATATTGTATAATTAATAATAACAATAATGTAATGTAATTAATATTACTATTATAGTATTAGTATTGTATTATATATAATAATAATAATAATAATAATAATAATTCATATTATTATACAGGGAAACAGATTTTATATATAAACATATTACTATAATGATAATAATAATAATAATAATAATAATAATAATTACTGTTATATTATTAGTATTGAATAATAATACCCTTAAAACAGGGATTTTTTTTATATGAATTTTTATTATTATTATTGGTATTATTGTTATTGTTGCTGTTTATAATGTTGTTGTTGTTGTTAATATTTTTAATAGTAATAATTTGTAAGAGTGATTTTACATATTAAACTATTATTATTATTATATTGTATAATAATAATAATAATTATCATATTATTGTATAATAATAATAATAATAATACCCAAAAGAAAGGGATTTTATATATGAACTTATTACTACTACTATTACTATTGTTGTTGTGTATATATAATATTTGTAAGAAAGTGATTTAATATATTAAACATGAATTTTTATATAATTGTTGTACTGCATAATAATGATGATGAAAATGATATTACCATTACTGTTATCATCATCATTATTAAACATTTTATGTTCAAACAGTTTGACTTCCAAAAATATGTGCGTAAATGAAATGAGCGTAAATGAGCTTTTTTAAACGTTGCTTTTATATGTTGTTTGCAAAAAATTCAAGGCTACTTTTGAATGAGCATCACAGAGAAACATGCTTTTTACTCAGATTTTGGTCTAATTACAGTATCTATCAGCAGGAACTAACGTCCAAAGCTAACTAGCTAGACCTTGAGCAGTTTTTAGCATGTTGCTGAAGTATTATGGGTGGTTATTTACTGATTCTCAAGTCCTCAGTATAAGCTGTAGATGTGAACAGTGAACAGTGCTGATTGTGTTAGCAAACACCACTAGTATTATTAGCTCTCAAATATTCACTCAAACATGCACTTTTGTTCTCGCTCGTCTTTTCTTACTCTTGAGCGAATGGCTTGTGTTCAGGTTTTACTCAGTTAGCCATGTGAAAGACAAGGCCTATTCCCTGCTGTCTGTGAAACATTTTCCAGTGTGGAGTGAATCACACGTCAAACACTGAACTGGCGTACAGACGCCGGGGTCTCGCGGCTCCCTCGTGATTTGTTCAGTTCGAGAGTCGCAGTCTGTGTTGGCACAGCAGAAAGTCATGATTCCCAACAAAAACAAAGTGCACAATGTGCAACTAGCGCTTTAGTGTGCTTGTATTCATTATGGCTTTAACACAGTGAATTAGCCTACAATATTTCTACAGTAATGCTGGCTTTGTTTATGAGCTCTGCTCCAAAACTACGTGCCTTGCTTTATACTGTCTACAGAAGTTATCACGAAGCCTCACAGTGACTGATCTGAAAGCCCTTCATAGCTGCCACACTAATAGCGTTTCTCATGAGAAATCGCTGAAGACACAACAAATGTTTTCAATAAATTAATGTTAGCATGTTGCTAAGATAAAAACATCGCTGCTCTAATATAGCAAGTTGTAAATGGTATATTAGTGTGGACATCTGACTTGGTAATGTGTGTGATGCTATGATGTTATTTAGATGTAATTGATTATAGTAATTAGTTTTTAATTATTTTAGTTAAGTTATATGCTGAATAAAACTGTGTGTGTGTATATAAATATATATATATATATGTATGTATATAATATCTGTTTAATATATTTATATTTATGTTTATATGTTATGTTTAATTTAATATATATGTATATGTGTGTATATATATATATATGTATATATATTACTTATTTGTAGATTTATTGTTTGAAATGTAATCTTTTTATTTGTTTTATATATCTATATATTTTTAATTATTTGTCAATTTTTGTGTGTGTGTATATATATATATGTGTGTGTATATATATGTATATATATTACTTATTTGTAGATTTATTATTTGAAATGTAATCTTTTTATTTGTTTTATATATCTATATATTTTTAATTATTTGTCAATTTTGTGTGTGTGTGTGTGTGTGTGTATATATATATATATATATATATATATATATGTATACACATACACATAATTTGTTTATTAATTATTATTTTTTATTTGTAATATTATATATAATATTTTACATTTTGTTGTTTCTATATACTGTATATAAATAATGTAATTAGTTTTATTTTTTTTAATTTCTAATTTAAAGTTATAATAAAACTTACTCGAGTTCAGATGCAAAAGCCTCTAAATCCTTTTGATCTCTTCATATATAAAACTTATATATTTGTTCTTATTACATTAATACAACTTTATATATATATATATATATATATATATAATATGAATTATTTTTAGTGAGCATTTCGCAGAGAATTCTGGGATTGTCTTCTCTGTAATAAACAAGTAAGACATCTTACAAGGTAACATAATGTTGCTGCCTTTTGGAGCATTTGTGTGCTCCAAAGATACTTTAAAAGGGCTGTCTAAGTATGTTTGGAGCTGCTGTTTGACTAACAGAGGTGAATTCAGTTCCTGTGTGCTTACAGGAGTTTGAAGATGATGCACTTTCTCCTGAAACTCATCCAGTGAACGAGTGAACATGTGGGCCAGACTGACAGGATGCCCCGATGAGAGGAACACATCAGTTTAGGTTAGTCAGACAGCTTTGTCTGGCGATCCCACAGGCTGTGTGGGAGATCTGGGTGTGTGCGTCTGTGTTTATGTGCTTTCCACCTCAGTACATTTACCATTTCCTGTTACCATGTTTCCTCCAGAGTCATGCTGTCAATCCAGCATCAGCCTGGTTCTCCAAATCCACTGACCTCCATTCAGCACTAAGGATGTGAAAACCGTGGGAGCAATTCTCTTCTCCTCCTTTGGTCACAGGTGTGTTTTCTTCTATTTGAGTCTGTAAAACATACATTGAGCTTTACAGAAACTGCAGTAGGGATATTGATTGTCCTGGTGCGCTTTCTGAAAGGTTCCCCAGACTAACACGCCATCAGAGATCCCATTAATGGATTTACACTTCATTAAGAATTTTTTTTAAAGTGGACATTATCTAAACTCATTTTGGTGTATTCAATCTCAGTCTGTGGCATTTTACACTGGGGGAAAATCAAATCAAATGAATTGAAATAAAAAATGTTTTCATATTTTCCAATACAAATGTGTATATTTTATGAATGTGACATTTTACATTAATTAAACTCATGTTGGTGTATTTAATCTCAATCTGTGGTGTTTTACACTGGGTAAAATAAAATAAAATAAAATAAAATAAAAAATGTCTTATTTTCCTGTACAAATATATATTTTAAGAATGTGACATTTTACATTTATTTAAACTCATTTTGGTGTATTTAATCTCAGTCTGTGGTGTTTTACACTGGGGAAAATAAAATAAAATAAAATAATCTTAGTATTTTTGTCTTAATTTTGCAGTACAAATATATATTTTAAGAATGTGAAATTTTACATTACTTAAACTCATTTTGGTGTATTTAATCTCATTCTGTGGTGTTTTCCACGGAGGGAAATAAAAAAATAAAATAAAATAAAATAAAAATAATCTTAGTATTTTGTCTTGTTTTCAAGAATGATTTTTTAGAAGTCACAGCTGTAGTAGTTTTAATTTATATTAAATTCTAAAATAATATGTATATGTATATAACAATTAAAAATTAATCAGAACAAACTGCACTAAATCATATAATTTTCATATAACCTTTCATATAGTAATAATTATGCAGTTAGACATACATATAAAAGCATATACACCACTTGTATGTATGTATGTATGTGATAATTATACAGTATACAGTTATCACATGATAATTAAACAGTACAAATATCTAAACAACAAAGGGACAAGATGCAAGATAACAAAAATATTAAGGCTTTTTTTAAGTAACAAAATTAATTTTCTTGCTTAAAACAAGAAAAAAAAAAACATCTGCCAACAGGGTCAGAAAAATAATCTTGTTTTCCCTTTGAATTAAATTTGTTTTTCTTCCCAAGCTGGCTGATTTTTTTTTTTTATTTTTTTTATTTAAGCATAAGCTTGTTTATTTTAATGTATTTTCTTTAAAAACAAGGCTTAATATCATAAGTGTTTTTTATGTTCTTAAAAACAAGACAAAAACACTGAATAAAATCATCATTTTTACAGCATAGACATGGCTTTTTGACTTTTTTTTGGACCCAAAATTGTGGTGGTACTAATAATTTGAATATTTATTGAAATGTAGGAGGCATCTAAAAGCGAGCAGAGATTGAAATATTCCTGGTCTTATTGAGCATGATTCATCAGTGCATGTTTTTTTGTAAAAGGAAAAAAGATTGGTTTCATTATCTTTGATCAAAATGTAATAACTTTCTGCTTTCTGCAGACACAATCAACGCACTCCTCCGAAGTTCCTACTTGCGTGTTTGGAAACTATAATTATGATGTGCTTTCAAGTCATTTTCATTAGAATAAAATGGTGTGTTGTACAAAACCGTTCATTTCCTAACAAAGCCAGGAAGCTTTTTAGAGCAAATGCAACCAAATGAAGAGTAAACGACATACGTTATGTCTGTGATTAATGCTTTGTGTATTTTAGCATTTAATGCTGCCACAAAAAAAACAATGGAAAATGTGGCGTTTTCGTACTGTACAACTTGCGAATAAACTAATTTGTACTATAAACAAAAGGAACTTACTGTAAATTACTTTAGGACCGATACCAGTTAGCCTCTGACATATTTCTTCAATTGACGGCCAAAGAAAATCTCATTCGTTTCTCATTAGAAATTGAGATAAATTAGTGTTTACATGCTCGTTTAGTCATTACAATCATTCTGACGTGACTTGAAGGCAGTGCAAAGCTACTCAAGTGGGAAAATATGATATTAATCAACGATATTGCCTATATTTTTACTTTGCAATCCAAATCAGGTTTCTAAAACCAAGTTCTTTTTTTCTGTTGAATATCTTCAATTGAATTGAATTGTAGTGTTTGGAGTCAGTGGTGCACAGCTTTGTTGCCCATCTAAGGACATTAGACTTGATCTTTCCATTGAATGAGCTGCGTAAACCTGCTGGTTGAGCTCCATGGCACAATGGCCTTTTATCGGTTTAGCAAGAAGTAAGTAATAAGAAGTGCTCTTTGATATTGTTCATTCGAAATCATGTCTGATTCTCTGGCTCAGATTCTGGTGCTTGAACAATGCTGTGAGCAGTGTAGG
This sequence comes from Labeo catla, assembly GCA_012976165.1. Lineage (NCBI taxonomy): Eukaryota > Metazoa > Chordata > Actinopteri > Cypriniformes > Cyprinidae > Labeo > Labeo catla. The sequence continues at coordinate 281,787 of VONZ01000612.1, forward strand.
GGAAACTACTTTAAAACTGGCCTGTCGAGCTACAAGTTACTCATAAAGTGGTTTTAAATTGGTTTGACTAAGGTCAAGATACCCTTTTGAAAAAGTAGTTAGTTACTCTGCAAGAAGCCATTTATTTAGCAAAAAATAAAAAGACAGGGAAAAAACTTTAAAAGAGAACTCCACTTCCAGAACAACAATTTACAAATAATTTACTCTCCCCCTTTTCATCCAAGATGTTCATGTCTTTCTTGGATTTAGAGGAAAACATTTCAGGATTTTTCTCCATATAATGGACTTCATTGGTGCCCCGATTTTGAACTTCCAAAATGTAGTTGAAATGCAGCTTCAAAGGGCTCTAAACGATCCCACCCGAGGAAGAAGGGTCTTATCTAGCGAAACGATCTGTCATTTTTTTCGAATAAAATAAAAATTTGTGTACTTTCTAAGCACAAAAGCTCATGTAGCACAGGCTCTGCGATGAGCGTCCATGATGCTAAGAATTAGTGATGGGTCATTCTTGAACGATTCTTTGATTTTGAACAAATCTTCAATGTGACTCGGGAAGAACGAGTCGTCTCAGGGAGTGATTCGTTCAGTCGCGTATGCACAACATCCTGTTAAGTTCTGTGCTGGAATTAGTTCACCTGTTTCGAGTCTGGGTTTTTCAAGTCGTTCATTCATCTTATGGAGCTGTCACATGAGGAACGAACGACTCAAACCCGAAAACTTGTCAGATAAGAGGTAGTGTTGTTTTTGGCAGCCTGTTTTAATTTTAGTTTTAGTCTAGTCTTTGTATGAAGCTGTCATTTTAGTTTTAATTAGTTTTAGTCACGTTCATACTCTTTTTAGTCTAGTCAAGTTTTAGTCAACTAAAAGTCTGAGCATTTTAGTCTTATTTTAGTCATAATTATCCATGACTATTTTCGTCTAGTTTGAGTCGACGAAAACTGATGACATTTTAGTCTAGTTTTAGTCGACCAAAACTGATGACATTTAGTCTAGTTTTAGTCAATGAAAATTGTATTTTAGTCTCATTTTAGTAATGCAATTCTATTTAACCCAGTCAATATAGTGTAAGTACCTAGTAGTATAGTCAAGATACAAATATGCGCACATGATTGGTGTGTGTGAAACGGTGAACACAAAACTTTCGCTGGAGTCTGCCATTGGACCGGCAAAGCAATTTCCCTGAAACATTGGCTCTGATTTGTCATATAGCCTATCAGGGCTTAAACGGATCGCAGTCGATCCGTGATACGTACGGACCAGGTCAAAACCCAACCGTTCGGCATGTGATTTCGCAGGTTAATTTGCCAATTTACATGTTCAAGCTATTTAAAACCACAAGAAGAAGAAATGAAACAGAACTCGATTCGTTACTTGCGCGCTGTTCTCGCATACACCCGAAGCGCGCGCAAACATAAAGACGTGTTTCAGACAGAGCGGCAGACCGAGTTGAGTCATCTTTCACCTCCCCCTGCGTTTAAGATGCATACGCATGGGGGTTTTGCGGTTACGTCGCAATATTGGAAGTATTTCTGTTTTAAACCATGAAGGCGAGCCAATGGATATCAAACTTTGCGCAATAGTTATGCCGGTGAACGTCTTAACTTCAGTTTTAACTTTACAATTCACTATATAGAAAGTGAAAGTTAAAAATTACTGACAGAGTTTTCTAACGCTGCAATACGGCGCATATTCTCTCAGACACGAATCTGCTTCAGCATGTGCTGATAACGGTATATAACTGTCTAATAGTCTTGTAATTTCAGGCCTATAATTAGCCTTTTTCACACTTCCGTGTTTCTGGCTTCCGGATTGGCGCTTGCAGGGTAAACGTTTTTCCGGTGACAGCAGCGGCCGTACTGAAGAAGAGTAAGTTCGGGAATCAAAGTCTATTTTTACAAAATAGATACTATGATATATACCGGTGTTTTACTCTAAAAATAGCAAACATTTATTAATAAACTTTGTGTCCGCGTCTGGTCATCACAAATACTATGTTTATTTAATTATGAATGTTAGCACTTATAATACAGTACAGTTTTAAGTTTTGCCGTACTGTCTATTTGGTGCTGGCTGTGCATTATGACTCTTCACATCATTTTTTTTCGCGATTAATATTGTTATTATTATTATTATGAAAGTAATATTGTATTTTCTACTTGCTCTCCTTTGCATTATTAACTTTAGGGTGTAAATGTACGTTGCATAATGTGCCCAGGGATATACATAATAAAATAATATAATACTAAATAAGACATGACTCCGATTAATGGCTTTATTCCTTTTGGATCTGGATTACGTTGTTATATTGAGTTTATGCATCATCCGGACTCAGAATTGTTTCATTTATTCTTGGGGAAATGTGCATTTGGATATAAACGCTGTCATAATTTACCATGATGTAGTGATTCGAGGGAAATGACTGAGTAAATTGAGAAAATACGCTTAAATATACCGGAGATGGAGAACAGAAACTATAGCTGGCGCTATGTTGCGCATATATTATATTGACGAGTACCGGTCTGAGTGCCCATATAAATTACAAACAAGTAAAATGTTGTTTCTTTGTTGATTATATAACAACTTGGAAAGCAGACAAAAAAGAAAAGGTAAAAGGCATTATTTGAGACAAGAGCATATTAATATAATAGGCACAGACCTGTAGCGGAACTGACTTTACCCTGCGCTGACGTCACTTCCGATTTTTGTGAAAAAGGCTAATCCCCCCGGTCCGCGAGTAGGGCTCGAGGAAGTGACGTCGCCTGCGTCTGCACAGTGGGACCTGATGCAGCCCACTTCAGAAATACTGCAAAATAATAATAATAACGCGACTAAACAAAACGAAATAACGTTATAACATTTCGTTACGTCTCGTTTTGGTCAACGAAAATGAAGAGACATTTTAGCATAGTTTTTATTCTGTAAACCACATTTAGTCTCGTTTTTATTCGTCAACAATATTACATTATACATTTAATTACAGTCATCGTCACACGACCAATATTTTCGTCGCGTCTCGTCTCGTTTTCGTCACGTGATAAAGGTTCGTTGACGACGATATTTAGTCATAATTTTCGTTGACGAAAGCAACACTAATAAGAGGTGAGGTGAGCTAATCATAGACTAAAGACCCAGGTAAACAATTAATTAACCTTTTCTGTTTCTTATAGCATTATAGTTTTGTCTTGTTTGTAGTGTGATCAACGTGTAAGCAGTAGATGTGTTAGGGAAGTAACACATAACATTTTAATTATATTTTGCTAAAATGAACGAAATGACTCAAAAAGATTCGTTCATTTTGCTGAACGAGACTCAAAGGTCCGAGTCGGTAAAATGATCCGAACTTCCCATCACTACTACGAATCATGTGTAAGTTCATCGTCTGTGTACTGAGTATGGTGAAAAACTCCATCTTACTTTCTCCTACAACTTGAGAGGAGGACATCGTTGTACCTTTTTGTTTGTAAACAGCATTTACAAACTTACTTGCACTTTCTTAGTCTTTGCGCGTTCGTTTTGTAAACACTGGGTCTGTAGTTCCGTGTGACCTTTCGACGTGATTCAATAGTACATAGCGTTGTGAACGTGCATCCCAGAGCCTGTGCTACACAAGCTTTTGTGCTTAAAAAGAACAAAAAATGTTATTTTCCAAAAAATGACTGATCGCTTCGCTAGAATTTTGTTAATATTTTGAAATTAGATTTTCTGTTTTCATTTTATTTTTAAGGTTTTAGTAATTTTCTATTTGGCCTCCCCTCCCCCCCCAAATGTCTATATGGTTTGCATTCATTTTTAGTTTTTAAATAGCTATTACTATTAGGGTTACTATTACTATATATAAAGTTCATTTTCAGTTTTAGCTATTTTACAGCTACAACTATATATATATATAGACCATGAGATTGACTGAATGTATTAAATATCTTAGACTCTGGCTGTTTTAATTTGACCATTGCAAAACATCATTTCTGGTTTTAGCAGATGCTGATAATGTTTATTTGTTAGGAAGTTTTGGAAAATTCACACATTTAACTGGGGACTAATGTATGCTGAGGTGTTTTCACCCTGTTCTCTTAATTTTCATTTCACTTCCTGCAGTTTGTTCACTCTCAGCTTTAACAAGAGCTGAAATAACCCTGATGAGATAATTAATGTGAGTAATTAGGGCTCATCAAACAGGATTCCTGTCAGAGTGTTAGTGAGATGAGAAAAAACTGTTGTATGAACCTGCAGCACTGCATCCAAACATACAAAAATGACACATTCAGTGACTTCATTATGCATTATTTTTTTAAATATAAACTTGAGATGAGTGAGATGATATCGTAAGGATCATAATTTGGCTAAATAACATGACTGCATATTATTTTTTGTGCAAGTATCATAATTATATCACTACAAAGGCCTAAAATCTTGGGTAGCATTAAATGAATCAATGAATCATTTTATCTGATTTATCAAATCAACAGTGTACATGAATCGGTTAACTAAAATGAATCAGACTTCCCAAATAAGAGTGGAGATTTGAGCACATTTCTTTATATCTTCCTATTGGTTATTGGCCATTATAAATGTTTAAAACTAATTTCCCCATTTTTAAAATTTTATTTAGATTGCTTTTGCTGTCATCTACGCTCACTTAGAATTAATCTTTAAAAATGCCAGCAATTTAAAAATCATGTTAAATGAAATATTTAGCAAACATCAATGCAAATAATTAAAATAACTGAAATTTCTAAATTCACTTCTGGCATTTTAAACTTTTAATTCATTCTTTTTTTGTTCTTTTCTTTTCTGTGTGTGTGTGTGTATATATATATATATATATATATATTGATTTTTACTTTTGTTTTTGTTTGATTATTCATTTTAGTTTTAGCAATTATAGTACTTTCACTTTTACTTCAATTATAATTTATTATTTCAATTTATTTTGTTTTGTTTTGGCAAAATACTATGGAATAATATTACATTAATATCTGCCCTTTATCTATATTGGCTACTGGCCATAAAATTGGCCATACAATTATAGATATATATTTATTTTTATATTTTCAGTTTGCATTTTTATTTTTATTTGATTATTCATTTTAGTTTCAGCAAATTCTAGTACTTTAACTTTTATTTTATTTTATTTTTGTTTTGTTTTTACAAAATACTATAGAATAACACAACATTAATATCTGCCCTTTATCTTTATGGGTTATTGGCCATAAAATAAAAACACACACACACACACATACACAAACATTAGAGATTAAATAATGTAAAATATCACATTCTTAAAAATATTTGAAGTATAAAATAAAACTAAAATACTAAGATTATTTTATTTGATTTGATTTTATTTTATATAATTTATTTATTTATTTAAAAAATATTTTTATATTTTCAGTTTGCATTTTCATTTTAACAATTCTAGTGACTTTCATTTAAATTATAATTGATTATTTAAATGTATTTCATTTTATGTTGTTTTGTTTTGTCGAAGTACTATAGAGTAACACTACGTTAATATCTGCCCTTTATTGATTCTTGACCATTAAATATATATATTTATATATATATATATATTTAATGGCCAAGAATAATATATATATATATATATATAGATATATATCTATAGTGTGTGTGTGTGTATATATATATATATAGTTAGAATTTAGCATTATTTAAATACCATTAATACCATTATAGCATTTTTAATTATTTATTTTTATATTTTCATATTGCATTTTGATTTTTTTTTTTCATTTTAAATTTTACGTTTCATATACATCATTTATAAATATTTAATATATTTTATTATATTTAATTTTTATGTTTATGTTATATTTATATTTTAAAAACTTTGTGTTCGATATTTCACTTTTCATCCAATACTAATAATATTTAATTAACATGTATTCAATTATTTATTTAATGTTTGATTTTATTTCAGCTTTATTGCAATTACAGAAAAGAAAAAGTTAATAGTTTTAGGTAACAATAACAGCACTACTTAGAAAAAGTAATTTGTTGTTGTAGTTACATTAGTGGTGACCACATTGGGCTGTTTTGTTCCAGCAGGGTTTGAAAAGATCAAAAGAAATCACTCGGTGGTTTAATCTCCATGGCGAAGTGGTCAAGCGCTGCAGCTATCAGGAGTTTTAATGTGGTTGGTGGCTACTGTCTAATCTCTCCTCTCTCTATTTATAAATGAGTCTGAAGATACGGCTTGACTTTAGTGAGTATTTTCTTATCTGAACCCCAGGGACGGGTCAGATGTCAGGAAGAATTTGATATCACAGCTCAGACTGTCGTAAACGTGATTAGATTTACTTAAAACTTTATTTATATGATAATGTTCAAATTTACATAGTGCAAAAAAGTATAAGCTATCTGTGTTCATTAAAATACAGTAAAATTGGTTCTGGTTTTAATTAGGAACAGAATGTCTCAGGGGGATCTTTGTATGGTAGTACCTGTTCTGTGGAGAGCTGTTATTGGCTGAGGGCAGGTGTGCCGCTCTGTGATTGGCTGGAGTGAGCTGTGCGACATCTTTGATCAAGCAGCTGCTCTGGATAATCAGAAGCATGTGAATTCCCACAGCTCATTATCTTAAGAGGTGCACCAGCAGGTCGGTGCTCACGCTGCCAGATCACTCGAGTGTCAGACCGTCACGTAGCTTTGCTAATAACAACAACTTTATCTTGGTTGATAACTAGCAGCAGACGGCAGTTTGCAGTTTGCTTGGCTTGTTGCACCTCTAGTACATGGTGTACGATGTGTGCTTTGGCAAAATGAGTAATTAGATATTATGTGGTAACGAGATTTTTTACTTTTAATGTTCTATATAAATAAATGTTTTGTATTCTTCATTAAAGACTTATAGATCTTGAACTTATTCAGATACGCTACTGTTCAAAGGTTTGGGGTCAGATTGGTTAATCGACTGATTATTAATTTAATTAATTTTTTTGTAAAGAAATTAATGCTTTTATTCAGCAAGGATGCATTAAATTGACCAGACATGACAGTAAAGACATTTATAATGTTACAAAAGTTTTCTATATCAGCATAATTGTTTTCAACGTTGATAATAATGAGAAATGTTTTTTAAGAGGCAAATCAGCATATAATATTTCTGAAGGATCTTGCACTGAAGACTGGAGTAATGATGCTAAAAAATCAGCTTTTATCACAGGAATAAATTATATTTTCAAATATATTACAATAGAAAACAGTTATTTTCAATAGTAATAAAACTTCACAAATGTTATATTATTTATAATATGTATTATGATTGTTATATTATTTGTTTATATTATTATTTGTTATTTAATATAATATTATATAATAATATAAATTATATATATATATATTACTGTAATGTTTCACTTTTTATATCATTTGTTTATGTTATTATATAATATTATTATATTAACAGATTATTTTAAATTTTAATAAAACTTTGCAAATGTTATATTTCTAATATATATTATGATTTTTATATTATGTTTATATTATAATATTCTATATTTATAAAAAAATATTATATTATTATTTTATATATATATATATATATATATATAATATTATATTTTATATATTTTATATATTATATATATATTTATATATTTTTATATTATATTATAATATATTTAGATATATATAATTCAGATTTTTCAGCTGAATTATATTTTATATATATATATATATATATATATATATACACTCCTGAACAAAATCTTAAGACCAGGGGAAACATTACAAGTATTCACATTTTGTGCTGGTGGATCGTAACCAGGTTGTAAGTACTGCTTCGAAATGGCAAAAGAAGAAACAGGAGCAAGAGCCAAAAAATAGAGAGTAGGCAATTCATAGAAAACTTAGGAAAACTCAAACAGGCTGTTCATCAGCTGATCAAAAGTTTAAGACCATCGCCCAAAAACCCCCACAACAGAGCTAAAAGTGTCAAAAAAGAACTCAATAGTGAGCAGCCCCACCACTTTTGCTGATTACTTAAAGCATTCATTTTGGTATGCTTGATGTGACTGTTTCCAGGAGGCTGGTGGGAATGTGTGTCCATGTGGTGAAGATGGCTTCACGAAGGGCATCCACAGTCTGGAACTGATGTATTTTTTTGTAAACTTCCCTTGCCATCCATCCCCAAACATTCTCAATGCAATTTAGATCAAGGGAACACACAGAAAGGTCCAAAAGAGCGATGTTATTCACCTTCGTCAGGTGGGCGTCGTGAACTGCAGCGCTGTCCTGTTGAAAGACCCAGTCATTACCTCACAGACGAGGGCCCTCAGTCAAGAGGGATGCCCACTGCAACATGTCTACAAAGCCAGCGGCCATTTGACGCCCATTTTCCCATTGAAGGAAAAAGCACCCCAGATCATGATGGAGCCTCCTCCACTGTGCCACGTAGAAAACATCTCTAGTGGGATCTCCATGTCATGCCAGTAACATTAGAAGCCATTAGGACCATCCAGGTTACATTTTTTCTCGTCAGAGAATAAAACTTTCTTCCATTTTTCAGTGTCCCATGTTTGGTGCTCCCTTGCAAATTCCAAACGGGCAAGTTTGTGGCATGGGAGGAGATCTGGCCTTTGAAGATGTTTTTTTTTCTTCAAGCCCTTCTCTTGCAGATGCTGTCTTGTGGTTTTTGGGCTGCAGTCAGCATCAGTAAGGGCCTCAATTTGGGTCGATGATCAGTCTGTGTCTTCACGGACAGCCCGTCAGATCCTCCGGCTCAATACAGGTGAATTTTCTTTGGGTCTACCACTTGACTTTTTTGTCTCATAACTCTCAGGATCTTTTGAGAAATGTGAAATGTCTGTCTTATTGTGTCCAATCTCGGCAGCGATGGTGCGTTGTGCGAGGCGTTGCACGTGCAGCTCAACAATCCTGCCACGTTCAAAGACAGAAAGACTTTTTGCCTGTGCCATCAGGAGGTCATGACAGTGTGACTGCCTGAAGAACAATGACATCAAAGCCATATTTTCGGCAGATTTTAACTTTTTAAGGCTATGGTCTTAAACTTTTGATCAGCTGATGAACAGCCTGTTTTAGTTTTCCTAATTTTTTTTATGAATTGCCTACTCTCTATTTTTTGCCTCTTGCTCCAGTTTCTTCTTTTGCCATTTTGAAGCAGTACTTACAACTTGGTTATGATCCACCAGCACAAAATGTGAATACTTGTAATGTTTCCCCTGGTCTTAAGATTTTGTTCAGGAGTGTATATATATATATATAATTTCTTTTCATAATTTCTTTCTTTATTTCGTTATTTATTTATTTATATTATTTAAAATGTTATAAAAAAACTGTGACCCCTAACTTTGGAATGTTAGTGGGCATGAAAATGAACAACTTTTTAGTTTTTGTTACAAGTTTCTCTCTGAAGAAAATGAATATCAGCATAAAAAATACTGCTGTGATCATAACTTCAGAAAGAGCGTTTATTTGCAAAAACAGATTTAGTTGCCCCCCCCCCAAAAAAAAAAAATCATGTTTTTTTTTATGTTATCATGTTTTTATTTTGTTTTATTGTGTTAGTTAGCTTTTTTTTGTTTCTTACTTTTAATATCAAAATAACCCAATTTGATGACATTAATTGGAATGCACAATATAAAAAAAAAACGTTTTTGCAAATAAACTCTTCATATATTTATATAACATTGATTAAACAACTTTTCAACTTTTGCTATTTGAAAATCTTAAAAAAATGAAGCCAAAAAAGCAACTTTTTAATTGCACCTTTGAGCTTCTGTATTGGATTTTATTAAACTAAAAATGTAATAGATTGCATTATTCATTTAATCAGTAACATTAGCATTGCTTTGTTAGCACACAGCCTAATAATACATCAAACTGCTGCAGACACGAACCATTTATGGATTTGATTCCAGCAGACGCCGCTGTCAAACACTGTACTTAAATTTTATTGTTTCAGTAGATGGATATACGGATGGCTGTACGGTAGAGAAGCTGAGCAATATCAGTCCTGGATTCTATCAACAAAGAGATGACAGAGCGGAGAAAATCTGCATAAACAACAAAGCGCAGCCTCCAGCCATCAGAATCCAATCACAGGCGCTCAGAGGAACAGGAAATGGACGTCTCTGGATTGTGTCTCTTCTCGCTGTCTGTCTGCGTAATGGGATTAAAAGGCCAGATCTGAGCACTGCCGTGCCGTTCTGCTAGAATAAACACCAGAGCTGCAGGAGCTCCTGCTCCTGAGTTTAGACTCGCCAGACACTTGCGAATAGATTTTAGAGTTTAAAATTAAAGCATTAATCTGCAGTTTTCATTTTCCCAGCCTCCGTGAAAACCCACGCCTGCTAGAACAGCACATCTGCCCTTAATAGCTGGAAATCCTTTTCTGTCGCCTGAGTCATGGATGCTGGGTTTTCCTCCATCCCAAGCATTTGGGATTCACAGAAAAAAGGCCATGGGAGGACATCTGTGGCAGATTTCGGTTTCTGAGCCAGTGTTATTATAGTTAACTAAAACTTTTTAGATTTTTTTTTTAAGTTAAATTTTGCTAAAGCAAAATTTCTCATTTTCATTTAGTTTAAAGCAATAGTTCACCCAAAAATTTACAAATGATGAAAATTCACCCTCCAAGATGCCATCCAAGATGTAGATGAGTTTGTTTCTTCATCTGAACAGATTTGGAGAAATGTATCATTACATCACTTGTTCACCAATAGATGTGAATGAGTGCCGTCAGAATGAGAGTCCAAACAGCTGATTAAAAACACCACAATAATCCACATAAGTAATGCACACCACTCCAGTCCATCAGTTAATGTCTTGTGAAGCCAAAAACAAATCCATCAAGGTGCTCAAACACTTGCATCTGGCTAAAATATGAGTCTGTAATCCATAATGTTGCTTTCTTCTGTGAAAATGGACTGATGGACTGATATGGTGCCCCGATTTTGAACTTCCAAAATGCAGTTTAAATGCGGCTTCAAACCATCCCAAATGCGGTTGTAAGTGATCCCAACCAAGGAAAAAGGGTCTTACCTAGCGTCATGATTAATTATTTTCATAAAAATAATACAATATATACACTTTTTTTAATGTCAAACGCTCGCCTTGTCTTACTCTGCCTGCACTGTTTTTGTTCCGGTTCATAACATTTAGGGTATGTCGAAAAAACTCCCATCTCATGTTCTCCCTAACATGATTAGCAAGTTACTAGCATGTTGTTAGCATGATTAGCAAGTTATCAGCATGTTGGTAGCATGTTGTTAGCATTAGCAAATTACTAGAATGTTGCTAGCATGATTAGAATGTTGTTAACATGTTAACATGATTAGCATTTTTCTAGCATGTTGTTAACATGATTAGCATGTTTTTAACATGCTGTTAGCATTAGCAAGTTACTAGAATGTTAGCATGATTAGCAAAATTACTAGAATGTTGGTAGCCTGATTAGCATGTTGTTAGCATGTTGTTAACATGATTAGCTTGTTACTAGCATGTTGTTAGCATTATTAGTATGTTGCTAACATGTTATTAGAATGATTAGCAAGTTACTAGAATGTTGCTAGCATTATTAGCTTGTTACTAGAATGTTGTTAGCATTATTAGCATGTTGCTAGCATGTTGTTAGCACGATTAGCACATTTCTAACATGATCAGCATGTTACTAGCATGTTGTTAGCATGATTAACAAGTTACTAGCATGTTCTAGCATGTTTCTAACATGATCAGCATTCAACATGGCATGTATTAGCAGTTACTATGTAGCATTATTAACATTTTCTAGCATCTTTGTTTGCAAGTTACTAGAATGTTGTTAACATTATTAAGAGTTACTAGCATGTTGTTAGCATGATTAAATTACTAGAATGTTTCTTGCCATGATTAACATGTTCTTGTATGTTGTTAACGATTATATTACAGCATGTTGTTATCATGATTACCATGTTTCTTAACATGTTAGCATGATTAGCAAGTTACTAGCATGTTGTTAACATGATTAGCATATTACTAGCATGTTGTTATCATGATTACCATGTTTGCTAACATGTTAGCATGATTAGCAAGTTACTAGAATGTTGTTAACATGATTAGGAAGTTAATGGCATGTTGCTAGCGTGATTAACATTTTGATAGCATGATTAGCATGTTACTAGCATGTTGTTAGCATGTTTCTAAAATGGTTAGCAAGTTAGTAGCATGTTACAAGTTACTAGTATGATTAACAAGTTACTAGCAGTTGTGAGCATTCTCAAGCCAACTTAATAAAAACTAAAGAAAAAGACTATAAAAATGAAAACTAATACAAAATATTAATACAAACTATACCTTTTCGAAATGTGTGGATGTGAATCAGCTGAGATGTCGTGTGTGATTTTTATTTAGTGCTTTTATTAGTGTGTTATTAGCCGGCCGGTGTTCATTCACAAGCAGTTTCTCTTGAGAGCTCCTAAAGTTCATTTCGTTTGTTCTGCATCTGTTGTGACGAGAGGACTAGAGCGTCTTCAGCATGATTACTGTGACATTTAAGTTTAAAAAACAGCCTACCTTTGTCTGTTTCTGCCACTGAAAATCTTGGCAACCGGATCCTGTCTGGCAAATGTCAGTTTGTGTTATTGTTTACTGGGACTCATCAGCAGGATTCGTTTGCCAGTTCAGCCCCAAAGCAAACTGGAAAGCCCATCCAATTAAACACAAGGCTGGTCTGGGAGCCACTCAGGACTCCAGATCAATCTCAGTGATTCTCCTGTACATGTCTTTTTGGTTTCACCTCTCCACACAGTGGAGAGACAATGTAATTGGTCAATATACACACGACCCGGCATTTTATTAAAATGTTGCGTTTTTAATTATTTAAGATGATGCCTTTTTAAATATAATGGTTAATGGCTAAACTGCTCATTTTATGCTAAGATCAGATAAAAAAAAAATCATAAATATGATAATTTTAATTGAATAAAGGTATTGATGTGTTGGTGATGATTTTGCTAAGAGCAGACATGATAGTGCTTGATGATAAAACAATATCATTTAAAATATGCTTTATTATGGTGATGCATTTATTATTTTTTTGTTTGTTATTAATCATTTATCATTAGAATTATATCATTCATTTATTATTAATATGCATTTATTAATTTTATTATTTAGTATTTTAATTAATGTTTTTATATATAATGTTTAATAGTGTTTATATGTAATTTTGTGTGTGTGTGTGTGTGTGTATATAATTTCTTGCTTTTGTAAAAAGTCTCTTCTGCTCACCAAGCCTGCATTTATTTGATAAAAAATACAGTAAAACTAGCAATATTGTAAAATATTATTATAGTATCAAATAACTGTTTTCTGTTCAAATAATTTAGTTCTGTAATTTCATTATTGATTTATTATTATTTTGTTGGTATGCACTGAAAATTGCATCAGTTGTGTTGTTTTTTTTTAAATTCAGATTTTAAATTAAATCTTTATTTGTTAAAATATCTTTTATTTATTTATTTGTTTTATTTTATTTGTTTATTTATTTTATTTTATTAAAAATTGCTGTAACTATCATTGTAGATATCTAAATTTAGTCAATCAGTTGTTGTTTTCTTTTTAAATGCAGCTTTCATATTTAATTTTTCATCAGCTGTTTTCTTTTTAAACCCCTTTTTCAATTGTATTTTTTTTTTTTAAAAACACATTTAATATTTATATATATTTAAATTAATTTATTAATTTATTTATTCTATATTACGTTCTGCAGAAGTGTTTTTTTTTTGTTTGTTCGTTTTTAATTCAGTTTCAAATTAAATCTTTATTTGTAAAAATATTTATTTTATTTTATATTTCAAATTGCGGTAACTATCATTGTAGATGTCTAAATTTGGTCCATCAGTTGTTTTCTTTTAAAATGCAGCTTTCAAATATAATTTTTCATCAGTTAAAACACATTTAATATTTTTATTTTATTTAGTTTTATTTCGTTTAATAAATATCTAATTTATTTCTGTAATTTATTTCTGTAATTTCATTATTTAGTTATTATTGTTTTGTTTATATGCATTGAAAATTGCATTAGTGTGTTGTACCTTCTGCAGAAGTGTTTTTTGTTTGTTTGGTTGTTTTTAGATTTCAAATTAAATATTTATTTGTTTATTTATTTATTTTATTTTAAATTGCTGTAATTATTGTAGATATCTAAATTTGTTTTAAAATATAATTTATTTCTGTAATGCAAAGCTGAATTTTCATTACTCCAGTCTTCACTGTCACATGACCCTTCAGAAACTATTCTGATATGTTGTTTTAATAAAGTATTATTCTTATGTCTATAAAGGGACAAAATAGGGGGTGACACTATTTTGGGGGGTGACACTGCGTACTACTGTATTTAGCACAGGCATAGCCAAGACCAATAAAAATGTGTTAGCTATTATCCTGATGAAATTACACCACAGGGTCAAAGGTCACGGTGTGACTGATAGATGCAAAGGATTTCTATAAACACATTAAGCATTCATTTGAGACTAAAAAGCTGATAAATACCTTTTTTTCTTTGCGACTATAAGGACTGTACCACTGCTTCTGTGTATTTTTGTTTATGGATTTATGTAATTGTTACATATAATTAAACAGATACTTTTCTCTTATGGGATTCATTATAAAAGCGTCTGGCAGAATGAGTTGATTTAATTCTTTATATTTTGACACACATATGCTAACGTGACAGTCCACTGCTTCAGAATCTTTGTTTCCTTCTATTTCAGCAAATTATTCATGTGTGATATAAATACACATCTACACAGATGGATGTCGACTCTTCCCGAGTGCCTTAGCAACTGGTGTCTCACAATACAAATTTCTCACAGTTTCTCGCCCACCACCAAAACTCGCCACCGCAGAGAGCGAAAAATTCAGCACAGCGATATTTGTTCAGCTAAATTTGGTTTAACTCAGATGGCACTCGTACAAAATGTCTTCACTCATATTCATCAGTGGCTAAAAAATAATAATCATAAAATCATTTAACAGAACATAATATTTCTGAGATTTAGCTCAGATTTAGCAGATTTTTATTTTTATTTTATTGGTATTCATTGAAAATTACAACTGTTGTGTTGTACCTTCTGCCGAAGTGTTGCTTCATTTGCTTGTTTGTTTGTTTTTAATTTCGAATTTCAAATTACATTTTTATTTAAAATATAAATTAATTTTATTTTATTATTTTAAATTGCTGCAAATATTATTGTAGATGTCTAAATTTGATCCAGCAGTTGTTGTTTTCATTTAAATGAAACTTTTACATTTAATTATTAAAAAAAAAACATTTATTTGAGTCAATTGTGTTGTGCTTTCTGCAGAATTATTTTTATTCAGCTTTCAAATTTAAAATTTGAAAATATATATTGTTGAAACAAATTTAATTTAAAATATATATTTCCTTTTTTCATTTATGTAAAATTGCACTATTGAAGATACAAGAAGGTTACAAGGTAACATGTCTAAATTGGTACATCAACTTTTTTTAATGCAGCTCCCAAATTCACTTATTGTTAAACACATATTTAATATTTTGTAGATATTAGGTTGTTTTTTTTAAATTAAACCTTTATGCATTTTTTAAATTATGTATTTCATTATTATTATTTTAACTGTATGCATTAAAATTGCATTATGTAATACCTTCTTTCAAATTAAATTTTGGTATGATTACATTTTTTTCTTTCATTTATTCAAAATTGCTTTATTATTACTATTATTGTTATTAATGTTAAAACTCATAATGAAATGCAATTTATCTGAACTTAACTTAATTGATTAAAAATTGCACTATTATTGTAGATGTCCAGTGTTATGTTTAAATTTTTTTCCAGAAAATATTTTTAAAATTGTATTTACTCTTTTGTAAATACAAATGCTTATTGTTTGTTAAAAAACATTATTTATTTATTTTATTAATTTATTTAGAATGCACTGATGATTGCACTTGCATAATAATACAAAAAGATTCAAAAAGGTATCCATATCTTTATTTATTTATTTGTTTGTTTGTTTGTTTGTTTGTTGTTGTTGATGTCTGATGTCCCTTTAAGGAACCAAGTGAATCAGGACTGGGTCAATAACAAAAAATAATAATAATTTAAAAAAAAATAACACAAAGAGACATGGTGTTTTACACCCATAACTTGCAATGTAGTGTGTCAGAAAGGTCTAGTATGGACTCACTCCTGACATCCAGATCTGAATCACGCTCACGGCGGATATTAAAATCTGTAGCCCTAAGGAGATCCACATTTTCCGTTACTCCTTAAAAGCGAATGATTCTCTTGTCTTGGCAGCTAATAAATTGCTTTTCATGGGACTGGGGGCGCAGCACTGAAATGTTTGGCCGACAGTTTGCTCTAAATAAATTGCTCGCCGCTATCTGATCACGAACTGTCGTGAAGAGCTGATTGGTTTCGCAGCAAAAATATTTGGAGAGTGAGAGAATGGACAGCAAACACTTGTTTTAATAGAGTCGGAAGGATAAAAAAAGGTTGATGTTACCTGAAGTTTACATCAGAGAAGAGGGTCAAGATCAAGATCAAGACTGTTTGCATTGAATGCAACAACACAGAGCTCAAGTTCTTCCTGTAATTTAAGAGACAAGATCAAACACATCAGATCTCCTCTGTCTTTGAAACGTCTGCTTTCTATTTAGTGAAAAGCTAAAACTTGTACAATTAAATTAGGGTTATGATTTGAGGGGAAATATTCACCTTATTTTTCAACGCGGACCGTAAGCCGTTTTCTGTGCAAGACTTCCGGTTCATTAGCTGCTGTAGAGAAATAACCAGAAGAATAACAAAGTGCAGTAAACAGTGGAACTGTTTGCACTACAAGCTAGTGTTCATAATTAAAACTACATGAATTAGGCTACCTTCAGTTTTATTACTGTAACCCTATAATAACCAACCAAAAACTGCAGAATGTTTCATGTAAAAGAAAATAATCATGTTACACTGCTGCTCTCTTGTGGTGAGTGGGCGTAATATACTGTAAATGATGATGTCTGACAAACACTATATTTGAAAATCTGGAATCTGAGGCTGTGCAAAAAAAAAAAAAAATCTCAGTATTGAGAAAATCGCCTTTAAAGTTGTCCAAATGAAGTTCTTAGTAATGCACATTACTGATCAAAAAAAAGGTTTGACATATTTACGGTAGAAAACGTTAACGTGGAATTCATGGAACGTGATCTATACTTAATTCTAATGATTTTTGGCATAAAAGAACATTCGAAAAATTTGGACCACACAGTGTTGTTGTTGTTGTTGTTTTGGCTATTGCTACAAATATACCCGTGTTACTTAAGACTGATTTTGTGGTCCAGGGTCACAAATGAAACATATTAATTGTTTCATAACACATTAATTTAATACCGTTTGAAAATAGCCCAAGTGACAGCATTTGTGCCCTTTTATGAATAGATATAGATAGATTTTTACATTTTGTATAAAAGGTGAATTTCATTTTCATATGTCATTTCATATGTCAAGAAAAATAGTCCGTTACAACATAGCAACAACATAAAATCGTCATAACAGAACGCCAACGATTTTAAGTTAAATTATTCCTTTTTGTTGAGAAGTTTGTGTCCCTAAAGCCGGACTCACACTACATGATTTTTTAAAATCCTTACCGATTATGAAATCTGGTTGCAGCACACACATAAGGAGAATCTTTGCAGATTATCTTCCCTGAAATCTTAAACATGCACACACTACAAGATTTGAAAATTGTGGCACATCACACACTACAAGATATTATTAAGATTATCATGCTGGAGGGAGCGCCTCACGTGATCTTACGCAACAGATCGTCATTTCAACAACTAATGTTTATTTTTGCGGTTGTGGCATGTTTTCAACATATACAGACAGTGTTACTACAAAAACATAAGAGTTTCCCCCATCTCCACTATCCAACGGACCATACAGCAGCTGTTTTGCGGTTGCGCATGTTGTGATAGTACTGATGTAATCATAGCCGTGATCATCCCGATTTAAAATCCTGAATATCAAACATGTTTGATATGATCGGGGCAGCCCCGATTTGTCTGAGAGCAGATCGGGACCGATTGAGGTGCTCGACAAGATTTTTGCTCCGATTTTAGGGAGGGGAAAATCGGGGCAAAATCGGGCTAAAAATCCTGTAGTGTGAGCCCGGCTTTAGCTGCAGCCTCAAGGCTGTGTCACACCCCTGTTCAGTTCCTTGTTAGCCCCAAGCTCCACCCCCCAATCTCAGCCCAATCAGGACTGCCCCACGGACCTTATTAACTGCACCTGTGCCCACAGCTTGCCCTTTCTGGTTGCGCACAGCCGAGCTGTGCAGAGGATTGAGTCTTGTTCCTTTTTTTTCCTGCGTGTGCATATCTGACCATAAACCACACGCGCACACATGCTCCTTTTTTACACACAAATCCTTGCTGATAGTTTAATAAAGACAACTAAAACGGATGTGACTGGACTGGACCTCTGTTCTTACCGACAGCCCCACTGGCTTCAAGCTAGCTACCTAACCATTCCCTGCTAACTCCTTTTCATTTTTGTTGTGTCACTTACAGGTTAGGTTCTTCTTCCTAATCCTAGTGATGTTTTTGTTTTCTTGCTTTAACTGGACAGTCTAATTTCTATCAAGTTTTATTTAACTGTCAGTGACTCTTTTACAACACATTTTGTAAATTACGTGTCTCAGGTTTAAATAAAAGAAATCAAAGTAGAGTCAGAGATCGCGGAGTGACACGAGAGATGTGAAAGTAGCGCCGGCATCGGTTGCTCGGCTGAGTGATGAGAGAATTTATGACGATTCATTTGCTATTCATTACAGTCTCTCAAACTAATCATCTGATCTAATAAAATAAATCATTTTCTGTAGTATCCTGCAGTATCCACAAGGTGTGTATTACAAGTGTTGTGTTCTTAACTGTAAGTTAGTGGAAGGAAAGTATCCGATGCAGAAGGCTTGCGGTACTAATGTCTGTTGCTGTAACTGAGGTAAACAGAAAGTAAAGGTTAACTTCAACTCACGACTGACCTTTATTGAAGTTACTACATTTTTGGCGACGAGGATGAAGCAGAAAGCCTGTGATGATAATAGATTAAGGACATAAAAAAAGGAGCAATGTGCTGATAGCTGGATGTGAGGGAAACAGAAGATTTAAAAAGATAGAGAACCATGGCTACAGGAACTATTTCACTAGGAGCATTTGATGCAAAAGCTCAAACATAGGAAGAATATTCCGAAGTACTGGAGCAACTTTAGATCAGATGCTGAGGGATCGGCTTGTTTGTGGCATAGATGATGATCGGATTCAGAGACGTTTGCTTGCAGAACAAATCTGACATTTGAGACTGCTTTTAAAATTGCAGTAGCTACAGAAGCCGCAAGCAAAAATGTGCTTGACTTGCAACATAAATCCGGTGTACAGACATGTAACAGCATCAGGTTCAAAGTGAAGAAACCTGAAAAGGGAGAGACAGGTGAACAAAAAGACACCAGGGACTGCTACAGGTGCGGAGGAAAAAACCACAAAGCCAGTAAATGCAGATTTAAAAAGGACAAATGAGTGTGGGAAAATAGGCCATGTTGCCAGGGCCTGTCGCAACAAAAATAAACAGAGGGGACACATTGTAACTGGAAAAAGAGGAAAAGGAGTATGTCCGCATCGAGCATTTATTTAATTTATTTAATCTAAAGCTTTACTGAAATCAGCAAGTGTGCTAGTGCACTATTCATCAGATTCAGAACTCGTTCTGGCGTGTGATGCCTCACCCTACGGGGTGGGTGCCGTGCTCTCACAGCGCAGAAAAGGAGAGAGTACGGAGAAACCCCTTGGGTTCATGTCAAGAACATTAACGGCTGCAGAAAAGCATTATTCACAGTTAGACAAAGAAGGCTTAGCTGTGGAATCTTTTGATCCAAAGATTTCACAAGTACTTGTATGGTCATGCATTCACAATTTGCACTGATCATAAGCCCTTGATTAATTTGTTCAATGAAACAAAGGCCGTTGCTCAAATGGGATCACCCACAGTGCAAAGGTGGGCTGTGATGTTACAGGGATATCAGTACAACATTGTGTACAAGCCAGGGAAGAACCACCAAAATGCTGACGCGCTGAGTAGACTCCCAATACCAGGTGAGGGAGAACTGGATGACACTAATGATCAATTGCTGATGATGGATTTAATGGATGACTCACCTGTAAGTGCAGTACAAATTCGGAGGTGGACATCCCATGACATAACGCTCTCCAAGGTACATGAGTACATGTTAAAGGGTTGGCCTGAAGAAGTGGAGCCCTCGCTGATACCGTACTATCATAGGAGAGACTCGCAAAGTGTCGAAGATGGATGTGTGATTTGGGGAGCAAGAATCATCATACCATCACAAGGTCAAGCGGCTGTATTGAAAGTTACATCAGACCCATTCCGTTCATACATTTGGTGGCCTGGTATGGATCAGGATGTGGAGAAAGTGGTGCAGACATGTGAGATGTGTCAAAGTTTTAAAAAGGCACCTGCTCAAGCTCCATTGCACCCGTGGCAGTGGCCAGGCTCACCCTGGGAACGACTTCATGTTGACTACGCATGGCCCTTCTTAGAAAGGATGTTTCTAGTTCTGGTAGATTCTCATTCCAAGTGGATGGAAGTTTATCCTACTACGCATGCAACTTCCCAAATCACCATTGAGAAACTGAGACGGTGTTCAGTACACATGGATTACCTAACATGTTAGTGTCAGACAATGGATCGTGCTTTACCAGTGAAGAGTCTGGAATTTTTAATGAAAAGAAACAGCATTCAACACGTGATGTCAGCTCTTTATCATCCTTCTTCGAGGGTGGTCCAAACTTTCAAGGAGGGGATGAAAAAGATGAAAGGTGACACAGTGGAGACAAGAGTAGCAAGATTCTTGTTTAATTATAGAATCACTCCCCATGCAACAACTGGGTTGTCACCTGCTCAGATGTTAATGTCATGGAAGTTGAGATCTCCATTTGACTTACTCCTTCATGATGTAAAGACCAAAATTCTGGAAAAAACAGCAGAAACAAAAAGATGGTCATGACAAGAGCTGCAAACTCAGAAGTTTTGAAGTTGGAGATTCAGTGTACGTGAGAAACTACAGTGGTGGACCAAAATGGATACCTGCAGTAGTGGAAAGTTGTACAGGACCTCTTTCATACAAGACCGCTCTAGGGCAGGGACAAATCATGAAGAGGCATGTGGACCAAATAAGAACTCGGAGTACAGATGAGATGTTCGAGACTGTACTACACACAGAGAAAGAACAGGACGGAGACACTACTGCATTATCGACTGCCGATGTGGTCGATGCACATGCAGGAAAGGAGATGTCTGTCCTGGAGAAGGCACAATCGCAAGAAGTGATTGCTGTTGAAAAACCAGTGATTGCTGGGGAAGCCCAACCTACAAACCCGAGAAGGTCTGCCAGAGAGAAACGTTCTCCAGCTCGCTTCAAAGACTATGTTGCCTAGAACAGGTTAGTACAAGAATCAGAGTAAAATAATTGATCTAGTTTGAAGAGTTCTTTCTAAAATATATATAGATCCTAATCAATAAGACACTTATAATGTGTTGTTTGATATACAGTGTTATATATCTTAAATGATTTCTTTGATATTTAGTTATGTGACTTTAATTAATAATACTAATCTATAAATAGAACAGAAAGAAATTTCTAAGTAAAGAAAAGGCAATCCAATTGATAGCTTAAGAAGGAAGGGATGTAGTATCCTGCAGTAACCACAAGGTGTCCTTATTGTATTACAAGTGTTGTGTTCTTAACAAAGTTAGTTGAAGGAAAGTATCCTATGGAAGTTTTTTCCTAACAAAATTAAAATGAAAATTCAAATGCCCAAAAAGATCAAATCATAAATCAAACTCTCAAAACAACTGTGCAAATGATAAATCAAATGCTCAAATTATCAAATAATAAATCAAACTCTCAAAATGGCTTCATGGCTGTATAAAAATGGCTGTATCAAAAATCAAATTAAAAATCATTTGTATTTGATATTCAATTTTCACGATCAACCCAGTATAAACCTGTCATAATTAAATCTATAATTCAGTGCTCTAATGACAAATGATAAATTAAATGCTGAAATCAGCATCGCAAAAGGCAAATCAAACGCTCAAATTATAAATCAAATGCTCAAACCAACATCGCAAATGATAAATCAGATGCTCAAATCAACATCGCAAAAGGCAAATCAAACGCTCAAATGAGAAATCAAATGCATCTAGACTGCAGATCATGATCTTTATTGAAGTTATTACTTTGAGTGTCCGGTCCGTATAACGTTCAGTGTTTCTGTCATCCCTCACTTCGGCGATGGAGAGCAACAGGTGCGCAGAGGCAAACTCGGGTGTCGGTTACCCGCCTTCCGGACACCCTCACCGGGCGGCTCTGATTCTGGCGCGGGGTGGCAGTAAAGGAATCCCTCTGAAGAACATCAAGAATCTGGCCGGGGTTCCTCTCATCGCGTGGGTTCTTAGAGCCGCCTTGGATTCAGAAGTCATTGACAGGCAACTACATTTTATTTTATCTTCTTTATTTTCTCTTTCTTCTTATTGTTTTAATATCAGTGCGTTAATATGTTGTTCGTTATGATTTGAATTTTGTCTTGGAAAAAGACAAAGAAAGAACGAAGAAAAAAAGAAACAAAATACCTGATGTTGTGTTCGGCAGTGTGTGGATTTCTACTGATCATGATGAAATTGAGCGAGTCGCTAAAGTCTGGGGCGCAAAAGTTCATCGACGCAGTCCTGAAGTGTCTAAAGATTCGTCCAGCTCACTGGAGACCATCCAGGAGTTCATCCGACTGAGACCCGGTGAGCCAAACCTTGATTCAGTTGAACGTGATTTGAATTGAACCAAATTGCTAACGTAGTTGAGGTTTTGGAGAAACTGCAAGAATGAGTTGTGCAAAGTGTCCTATGAGATGAACATTACAAACCACACGTTTGTCACGTATGCGATCATTTTCCAGCAATTTCTATGTGTCTATGAATTTACGGAGTTTCCAGCTATTAGCGCAAACTTTTGTAGATAATACATTTTACTTAAATTTTGCATTTTAAAAACATCTTTTTTAATAAATGAAGAAAAAAAAAACATATAATATTTTAAAGTAATTTTAAGATAAAAATTGTGGAAAATAATAAACTAAACTTAATAATACATCATATTTTAATATATTATGTAACGTGTGTGTGTGTGTAAATTAAATATATATATTAGGAGTGTGACGAGACACTTATCACACGAGACGAGACGAGACGAGACACGAGACTGGGTTCAGGAGAACTAGTCGAGACAAGATTTTTTTAACATTTCTTAAGAAAT
Source organism: Labeo catla (assembly GCA_012976165.1). Lineage (NCBI taxonomy): Eukaryota > Metazoa > Chordata > Actinopteri > Cypriniformes > Cyprinidae > Labeo > Labeo catla. The sequence continues at coordinate 305,169 of VONZ01000612.1, forward strand.
CCTCAGTGATGAAATATACAGAGAAAATAGTATTTTATTCAACTGAAAAAAGACAAAATGCAAAAAAATGTAGGTGCATTTTGAACTTTATGAAATTAAACTTCCATATTAATGAATTATTTGCAGAAAACATTTAAACAAGAGCTTCACGATTCTGGATAAATTGAGAATCCCAGCGGTTTTTAATAAATTGCAGACCATGATTCTCTCACGATTCTGGAGAAAAAAAGATTAGAAAACTCCACAAAACCAGTCACAAGGGTACATATTTTTAAATTGAGATTTATACATCATCTGAAAGCTGAATAAATAAGCTTTCCATTGATGTATGGTTTGTTAGGATAGGATAATATTTGAAAATCTAGAATCTGAGGGTGCAGAAAATACAAATATTGAGAAAATCACCTTTAAATTAGTCTGAATGAAGTTGTTAGCAATGCATAATCAAAGTTTTGGTACAGTAGGAAATATTAACATGATCTTTACTTAATGTCCTAATGATTTTTGGCATAAAAGAAGAAAAATCTAATTTTGACCCATACAATGTATTTTTAGCTATTACTACAAATATACCAATGCTATGGTCTTGTTTGCAAAAAACATCTAAAAAAAAAAAAAGCCAAACCACTTTTAGTAAAGCATTCTTTGGACGGCTAAAATTAAGATCAGCCTGTACCAGAATGACGGGAATAAAAAAAAAATATGGAGAAGGCTCAGAACAACTCATGTCCAAAGCATACAATTTGTCATCATCATTTGTGAAACATGGTGGAGCAGTGTGATGGCAATACGGTACTGGGTTTCTGGTGTTTATTGATGACATGACAGAAGACAGAAGGAGCCAATGAATTTTGAAGTGTATAGGGATATACTCTCTGCCCAGATTCAGTCAAATGGAGCAAAGCTGATTGGGTGGCGCTTCGTAGTACAAATGGACGATGACCCAAAACATACAGCAAAAGCAACCCAAGAGTTTTTGAAGGTAAAAAAAGTGGAATATTCTGCAATGGCCATGTCAGTCTTCTGGTATTAACTTGATTAAGCATGCATTTCACTTGCTGAAGACAAAACTAAAAGCAGAAAGATACACAAACAAACAACAACTGAAGTCAGCTGCAGTAAAGGCCTGGCAAAGCATCACAAAGGAGGAAACCCAGTCTCTGGTAATGTCCATAAGTTCCAGACTTAAGGCAGTAATTGCCTGCAAAAGATTCTCAACAAAATATTAAAAATGAACATTTTATTTATGATTATATTTATTTGTCCAATTACATTTGGGGGCCTGTGTATAAAAACGGTTGTAAATCCTTAGTTTTTTCTGTTATATTTCTGTTCAGCTGCTTGAATTAAAGCTTAAAGTCTGCACTTTAATTTCATCTTAATTGTTTCATTTTAAATCTATTCTAGTGCCATACACAGAAAAAGTGTAGGGTTCACTTTGAAACAGTTTTCACTCAGAAATTGCTAGTAGATTTTACAAAGAATTACAAAGAAACGTCAGCTAACACACTGAATTAAACATGAAATTTTGAAGCAGCAAAAGACATTTTGTTGTAAAACTCCAATAATCTGTTTTATTTACAACTTTAAAAAATCTTTTTGACAGTGTATATAAATTTATTTAAAAAAAGAGTATGCTGAAATGTTAATTCGTTCGCACTTTTAAAATGGCAACATTAAAAACCAGTTTTATTGCACTGGCCCAGAGATGGGAAGTAACGAAGTACAAATATTTTCAAAAATTTTCTGGTATCAGTACTTCACTATTTATACTTTACTCCTTACATTTTTAGACAAATATCTGTACTTTCTACTTCTTACATTTTAATCAAATAAAATAAAATGATTAATTTTTTCAAATAAAATAATGGCGTTTTTTAAGAATTAAAAAAAAAATCTAATTTCTCAACATTAAACATCGATTGTCAGTCTTTATTCACCTGTTTCTTGTTTCTTTTTACAATCCATAAAAGTAAATAGTGAAAATTACATGGCTAATGTCATAGAATAGCATAGTTTAATATAGCGGGGCAGATTGTAACGCAGTGTTATAACGTTCCCCATCAGCACGACCGGAATTTAAAACTGGTTCGTGTCTTCTGCTGACTTGCCAAGCATTAATAAACTATCTAAACTGATAGATAACAGATTGGCGATTAAAATAATAGCAGATTTGCCTAATTTTAAATTAATACTAAAAACTGAGAAGAAAAATTTGCTTCAGCCAGAAATTTACTTTTACTATGGCAAAATAAATATTCAGCGGTATCATCAAAAGGCTTTTGAATTTTGGCATACTTTTTTTTTCTATATAGTGTTTCCATGGCAACTAGTAAATTCTGTAAATTTGGTTATGCTAGCTAGTTAATTTTACTGTAATAAACCATGGTTAATTTTGGTAGAAAAATATGATAATGCAGTTACATGTTCAGTATTATGGTTTTTCTGTAAAGATATTGTCGTGATGTAATCATTATTGTACTAATTTTGACATTTAGGCAATTTAGAAAATATAGTTTTGTTAAATCTATAGTATTTAAGCCATTTTAAGACAAATCAACAACACCTGGTCATGTGATACTTTAAATTGAACTTAAAATTGTTATTGCAAATAGAATATAATGAGGTGGTTGTTTTGCAACAATTTGGAGACTGTTCTGCTCATAACAGTAAATGGCTGATGGGAAAAGTGACAGGTACAAGAAAATTAGTGAAAAAAGCAAACACACAAAGTGAGACACAGAGAGATATCATGGAAAATGAAGAGACTGAAAAGAAAATTGAAAGTGAATGTGTGGTTCAAGAGAGAGCCTTTTTCTTATTTTGGTTAACCTTACTTATTAAGTTTTTAAACATTTATTTAAATGTGATGGCCATATAAAAAAAACATAGGGTTGTCCGTGGTTTCAGAATTTGTTGTGGGTGTATGGGATGGCCTGGATGAGTGTGAAATCTCCTGGCCTGAAATTTTGTCCCTTCCAGCCCTGTTCTACATGGTGGTTGTTTAGCCTTGATACATTCATTAGCTAACAAATTTTAAATGCAAGTCATTTTGTATTAATGTGTCAATATGATGTGAGGTCTAACGTGACACTAAAACAGGTAGTAGTAATGGGTACTTTTTACTTAAGTACATGTCAGAGCTCATACTTCTTTAATTTAACTTAAGTAAAAAAGTGTAGTCAGTACTTCTAATTTTACCGGAGTATTTTCAAACATGATTATCTGTACTTCTACTTGAGCGAAAGATGTGTGTACTTTTGCCATCTCTGCACTGGTCATTTATCTTGTTTCAGAGGTGGACATCGTCTGTCATATTCAGGCCACGTCTCCATGCCTCCACCCGTATCACATCAAGGAAGCCCTGCAGATGATCACCGAACAGGGTTATAACTATGTGTTTTCCGTGGTTCGTAGACACCAGTTTCGCTGGGAGGAGGTGGACAAGAATGGTATCATGAAAACATCTTAATCTCAAACAACAGCAGATTTTTGATGCCTTTTCAGTTTATGTTAATGACACACAGTCCTTCACGATCATATCAAAGCATATTGTAAAATCAAAAGTAGGTTGCTGTAATATAATTGTTATCATATCTAGATTCTCTATGGCACCCAAATCCTGTCGTTAGATAATGTTAAGTAACAGTCAGAATGTTTGCAGGACCTAAATTCAAATGTTTACATGTCTTTCATTTTAATTAGAGGGTAGGAATCCAACTCCTCTGAACATTGATGTGGCGCACAGACTGCGACGACAAGATTGGCCTGGCGAACTCTATGAAAACGGCTCTTTCTATTTTAGTACGAGGAAGACTTGGGAAAATGGCCTTAAACAGGTGTGTCATTATCAAAATATATGGTTACAAACCTGTCCCTAGAATTCACAGTTATAAAAATATTTAACTAGCCAAGAAACACTGAAGGCCACATTTTATAACATAAGTTATATGTAATAACAGAATGCAATATTCTGATGCTTCACTTTCGAATTCTTTTAGAGTTAAAATCAACTCCCAACATTTTTGAGTTAAATAACACTTTTAAAAGTATTACTGATTTAACACTAAGATAGAGTTTTATTCACACTATTTAACAACTCTGGTTCACACCAGAGTAAAGAGTAATAGTTTAACGCTATTAAGACGTATTTTAACTCTAGTGTAACAAGTTGATGTTACTGTAAACCAACCAGGTTACATGAGAAAAGTTGACAGTAAAGGTCATTCCACGCTGAGTCCGAAATTTCCATCCAACATTTTCGCACATTAAAAAAATAAATACGACCTCACGTTGCGTCAATCACGTTTACACACTGCCTGCGAAACTTTCGTCCCTCATAAAAAAGTTCAGATCGCATTTGATTTTCTGTGTTTTTCGCATCAGTAGCAAGCATTTTAAGAGGTGTTTTGACAGTTCAGAGCCACCGTACAAACGAATGCCAAAATCCAGAATTGCATCTGACAAGTTCATCCACTTCGTCTCGCAGCACAAAGCACTGTAATGGTCCTTGTACACTGAGTACAGCTCCAGTAACGCTAGCAAAGCATCAGCGTTTACTGACATCCTAAAGTAAACTTTGAAAAGCCTGGGATAATCCCGCAGCTCCTTAATAAGGGGTTAAGAAGTATTCTCTCCTTCCTCTCTATATCTTATAATTGGATGGACCCAATATGTCCTTTCTTTTCCTCTTTTTAAGAACAGAGTGGACAACAAAATCATCCTCACTGTCTGAAGATTCCATTGTGTATTGTTTTGCGATTTTTATTTATTTATTTATTTTTCTCGCAACAGATGAATTAATACGCATCGGACTCAGCGTGCAAGGTTTCTGTGCGTGACAAGTTTTTAGAATGACGAATACGAAAAAATGCATATGAAAATTTCAGATCAGTGTGCAATGACCATAACTGTCAGGAAATTATTGGTGACAACTTGCAGAGTTGTATTGATAACAACGTTGAGAGTGCATCAAAACAATCTATAAAGTTACATTCAACTTTATGGGATCACAGTAGAATTCTGCTTATTCTACAAAGTCAAAAATAAAGGTAAAATGGAAACAGTTGTTTTAACAGATTAGTTTTTTATTAACAAACAAGCCACTTTGCATCATGGAAGGTTCACTTCTAAAATATGCTTGTCAATGGTCTCTGTGGTATTTGCTAGTCAGTACCTTCAACTTTGCAACAAAGTCCAGCAGTGCTCAAGTCAACACAACATTCAGTACATGAAAAACTGCAGGACATGTGGATCAGATGTGTCCAAGTGTAAACAGTAAAGTTCAGCTGTTTCACAAAGAAGAATAACATCATGCAGTAAATGGTAAAGCTGTTTGCACTACAAACCAATGTCCTGGATGTGAATGAGACCAGAAGCCAGACCCATAAAATTTGCAAATGGCCACAACTGCCCTTACTGGAAAAAAAGGCGGATACGGCAGGTTTATGGTGTTAACTTGAAAACTGTTTTGGTTAGATTTAGACTTTTGAACTGATTGATTGTCTGTAAGTTGATTTAAATTTACTGGGAAATGGGCATGAAGGGTTCTGAGGATAAGCTAGTGTTGGATAATCTACTTAAAAAAAAAAAGTCATTCACTACAAATTACTAATTACTTCTTTAAAATTGCAATTTGATGACATTAGTGATTACTGCATTTAAAAAGTAATTAGATTACTAATTACTTTACTTTCATGTTTACTTTTCAACTTATCAAACCTAAAAAATATACTACAAAGTGAAACAGTTCTTACAGTAATTTAATATCGACTGATGAACTACATAACTATCAAATGCTGGGTTTAAAAACAACCCAACTTGGGTTATTTGGCAAAACAATGCTGGGTAAATATTGTACAGAACACATTCTGGGTTATTTTGACCCAGCTGGTTGGGTTAACTGTTTTTACCCAACATGCTGGGTTGTTTAATTTACAGTCAACTATTGTTTAAAAGGTATTATATTGCTGGCTTAAATGGGCTGGAAATTAATAATCACACACAGAATTATAGAGGCAGCAGCAATAATCAAAAGATGAACATTTATTACTTAGCAAGACCCATGGACAAAAATATAAGACAAATTAAATTTATTTGGGTAAATACAGCATAGTTTAGCATTGTTTAGTCCATAACCTGCCCATAAACAAACAGTATTTGGATTAGAGAAAATATTTTAACATCAAATTAAATTAAATTCAGTATTATAATGAATAAAATCAATTTATGTTATGCAAACCAAATGGCATTTCCAACATGCGTAATGACCAAGTTTGCAGCCTCTCTAAATGTCCGCTGCTGTGCTGATGGACATCTTGTCCTTGTGAGTTGCGATGAGTAAAATAATATAATTTACAGCACAGTAAAGGGCTTTATAAATGAAATAAAATGTACACAAAGCTTTATTTTGCTAAATAAGTGCACCAAATCAGTGGTGCTGAGAACTGCTCTCTCTTGTAGAGGATGCAAAAAGCCCATGCTCTGACTGCAACTCAGTAGCTGGGTTGTTTCATTGGAGACAGGTTCAACTCAGCAGTTGGGTATAGAAAAAATAACTCAATACTTAATAAACCATTAAATATGACCCAGCAGCTAAACAGATAAACCTGGGTATAAAGTGACCCAACAAGCTGAACCCACCATTTGGGTTGGTTAGAAAAATAAATAAATAAATACCCCAGCATTTTTTAGGGTGCAGAAAAAACTACCCATCACCTGGGTAAAACAACCCAATAAAATGACCCAGTATTTAGGTTAAAAAAAAAAAAAAATACCCAGTTTTTTTTTCTTTTTTTTACCGGATAACAGCAAAAAGAACTTAAAATGTTCTGTCATATGAGAGTAATACATCATTTGAAACTGCAAAAGGTCAATTTTAATTTGTATACACTCGCAGTATCAACAAAACATTGTGCTTTTGTAAAATAAAGAAAACAAGCAGGGTACACTTTCTGCCGTCTTGGTCTCCTTGAACTTCTATCTACAATGTGCATAAAAAATGAACAAAAAACTGTGAATACTTCACACAAAGACATTTAAAATATATCTAAAGAAAGCTTTAAGAAAGGGAGAGTGTCTTAAGAAAAAAGAGAAAGAGAAGTTTTAAGAAAAAGAAAGTGTCTTTTTAAAAAAAAAAAAAAAAAAGTACGGCATATTGAAAACAGATCCAGGGTTGCCAGGTTTTCACAACAAAACCCGCCCAATCGCTTCTCAAAAGTAGCTCAATCGCATTGCCTTCCGCGGGGTAAAATACACATTTTTTGGTGGGGTTCACTGGTAAAATTCACATTCCAGTGAACAAATATCACGCTTTTGGGGTCTCTTCAACCCGTGGACATGAAAAACAACCCATGGCAACAGTTTTAAAGTAGCCCAATTCCGCAGGAAAACCGTACACTTGGCAACACTGGTCCAATCTTTCCTGTCTGAGCTCATTACCTGTAATGTGGTCACGCCCACACGCAGCGCGATCTGTTCATATGATAATCATGCACGTGAGATGCGCAAACATGTAAACTTGTGACAAACGTGTATGGATTTACTAGTCAGACCTTTCCCAATCTATAGAGTAGTCAACTTTTGAAGTGGATCAAAAAAGTTCATTAAAGTTGTCCTATGACAAGAACGGGTATTGTTTTGATTGTATGACAACTGTGATGAAAGGTTTTGATCTACTTCAAATGTTGACTACTGAAATGCCAGACTAAAATATTTGAAATCAAATGAAACGTTTTGAAATACGATCAACTTTTTATTGCATTTAAATGCTTTTCGGCACCAATAGCCCAGTGGTTAGTGTGCCGACAGATAGCACAACTGTGCTGCCGGCAACCTGAGTTTGATTCCCATCTCAAGGTTCTTTGACGATCCCGTCCCCCTCTTTTCACCCAATGCTTTCCTGTCTGCTCTCAACTGTCCTATCAAATAAACGCAAAAACCCCATTAAAATTAAAATGATGTACAAAAAAAATGTTGTACGACTCTGCATTTTATCTCGCATTCTCCAGTGATATATTAAAGGGCATACTGATGCACAAAACATGATTTTATTGACATTAGTAACTGTCATCAAATTACATTACTGTGTAACGTGATGGTTAGTGCTTATTTAAATAATTTAGTTAAAATAAGCAAAAACAGCTAAATTCTTAAAATGTTATTACCTAAGTTATTTCCATTATGTTCAGTCCACTTAAATTTGTAAAAGTTAATTTAGCTTAATCATTTTATGTAGGGCCTACATGAATCATTTTTGTTGACACAACTAACTGAAAAGTGGATATGTTGTTCCCAGCATGCTTTACTTGGGGTTGCATTAAGAGAAGTTCACTTCACTTCACTTCTCTATTTTTAAGTATGAGCTGTGTATGAAAACTCTTCAGAAATTTTGATCTGGTTTCTATGTATTTTAGTTGGGCAAGGTGGCCTACTATGAAATGCTGCCCGAGTACAGTGTCGACATCGACGTTGACATCGACTGGCCTGTCGCTGAACAAAGAGTCCTGAGGTGAGCTGTTTAAACAAACTCTGTGGCCAGACAAAAGCCGTCAATGAAGATAGAAACGCTGCAATTTTCTGCAGATATGGCTACTTTGGCCGAGAGGAGAACGTGGCGGTCAAGGTGTTTCTGTGTAAAGTGTCTGGCTGTTTGACGAACGGACGCATATACACGTCGGTTTCAGGAGAGGACCTGGTGTCCATCAGTGCTCGAGATGTAGCAGGCATACAGATGCTGCAGAAAGAAGATGTAGAGGTACAGTCGTGTAGGCTGGTACAAATACACTGTAAAAAAAAAAATGTCATTTTAAAGTTGACATGCAACAAGTTGCAAGTCTTCTCTTCCCTATTGTGACTGGAGCAATATATTGTCTGTTTAATTTGGATTTGATGTTTGCTCACTGTTGTTCTTGTGTGTGTTTAGGTGATCATCATGTCCAGCGTGAATGAGCTGCTGTCCGGGGGTCTGCTGGAGAAGGTCGCCGAGCGCGTCGGCTGTGGACTCTGGTTTGGAAAGCAGCTGAATGGGCTCGAGGTGGAGCAGCTGATAAAGGAGAAGAAGCTGCGGTGGGATGAAGTGGCCTTCATGGGTGAGAATGTCACGAAAAAATCCAGCTAAACTCAATTTATGCTTGATATGTCTACTGCATTTCAGCACGTTTTGGGTTTCACATTTCTAAGTGTTCCAAAAGCCCTTGTACCCTTTTTACTCGTATACCACTTACTGCATATACAATTATTTATTTTTCCCCCCAAAATCCAATTAAATTAATACCCACTGAGCCACCGTGCTGCCCCTAAATTTGACAGCACTCATTGTGAATAAACCTGGAGTTACTTGAGAATGTAAAATAATCAGAATTTCTAGTGAGCATATTGCATATTGTGATATTTTCCCTCGCAGGTTCAGAGCCTGAGGACAGAGAGATCCTGTCTCAGGTGGGGCTGAACGGCATTCCGTGTCACTCACCTGTGGCGGATCTCATCGCGCCAAAATACACGTGTCAGAGACCTGCCGGAAACGGAGCAGTTCGTGAGTTTGCAGAGTATATGCTGATGCTGAAGAAAAAGAGCTTGCAGGATGTGCACCAGAATCGCATTGACAGGGCCAATTTCTAGATTCCAGTTTTTTTTGTGTGTGTGTGTGGTGGCATTAAATCTAACCGAAGTTAATAAAACACCTGTGTTCATGAGCAAACACTTCTATATGTTGATTCTTTATCTCTTTATTGATCTCTTTAAATTTGCAAGTTCCCCTAAATGCAGTATTCATTTACTTTGCACCTTTCATTCTGTATTAATGTTTAATCTCATGCTGTGTTAAGTTGTTGAGTGATCAGGACACATTCTCATTTCTTATCAAGGGCAGCATCATGTAACAGTAATTTTTTTCATTGCCTTTACTATATAACACACCCCGATGAACTTTTGCAGATGAAGTCAATTAAGACACAATTAAAATGATTTAATTTAATATTGTGTAAGGCGTGTTTCTGTTTATTTATACGTATGTATGTACATGTGGGGTCGGGAAACAAACTCTTCTAAACAATCTCAGGTCAAGGATTTTCTGAAGTTTCTATATACAGCTCCTGTAATGGTTAAACATTAAGTGAATATAATGAAATATGCAAGAAAGGGTTCAAATACATTTGTTCACAAAAATGGCAACACATGTCCTGCTGAGTATTAGTGGTCAAGCTGTTTCTGTGTAAAGTGTCTGGCTGTTTGACAAACAGACGCATATAGACGTTGGTTTCAGGAGAGGACCTGGTGTCCATCAGTGCTCGAGATGTAGCAGGCATACAGGTGCTGCAGAAAGAAGATATAGAGGTACACTCGTGCAGGCTGGTACAAATACACTGTAAAAAAACATTTTAAAGCTGACATGCAACAAGTGGAGAAGAGAAGGATAAAGGTAAAGGAGAAGAAGCTGCGGTGGGATGAACTAGCCTTCATGGGTGAGAATGTCACGAAAAAATCCAGCTAAACTCAGTTTATGCTTGATATGTCTACTGCATTTCAGCACGTTTTGGGTTTCACATTTCTAAGTGTTCCAAAAGCCCTTGTACCCTTTTTACTCGTATACCACTTACTGCATATACAATTATTTATTTTTCCCCCCAAAATCCAATTAAATTAAATTATATTGCCCACATTTGTTACTTGCCACAGGTGTGTCTAAATACAAATTACAGGAGCATCACATGCTTGAAAAGCAATTATTTCTTACAATTTTGACAAGGTGCCAATAATTTTGTCCAGTCCATTTTTGAGTTCTATGTGAAATTTTATGAAGTTTCACTTTTCTTCTGTTTTTTTTTTTTTGTGTTGTTGCAGTGCAAATAAAAAACAATACGCCTGTGAATACGAAAACATTTGCAATTGGAACAGTTTTCTGACAGAAGTGCTGCATTTTCTGTCAGAATTGCAAGGGTGCCGATATTTTTAGCCATGACTGTATAGTCATATGACCACAAATGCTGTTGCGTCAACATCCCTATTTGCCGTTCATCATTACAGTATAATTGAGTGCTATCAATTTTAACATTTATTTACCTTTACAAATAACAACTTCTAATTAAAGTGAACTTAAAACAGTCTTCACATAAACCCATTATTTGCCTGTGCCCTTCAGCAAGTAGGAAATATACAGAAATTCAATATAGCTACAAAAGTTACTGATTTCCTATTTTTATTTATTTATTTATTTATTTATTTTGATTAACAGACAACACAGCAGCTGGGTTATTAGCTAAATTTGCTGCTGTTACTTTAAGAGCTACGGCTGCTGGCTGTGACGCAGATCTGACATATATGTTTGTCGTTTCATTCGCACTTTAATATGAAATGATACAGGCTGCAGTGTGCACAACTGAAGAGAATGCGCTATGAACACAATTCAACGGCTAACAAGTGTCCTGTTTGATGTGGTTATAAAAACATGCTAAATTTGATAGCACTCGTTGTGAATAAACCTGTAGCTACTTGCGAACATGTAAAATAATCTGAATTTCTAGTGAGCATATTGTGATATTTTTGTGAGTTTGCAGAGTACATGCTGATGCTGAAGAAAAAGAGCTTGCTGGATGTGCACCAGGATCGCATTGACAGGGCCAATTTCTAGATTCCAGGTTTTTTTTTGTGTGTGTGTGTGTGTGTGTGTGTGTGATGGTATTAAATCTAACTGAAGTTAATAAAACACCTGTGTTCATGAGCAAACACTTCATTTATGTTGATTCTTTATCTCTTTATTGATCTCTTTATTGATTAAATTTGCCATTTCCCCTAAATGCAGTATTCATTTACTTTGCCCCTTTCGTTCTGTATTAATGTTTAATCTCATGTTGGTTAAGTTGAGTGATCAGGACACATTCTCATTTCTTATCAAGGACAGCATTGTGTAACAGTAATTTTTTTCATTGCCTTTACTATATAACACATCCCGATGAACTTTTGCAGATAAAGTAAATTAAGACACAATTAAAGTGATTTAATTTAATAATGTGTAAGGTGTGTTTCTGTTTATTTATACATATGTATGTACATGTGGGGTCAGGAAATAAATGGTTATTTCCAATCTCAGGTCAAGGATTTTCTGAAGTTTCTGTATACAGCTCCTGTAATGGTTAAACATTAAGTAAATATAATGAAATATGCAAGAAGGGGTTCAGTTACATTTGTTCACAAAAATGGCAACGAATGTCCTGCTGAGTGTCATATTGTCACACCCTCAGCACGTTCCCTCAGTCCCAGTCACCACAATCTGTCACCATCCAGCCAATTCCCAGTTCACCACACCTGTGAACCATCACCGAAGTCCTAATCACCCACACCTGCACCAGCAATCACCTGCTCCCTTTAAATACCCACCTTTGTCATTCGCTCACTGGCTGGAATCGAAGTTGTATGGACACTCTTCTGTGGGTCTTCTCATCTTCTTGCCAATTCTCCTGTGCTTCTCTGTGGAACCCCTTTGTGAACCTGTGGATATTTAACACACCAGTCTAAGGGAAGTGCCTCTTGCTCACACTGGTAACTGCTACAAACTTGTATTCACCTGCTGGACTGTATGTGAAGATTCTAAAGCTTGATTCAATACCTGCCTGTTTCACCTGTTTGAAGTGTGCACACCTCCCAATAAATATCACAAAGTAATATCTGCCTTCTCCTCTCCGTGTGTGTGTGTGTGTGTGTGTGGACGTGACACATATGAGGTCCTCTGTATATGGCATGATGAATAATTTCACTTTTAACGTCTCCTAATTGCAACTTTACTAGTAAGAATTGAGATGTAATTATTACTATTAAAGGTGCAGTGTGTAATATTTAGGAGAATTTATTGGCAGAAATGCAATATAACATACAAAACTATGTTTTCAGAGGTGTGTAAAGACCTTACATAATAAGCCGTTATGATTTTATAACCTTAGAACGAGCAATTTATATCTACATACACCGCGGGTCCCCTTACATGGAAGTCGCCATTTAGTGCCGCCATGTTTCTATAGTAGCCCTAAACGGACAAACTTCTACAGAGCGCGTTTCGTTTCTGCTTGTCCCTGACTTTGTAAACGGGGAGAAAATGTCTGCTGCTAACGCTATCTCACTGTCAGTCAGGTTAAACGGTTTGAACGGCTAGCTGCTTCACTACTCTTAATTTCTGCTTCTTTTTATTTGTAAGGTATTGTTTTCGTTATTATGTGCTGATTCAAATTACTGGGGCGCCGGAGACGGGGCGGGCGCAGGCGCATCATCAAACATATTTCAAAGCAAGCCGGCACCACGGTCTTGACTGTATCATCACTGTCTTTATTGGGGCTTTATTTAGCGAATATTTACATTTATTCACATATGACTGGATGTGGTAGACTATCATAATTTTGGCTAATGCATGACGCAACTGTATGATGCGCATCAGAGGCGATTTAGAAGTGGGTATACTCAAAACCGCCTGATAAAGAAGTGGGTACCACTGGTTGAGCTGACAGACATAACGATGTTGAGCCGGCATCGTGATCCCATCGCACCCCCTCCTCCCTTTCCCCTCCCGCAAGCCACCGCATCCCAATGCCGTGTTCGGAAAGAAAGTTGTGTTTTAAAGGCAATAAACATTAGATGGAAAAATATATATATCATTACTTTCTCTCGCAGTTATATCGTTAAGTAATTATACTGTATATAAATTGCGGGCATCAGGGGGCCGCTAGTAATGTGCATGCACGATCGCATTTCACTTTAACTTTTCATCATGATGTTTCACTGTAGACTTCGTCCGATGCCAATTTGGTAGACGTCGCCCAACCCCACTAACTGTCATACAAAAAATCTAACTAAAGTCAGCGAATAAACCTGAGACAATGATCAATGAGTAACAATAATATTCGCAATAACATTGGTTTACTGAATAATTAAGTAAATATCATTCTTTGACTTAAATTTGTACAGAAACCTCATCGCTTGATTGGCCTGTGTCAGCTTCCGTAGCTTCTGTATGCGTTTCGAAAGGGCGGGGTGAGCGGGGGACTTAGCCGTTGGTTGAAATTCGAATCCTCACCGCTAGATGCCGCTAAAAATTACACACTGCACCTTTAATAACACGATTGGGATAAATTAAAGCCCAGTCACACCAAAAATGAAAACTATAATCGATAATCATAATATTATGTTTATTCTAGAGCACACATTAGTTGTTTCCTGCGAGCGTAACTGCTGCATCAACCCTCCTGTTGAACAACAATTTTTATACAGCTGTTCTATAATAGGCTTACATTTTGCACACAAGTAATTCTGTGTCAACTCAACAGGAGGTCCCCAGCTCAAATTTTGACTTTATTTTTTTTAAAGTCGTTTTTATATTTCCTTTCTTTGTATTTGTTGGTAAATGATATGGGATAAATTATATGGGATAATCAGAGGAGAAGTAGGGATTCTTGCTAAGAACGGAACAGGGAGAAGATCTGCTGACTCAGCACAATAACTTTTTTTTTTTTTTTTTTTTTTTTAGAAAGAAAAGTTAAATAAGTGAAAAAAGACTGTGTAGACTGATTCTGATAAAATTCGAAGGAATGAACTCCTGTGAGTTTTGTTGGTTTTTTATTTGAAACTTGTTTTGTAATTGTTCTTACATGTTCAGTGTTAAGAAATATAACTGATTGTAATGGATGACGAATGAATGTTGAGAAGTCTGATTCGTTTTCACGAAAAGGTTCTTTTGGATAGATTGTTTTAATGAACCAGTTCAAAAACGATTCAAAAGTTATTTTACGGTGAAACCGCCTTATACTGTCCACAGTTTTGAGTGCTGCACGACAGAATAGATCATGACGTGATCTAGGGTCTTGATTCTGTTTCCATCTTAAATAAAACGCTGTTTTTAACCTTTCTATCAGCCAATGATCTTTCTGAAAGAAAACGCCGAGGGCAAAGATCAGCGGCCGAGAGCGCGTCTCTTTTGACAGATAAACCACAAGCTCTTATATCAGTGTTGTTGTTCTGGTTATTTTGTTTTCTGTGTACAGCGTTAATTTTGCGCAAACCATACCATTGAAGTACACATCATTCAGCTGAACTGTGCCTTGTTCCATTCATGCAATAAACGCATGTCCACTGCTGCGTTATGGGCTATGAATAATTTCATGTTCCATTGCAGACAAAATTACAATTATATACAGAAATGTATAATAATTTCTAAAAATAAAGCTTTATATTATGATTAGACTACTTTCAAAGACCTTTACATCCTACAATCATGGTGACATTAGGTTCCTCCACTCTATAAAAAAACAAGAATCAAAAAGAATCGAAAACAACAGTGAGGAATCGATTCCATCCTGCTCCACGATAGTTTGTTTCCCCTGTCAGGCCTCTGAACCCTAACCCAGTCATTTACGGCAATGTCTGGCCCTCAGACCAGTTTTAAGGGACTGATGAAACCGCTCCATGTAGCCTGGGGTTAAATTGCAGACTGTCATTATACTGCCGAAGACGATTGTACCAACAGTGCAGTCTTGTGGCCTGTTCCAGATGTCGCTAGCAATAAGGGTGTGATGGTCCGTTCTCAGGTGAAATGGTGACCATATAGGTACCGGTGCCATCTTTTGCATGCCAAGACACATGCTAACGCTTCTCGGTTCCCTCACTGAATACTGTTGCTCCATTGGGTTAAGGCAACTGGAATCATGGCAGATAATCCTGTGATGTCCACTTCGCAGGGCACTTACGTTCCAATAGAACAAATGTCGTATGTGAAACAAAATACATACAAAATATGCAGAGTGGTGGGGTGCGAGGACTGGAATTGAGAAACGCTGGGTTAAGGACACAAGAGGCAAGGGCTATGGGTTTTTCAACACTATTCTGTACTTGTAAAAAGCAAAGCACAGATTGCTGTGGCAGATGCATCGTAGGTGACCAGAGTGTCACAAGAGAGGCTGAAATGTGCTAGCACTGGTGGTGATGTAAGTTGAGCCTTAAGGGTATGCACAGCCTCTGCGCATGCTTGAGTACATACCCAGGGTTTATCTTTCTGCAATTATTGCTGCAGAGGGACTGTAGTGGCTGAATACTGGGGAAGAAACTTCAAATAATAGCCTGTCATTCCCAGACAGAAAGCTACTTGTGCTGGTAAAGCTGAAGTGGATGCCTGCCCTCTGCCGACAATCGGAATCCCACAAAATCAATGGTTGGCACAGCAAAGGGACATATGTCACCTTTGAGGGTCAAGTGCTGCTTGGCTAGTGCATCAAACACCTTACTTAGGCGCTCGTCATGAATCTGCCTAGTTGCCCCATGTGTAACCCCTCCCCCCAGGTCCTACTCGCACACCACTCCAATTGGGTCTCGAACTTGTGTCTCCGGCATGGGAGGCGGGTGCACTAACAAGGAGGCTAAAGACTGCAGCCACTAGTGCAGAGGTCTCAAATTCAATTCTTGTGCAGTGCTGTGGCCCTCCAGGAATTGATTTTGAGACCAATGCACTACCGTCAGTCGCTAAACCTCTAAACCTAAATCCCTAAACCTCACTCCAATCCGGGTTACGGCACCAATATAACCCTTCTCCCCGTGTCCTACTTGCACACTGAGTGGGTCTCCAGCATGGGAGGCAGGCAAACTCACAAGGAGGCTAAAGACTGCAGCCACTAGCGGACCTCTTTAGATCAGGGGAGTGAGGTTTACCTGCCAGGTTGTTGTCACTGCCAGAATAGCAGTCCACCAATGTGAACCCCAAAGCAGTGAACAGATCTAGCCCCATCAAATTTGCTACCTTTTTTGCCACATGGAATACAAACGAAGGGAGTGTTTTTGTCCCATAAGAAACAGTTCAAGAGAGCCCAGTATTTCTATTTTGTAGTTGCCATACCAACACAGGGGAGCAGAGGGTGCAGCCAAGGGAAGCGAGTTAAAAAAAAAAACTCTCTGTACGTGTCGGCATTCAGAAGAGATACACAGGGTCCCATGTCTAAGAACAATGGGACGCACACATCATTTAGGCCCTGTTTACACCTGGTATTAACATGCATTTTCGTTGATCTGATCACACGTGGACAACGCTAAGTACAGGTGTAAACGGGGTGCAAAACATTTTTTGATCACATCCAGAGGTGGTCGAAAACGCATTCAATCGGATCCCATCTCATGTTCTCCCTCAACTTCAAAATCACCCTATATCGCTGTTTTGCATTTTTTGTTAAGGGTGTTTGATCTTCTTTGCATGTTCACTTTGCAAAGGCTGTGTCAGTACTTCTGCAGCAATGTAGGATGATTTTGAAATGATTTTTGAAGTTCAGGGAGAAAATATTATTGGAGTTTTTCAACATACCCTAACTGTCTTGAGCTAGAATACACAGTTCAGGGAGAGAATGGCAAGATGAGCGTTTGAGATTAAAAAGTATTTCAATTGTATTTTTTTTTTTTTTTTAAATGAAATTAACTGATCGTTTCGCTAGATAAGACCCTTCTTCCTCGGCTGGGATCGTTTACAACCGCATTTGGGATAGTTTCAAGCCGCATTTAAACTACATTTTGGAAGTTCAAAATCGGGGCCCCATATCAGTCCATTATATGGAGAAAAATGCAGAAATGTTTTCCTCAAAAAACATAATTTCTTAACGACTGAAGAAAGAAAGACATGAACATCTTGGATGACAAGGGAGTGAGTGCATTATGTGTGAACCTTTGTTTCAAAAGTGGACTTCTCCTTTAACAGACATTTTGCAGATGTACGTGTGCTATTTGTGTCATTACTGTAGCCTACATAGTCTGTTCAAAGAAAAGAGCGCTGAGGAAATATATGTGGAATACATGGAATAATGTTACATGTTTAATGCAAAGTGTTTACTTCTTGGGTTGTTTAGGCGTCGTCTTCACATGGTCATGTAGAGTTTTTATGAGCCAGTATGTCCAATTCTAGATTTAAATTCAAAGTTACAAGAGCATTTTTGAATGACATAATGTTTTTCTAAAAAATAAACATCTAAAACGGGCAAATGTATTAATTGTGGAGCGCAAGACACTCTCATAATGTATTGTATGTTTCATTCATACTCGAAAGATGGCACTTTCACGCAGAAAGTCCAAATCGGACTGAGAAAATATTTTATGATGTTCTAGAAAATTCCCTTATGTGGAAAAGGGCATCCAGGTATGTAGCATGAAAGCAGAACGGTTTTAGCTGATGAGAGAAGACAATCGTGTATGATAATATCGTAATTGCAATATTGTAATTTTAGGTTTATATTTAAGGTGTTTTTTTCCAAACTCATTTCACTATTGAACGTTTTGTTTTTAAAACAATAAAACATTTTTTATGCATTTTAACTAGTGGTGTGCAGAAAAAGCTGAACATTTGAATATTCGGTCTCTAATTATTATTCGAAGAATAAAAACGCTATTCGAATTTTATTACTGTGTTGATTTGCTGGCCGTAAATGCAGGGAATCCATGATAAATCCTAAACCGTTATAACTAAATGCAGTGGGTGGCGCTGTGGAGCGTGTTTAACAAGTTGATAGGTCACAGAATGGCGTCATCTGCCTCGCGAAGTTTGGAATTACGTTGATCAAAATGATCTTAGTAAATGATCTGACAAAATGTAATTGCTTCTGATCAAATGAAGTGAAACTTATTTATCATAATATCATCACCACAATGAGAAATCACATGAAATCCAAACACAGTCGACTGAGGAAAGACAGCTGTCTATCACGGCATTCATGACTGCAGGTAAGCGCAGCTAAACCGAGTGAGCCGAGAACAGAGCACATCTGATAGTGAAATGATCTTGAGACCTATGTAAAGTTTTCTCGAGGGAGAGTAGTTTAAAACAAAGCGCTAAGAAACTGTTAGCACACGTTATCTTTGTCGGCGCGCGTTCTTATTGTTATCAGACTGACGGTGCATTTCCTGTACACTACAGCGTCAAATCCACGCTCAGTGCCGCCGGCAACGCTACAACGCCGCTGCTTTTTTAATTGTTTTCTATTGGCAGTGAGCGCTCTCAACGCTTTCTCCGCGCTGCTTTCATTCCCATAATGCACCCCGTGAGCGTTTACTCTCAGCTTCAATAGGAATGAATGGAAAACGCTACGCTGTAGTGGAAATACACGGTAAGGAACAAACTTTCACCTGAGCACGTGGATATTGTTTTTCTCAGCATTAACATAAACACAGGCCGACCTGAGTGCATGTAAGTTCTGTACTGTAATTGGCACGGTCTGCTTGATTTTTCGTTTGCTCTGCTTGAGTTTGCGTTTTTTTATATAACGTTACATACGTTTTCAACCAAAATAAAACTTTGAGATATTTAACGTAATGTTGTTGCAGAACCTCGAGTATAACAGCTAATCATGAGCTTGTTTAGAAATCGTGACGATAATTATAAATAAGTCTTTTTCATTAAACCTTATTTAAATAAACGAATATTCGAATATTCGTTTATTATGAGGCGTTTAAATGAGCCATTTTAGAAAGGCATGGCTGAGTCTTAACTTTTATAGCGAATGTCAATTTGAGTTTGCAACTTGACAGATTTTATATATGCGCTTACATCTTGTAACACTCCAAAGACTAAGAAAATTATGAAATTGCATTATATGACCCCTTTAAACAGTCTGAATGCTTTTAAATGCCACTGAAGATGCAGATTCTGTGCCACCTCGGCATTGCAAACACAAATTTTGATACCGATTTCATTTGATTGGTGTCAGCCCCATACACGATGCATACATTTAATTAGGTTATAAAAAAACGAATCTTATGAAGGTAAAAATGCCCATTAAAAAGTAAAAACCAGTTTAAACGTATTGGAAAAGTAAATTTCTGTTACTCGTGCAAACTAACTGCCGCCCAGAATTTGAAGAAAATCAAAAGCTTTGGGAATCATCTGTTCATCTTACCAGAACAATAACAAGCTCAGCAAAATATCATCTAATTATCATTATCAACAAAAATTCCAGAAAATATAGAGTTAATCTGTTTGAAAAACTCATGTCTTAGTCTAATGTCAATTTTTTTTTTCTTTGTTTTTATTAAAATGTAAGGGAAGGCATTTTGACAGACCTTTTAAAAATGTTTGTGGTTCGGTGGCACCCTTTAAGTATTTTAAGTATCTTGTAACTGTGCCCTTTTATAATAGGCACATGCTTGTTTTATGAATGCATTGAATGTGTTATAGTCTCAGCTGCATTTGACATCATAACGTCATGTTACTTTGTTTTATTTTTCACACTTTTAAACAGCACCCTTTGTTATAGACATTAGATTAGGAAGTTAGTTTAAAATTACTTAATTTACTAAATCATTAGTGCAATTAGTGTATACCTCTAATCCATCCATTCAGGTAAAATTAACCTAACAAGATATGGGTGGAGCTACTCACTTGAAAATACTGGAATGTAGAGGGAATTGAGATAAGTTTGAGATAAGTTTAGCTATTTTTTTTTTTTAAGTAAGAGAAATTAATTTACTGTTACCACTTGCCTTAAAAATGTAGTTAAATCAAAAAGTCCTTTTTTAAATGTGTGGATATGGTTTAATCCCAGACATTTAAAAACAACCAAGGCTGACAAGTGCTGTACAGAAATGAATGAAACTGAGAAAACAGAAATAGAAGTACCAAAATTAAAGAGCACACAACAATAGTAAAACAATAATCAAACCAATGGCCAAGGAGTATTGAAAGCTGGGAGAATAAATGTCTTTAGAGCTTAAAGACTTAAAGGCAGAAATAAAGGGAGCTAATATGATATGGAGATGTAGACTGTTTCAGAGTTTCGGACCTGTGATTGCAAAAGCATGAACACCACGTTTTTTTTTTTTTGAAGTCTCGATCGAGACACAATTAGTAAATGTATCTAGAACAAGTTCTAGAAGGAGTGTACAGAAGAAAAAGAAGACTAGACAGGTACTGAGGAGCTAAATTGCCGAGAGCTAGGAGAAAGTTAGGAGCATCAAATAAAATTTAGGAGCACCCAATGAATATTAAGGAGCACCACAACTGCCAATTGAGAGGAACGGCCAGCAACATCCTGATGATTAATAGCTTCACCAGTCGAAACTGATCCTGAATTCTTTACCACACACTTCTTTTTAGTAATGCACTGATCTTGATTCTTCATGGCCGATTTTTTGCTTTACAAACAAATGCACTGATTTTGAAAGCCTTTTTTTTGTTAATAATTATTTATTGCCTTAAGAAAGGGACAAGAAAGAATGAAAATATGAGTACATGAACAAATGTTTATTTTCTCTATTACACGTCAAACTCTGTGTTGCCATTTAAATTAGAGGCAACCACTGCATTTTTAAACTTAATCCACACAAAGATGCTGCATGCATGAGCTGTTTCTGATTTAAATTAGATTATAATTTCAATATCTGAAGCAAAAACACAATTGTCTGACAGACTTTAGCTTTGTGAATTATGCTACATAAAACATCTGGGCCAAACCACACATGAAAGATAACTTACTCCAGTAATCAGGGACTGTTTGACAGGCTATTATATATTTATTTATTTATTTATGTGTGCAATCTTCAAATATAAGTGCATGTTGGAACAGCACACAAATGAAATGTTTAAGTTGCAAGGTTTAAAGCACATGCAAATAATGTACTTGTGTGATTTCAAATAAGTGCAGTATTTAATAGAATTCTGCTGCTGAGTAAACATTTGAGTGAGATGGAGGCACCAGAACTGCAGCTGATAGAATGTGCGCTGTAGCATGATAGGCTTACTTTATTTCTTCAATAATAGCAGATCGTAGGGATATTTTAATCGTCAACAATCAAAAATGTTCATATTGCACACACCTAATTGCAATGCAGTGCAAATCCAGAACAGGGATTGGTTAAAAAAAAACATTTGGAGCAAAAAACATCCGGTTCCGAGTTCCAACGGAGTGATTGACGGCTAATATCTAAAATCTGCATTAAAGCTAAAAATGTAAAGATGAAGTTTAAATGTAAGCAAATGTTGGATAGAACGGTTCACTGTATCAGCTCACAGCAGTCATATACTGTGCAGTACTTCTCGAAAGTTTTGTAAAGAAATGAAAACGAGTCGCACAACAACAATTACTTGCACAAATGCTCCCAAATATATTTTGAGGTTGTGCAGATTAAATTCCGGGAGCATATGCGAACAAAGCGGTCGCAATTTCGAGCCCTGATGGGAAAGAGAAGACTGAAAGACACCACAATAAAGTGAATTACAATAATCGAAACAGGATGTTATAAAAGCATGAATTACAGTTTGGAAGTTAAAAAACAGATAAGAATAAAACCACTGTAAGACTGTGCCACGAAAGCCCACAGATCACTCCAGATGTGTTGACAGGCTGTAATGATTGACCAAATAAAACGTGGCACTTGGGTGTAATAAAACCATAGAAAGCCATAGATTTCCCAGAACCAGATTCTGTAAAGATTTTACAGCCAAATAAACTTACAACCTTCTCAAGGATCTTTGAGATAAAAAGTAGATTAAAAAATAGGGTGAAAGTTAGAGAGGAAGAATCTAGATTTTGTTTTAAGATATCAGGGAAGGAGCTAGTAGATAAGCATTTGTTAATAACCAGTAACAGGCCACAAATTACTGTGCTTCTAAGAAAAGAGGTGGAGCTACGGCTCCGTGTGGTAAATGTCGCTCCATCTGACAGCATGTGATGAAGATTTACAACTAATCACAATCCTGATCAAACACAT
Organism: Labeo catla; assembly: GCA_012976165.1. NCBI lineage: Eukaryota > Metazoa > Chordata > Actinopteri > Cypriniformes > Cyprinidae > Labeo > Labeo catla. Next base: position 327,873 of record VONZ01000612.1, read on the forward strand.
CTGAACAAGTTTATCAGTGTCTTCAAGATCACTAGAAAGCTACAGGCAGGTGTGTTTGATTAGGATTAGAGCTAAACTGCAGGACAGTGGCCCTTCAGGACCAAAGTTGCCTATCCCTGTTTTAGGGGAACAACAATTTCCTTACATGAAACCAGATGGAAGAACATAATGGAACATCATGTGATGTGATATGATGTGTAGCCAAGTATGGTGTCCTAGAATTTGTGTTCTGCATTTATCCCATCCAAGCGCATGCACATACATAAAGTTGTTATCTTATCTATGTAATAAAGATCCTAAAGGTTTTAAAATGGGGTGTACCCTTTCCCAGGGACTTTCATGCAAGTCACCATCTGTCCCCAAAAGCTATAAACTCTCCAGGCCTTGATCAATGCAAATTCCAATTGTTGGTTCCTGTCTCCATTTGGAGTATGTTTGTCTTGGTCTGAGTACTTAAGTAAAAGTTGCAAGGGGATCAAGGCGCTTCTGTAGCCAGATGAGCCTGTAGTGTGTCCTATATAATTAGCATACTAATTTTACTTGAATGATAATAAATTGTCACATGTGAATTGATTCTGTTTGCTCTAAAATTATTGACTCTAGTAGATCACATTGTATCCTTGTTACTGCATATCCTGTTTCAGGTTAGTAACAGGCTAAAATCCATTTGAGATGAAGCATGGGGCACACCAACTGAGATTTAAAGATCCAGCTAGCACATGACATTAGTTCAAGTGTACTGTTAAAGCCAAAAGGGAATTTCTGTTTAGGTCAACTGAATATTGTTCGACCAACCTAAATTTAGTTGGGCTTTACCTCTGTTTATTGTAATGTTACTCTAGCTGAGTGTACATGGGAAAACCATGGCATGACTATACCAAAATTATTCATAGAGAAAGTAATGTTGGTTGGCTAAAAAAAGCGAAGAACCATTTGGAGTAATAGGATCAGCCACGTCAGCTAAAATGTATCCAAGTGACTTGGAATTAAGGATACCTTCCACTTAAACTAGGGTGGTGTGTAGTACGTCCTCTGACAATGGTTTGACAATGACTTGATGGAATGAATCTCCTGCTCCCATGCCCTTCCAAAATGTGGTGCTTTAGCAGGAATGAACTTGAGCTAAAACTTGCCAGTTGTTGTTGAAGCTGTGGTTCCAATTCCTCAGCTGTTTAGAGCTCCCTGTCAGCCCCTCAGAAATTTGTGCCTCAATCTGAAATTATCTCTGCTGGTTTGCCTCACCTGGCAAAAAGTCAGTGAAGAGTTAGTAAGAACGCATCCATGTCAGTTGAATTCAGGAAATCCAAGTGCACTGCACGAGTCATTACACATTTAAAAATCACTCTCCAGTCTGCTAATCTTAACAATGAATGGCCAAAATAATCAAGGTATGGTAAGAAAGGTGAAGAGATGATAGAGACAAGCTGATGGCAAATCTGCAATTTGAGGGGCTTTAGGTTGTGCTCTCCATCTTTGACATTCTGGGCAGTAAGTCTGGTATTTTGAATGACCTGTTGACTTTTCAAAATCCAATATTGTCTCCTGATCTCTGCAAATACCCTCTCATAGTCAGTATGTGGCAGACATTTATTATAATTTTTGATTAGAAACATAGTAGCAGGCTGACAAGAGTGAAGTACAATTAAATGGATCTCGAAGTCACTATACTGCTGTATGTGCCGTACCCTTCCACCTACTTTGATAAGATCTGTTGTTTGATCCAGCTGTGAATGAAACAACTATAATGAGCTGTATGGTAATTAACATGCTGTGTTTGAGCTACTTCTTGTGCTGAGTACTGATGACTATGCCTTGCCGAGAATGTTTTAGGATAACTGGGATGAAAGTCGGCAGTTGGGTGATTCGTAGCCTATTGTTGCTGGGTAAAATAAGGGTCATCTTTAAGTCCTAAGGACCTTCTAAGCAGAGGATGTGACTTATCTTCATATTACATTTGTGGAAGTAATCATACTTGTGGCGCAGCATCAGAAGCTATAGAATGTTGTGGAGACATGGAAGTGTTTGTGGAGTAAACTGAGCTCTTATTGTAGACTGGGCCATGTTCTGCATAACTGGAACCTGTGAGATCAGAGCTAATTCAGTCCTCTTCAGTTCAGCGCTCATTATTTCAGGCTGAGATTCTGGATAGTTAACTGATGTCTTTGAGATTTAGCAGTTGAGGTAATGTTAAGAACAGGGTCAGAGGAAAGTGCTCCCTGCTGTGATGCCCTTGATGATCCTTCTTGGATTGAAAGGTTGTCTGAAATTGCTAGTACTCCTCCAGTAGGAATGCTTGAATGCACTTCAACATGTTTGCAAGCTGTGCAATCTCAGCTAATGTTCTTCCATCAGTTCTCTCAATTAAATTTTATCCTTTGACTTATTCTACTTTATGTACTGGAATATACATACCAGTTGGAGATGATTCTCTGATTCTCTCCGGCTAGGTTTGCTGCAGAAGTCACTAGCCTGGTATCTAGTGAGCATGATGGGAGACTAGTTGACCATGAAAGATTGTCCATAACATAGTCTTCGAAATGCTTAGCAAGTTTACTTTGTCTCACTGGCCTACTTACTGGATGATCTGAACTTGAGGGATTTTCATGATGCAATGACATAGCTGTAGTAGTCAGCATCCGGCTTGAAGGTTCTGAATTAGAATATGAATGCAGGTTTGATGTGAGCAAACCTCTGTGTTCTCTAATAGAAGAATAGTAATGTATAGATGATATGTAGCTTTAAAGGTGGGGTAGGTGATTTCAGAGAGGCTAGCAATAGCAAGCTTGCTTTGAAAAAATAAGATCCCACCTTCTCTGCAAATCACTCGCCAAGCCTCCTCCAAAACACATGAACACATATAGGCAGACCACAGGCTGACCAGCAACACAATGATAGACTGTGTTGGTGAAGAGATGCATGCAGTGCTCTCAGATTACCTCATGTCTCATTCACCGGTGAGAAAACATTACAGTACAAAGACAAATTACATACTGCAGCAGCAGTATATGTGCAGGCGGAGCAAGTACCGAGACTTGCTACTGCCAATACATCCACAACATGCTGTTGTGAGCATGTAAGAAATACTGCTGCTGCACATATAACATGCATGAAATAATTCCCCACAAAGCAAGAGACATAGAATGGACAATACAAGTCAAAACAAGAACAAAACACCCCCCAACAAACAGATCTATCAGCAAGACATATGTACTGTTGCTGCTCCGAAGAACCATTTGAACCGCATGTATTACTATGTGTGCCTGGGCTACCACACCGACTTGCTTAACTCTAATTAGAAGCGCACTATGTGTAATGGTAATTAACAAAATGTATATGGGTTGCAATCTGATAAGGCACCCACCTGAGCAAATATCAAATATTTGACAACTGCTGTTACTTTCTCCACTTTATCAACAACTTTGTATTTCTGTCATGACAACTCTTGGAGGGATTGGCATGGTAATGCAATAACAAACAAAACAGAACAGTATTATTAACAGCTGGGAGACATGGATGTGCAAATCAGTCTAGTAAAGCTCCAATAGCAAATTTGACTTTTATTGTGGATCGAACTTTCAAAGTCAACATTACAAAGTTGACATATGGCTATGTTCAGTTTTATGGGCTCAGCTCACTCCCATATTTACAATACATTTTTGGTTACTAGCTAATGTTGCATCTGTAAACAGAACTGTACTTTACATGTGTCTTAAAGCAGCGTCATTCACACACACAAAATGGATGTGGCGTCACTGCTGGTGACACGGTATACTGTAAAAAGTGATTCATTAAAAGATTATTAGAGGTCAGCGGCAATAGCCATGTGGTTAGTGTGTCGACATACAGCGTCCTTTGCTGATCCTGCTCCCCTCTCTCCTCCCACTGCTTTTCTGTCATCTCTCAACTGTCCTATCTACAAAAATGCATAAAAAAGCCCATAAAAAGGATGATTTGAGTATGTTTTGCAAGAAAATACTGCTTCTGTCTTTCTACCTCAAAATTCATTGTGCCACTTGCCATTTCTTTGTATTTATTTGTGAAACTGACTAGAAATTGCTGAGTGAAAATTAATTCACCGCCAAATTTTGTACTAATCATTGCAACCCCAATTAGGCATTCAGCCACTGAAACGAATATTAGTATCATTCTTTTTCTGTCCTGAAAGTGTTTGCCCAGCCAAAACCATGAGCTCAGCTTTACATATACATTATAGCAGACAATATAGACCAAGGGTCGGCAAGTAAGTTTGGCATCGGGCCAAAAAAAATTTCACCACTAGATGGCAGGCCAGAAAATAGTCAAAGAATAATTTAAGAAGTTAATTGATGAAAAATGCAGCTAGAATTGCTTGTGACAGACTGTTACAGTGTATTTTGTAACTGGTAGCGAGCTGTTACTCCAGGGTATATACAGGAATCATGGAGTCAAATTTATTACCTTTTTATGACATTTTTAAGACTCTTTCCATACATTTTAAGACCTCATCGCCATTTCAAGTTCTGACATAATTTTAACTGTTAACTACATAACTGTTTACAACACTTTAACTTACATTTACTATATATTGGTTGTATGATAGCACAACTGTTTAGTCTTAGTTTGTGATAACAGTGCAACATAATTCAGAAGGGTAGGAATGAAACACAAGATAATTATTGAGTGACTAACCCAATGTAAGATTATTTAGAAAGAGAAACCCGAAACAAGAATTAGACAAATAAACAAAACAATTGACACAACTTAAAATCCCTATACATTTCACTAGGGAAAATGTTGCTTTATTCAAGTGCATACAGATCTGTGAGGACTAAATAAAAGTACTTTTAGAATGAGCAATTATTAATCAAATATTAATCAATTACCTCTCTCTAGTTTCCAAGACTGGCGAGTATGTGACTCTAGTCAAATGCCAGAAGAACAATATATAGAAACAACCAATGGACAAACAACCAATTAATATATCAACCTAAATTTGAGGTCAAAATAAAATAGAGTCAGATTAGAGGTTAAGTGAAACTAAATTGCGCACCGACAAGACAGAATACGCAGTCAAAGTTTTCACAGAGAGTAATTGAGGGGTCAGAAATAGAATACACAGAATGATTTTAAACTGAATTAATAGTAGGTTAAGGTCAACTATTTGTCATTTTTGTTCAGTATTTACATTTTGCAGCTTTAGGGCGCAACCATCGATATAGATACATCGATACATTTTAAAGACGCTGACCAGCAGTGAATTCCCACAGGTGGGCAACATGTTAGGGATCATAATCCCCTAGCAAGGCAGATCTGAGTGAATGTGAATAGAATATGTAGGGAAAGCAGCCACACTTCCCTGTGAGCCATGGGCTCATTTGTTTTAAACTTGTAGTTACAGTACTGCATATCTGAACTCTTGCTACCTTCAGAAATGATCAAATTTCAAATATCAAATTATCAAATGGATTATTCTGTATATACTCATCCATGACATTTAACATACTGCCTTTCATTACTATACATGTTTAACTTTCTTCAGAAATGCTGACAAAATCAAAAATTTGAGATGGGGAGATTTCAGAAATTTGGTTGACTTGACAGAATGACCCACATAGTTCCCCTGTTTTCGTATACACTTTTTTTTTTTTTTGGTACATTAGCTAAATAAATGTTTATAATGCATATGAGTAGTTGACAAATAGTTGCATTTTAAGTATTCAAATTGTTTAATACTTTATGGTTGCAGATTTTCAGTATTTTCTGGTGATTCTGAAGCGGGATACGGCAGGCTACAGGTCGGGTGTAAACTCTTACCTGCTTGAATTTCAGCAGTTCGTTCGCACCCATCTCTGCTTGGAATAGGCTTTACCACTCGACCTATAGGCCACTGGGCTCATGGTAGATTGAGATCAGTTATCATTACTACTGTCATTAAGGGTGTTTTCACACATCTCTACTAATTATTCGCTCACAACATAAACTTGTTAATTTTCATTTCAACCATTTTCAAACTGTATAAAAGTGACGCGGTTGTGTGCCTTGCCAGTTTAAACTTTTTGATATATGGTTTTACATCCCAGCAGGGCTAAATACACTCTCTAGTGTCTATTGTGTTTAAGCTGTCAAAAACACCCATGGTTCACATATACACAGTTGGTTTTGTCTTAATCGAACATAAACATCTGGTAAAATCGCATGTGTATCAATATACTGATCTGTGCATTACTGTAGTGTATTAGCAGCCTAATGTGAGAATTAGTAGAATCTGTTATTATTAATATGCATTTTATTTTTTTTAATTATTGCATTTCTTACTTAAATGCTGCGTTTAATAATACCTTTAATGTACCTGAAAATGTAATCTCAATGTCATTAATGCCTTTCAGCAGGTCCCTAAAAAGTTTTACATTTAATTGTATCAAATTTAAGGCAATAAAAAATACAATGGGGACAGAAAGATGAGTATTGCCATATAGTATAATGTGATTATTAAAATTAAAAAGGCCATATGATTTCATTGGATAAATTTGAGCACTGCACGTTTCAAAGTCAGGTGCTGCGCTGCTTTGTGTACTGCCATTACTGGGGAAATCGTTATATTTATGGGAAAAAAGCGCTGGCAGAGAATGAATTAGCATTTTTAATCAGCCCTTCTTCTGGTTTAATATAATAATTTATATTAAACCAGCCATTAAACCACAAATATCATTTGGGTTTGAATATGATACAGCGCTTTAATATAGCCTAATACAGCGTGCGCTGGCACATTTGTGTGTGCACTTGAAGGGCATCTGCCACTGGTACCATTTCCGCACTCGTTTGACTTGCGCCTGGCGCTGAGTTGAAGTTGAAGTTGAAGTTCTGAGTGAAACCTGATTTACTGCCAAATATTGTACTAATAATTGCAACCCCAATTAGGCATTCAACCACTGGAACTAATATTATTATCATTCCTTTTACTGTCCTGAAAGTGTCTGGCCAGCTAAAACTATGAACTCAGCTGTACATATACAGTGCATCACAGCGCTTCGCTTTTTCCACATTTTGTTACACAGCTATATTCCAAAATGGATTAAAGTCATTATTTTCCTCAAAATTCTACAAACAATACCACATAATGACAACATGAAAGAAGTTTGTTTGAAATCTTTGCAAATGTATTAAAAATAAAAAAACAAACAAACAAAAAAACACATGTACATAAGTATTCACAGCCTTTGCCATGCCTTTTTCCACTGATCATCCTTGAGATGTTTCTACAACTTGATTGGAGTCCACAGAATTGTCTGTAGATCTCCGAGACAGGATTGTATTGAGGCACAGATCTGGGGATGGGAATAGAAGAATTCCTGCAGCACTGAAGGTCTCAATGAGCACCTTGGCCTCCATTGTCTGTAAATGGAAGAAGTTTGGAACCACCAGGACTCTTCCTAGAGCGTGGCGCTTGGCTAAATTGAGCGACTGGGGGAGAAGGGCCTTATTTAGGGAGGTGATCAAGAACCCGATGGTCACTCTGAAAGAGCTCCAGTGTCTCTCTGTGGAGAGAGGAGAACCTTCCAGAAGAACAACCATCGCTGCAGCACTCCACCAATCAGGCTTGTATGGTAGAGTGGCCAGACGGAAGCCACTCCTTAGTAAAAGACACATGACAGCCCACCTGGAGTTTGCCAAAAGACACCTGAAGGACTCTTAGACCATGGGAAACAAAATTCTCTGGTCTGATGAAACAAAGATTAAACTCTTTGGCCTGAATGGCAAGCATCATGCCTGGAGGAAACCATCCAGCCAATAGTCAGGACTGAGGGAAAGATGAATGCAGTAACGTACAGGGACATCCTTGAAAAAAACATGAAGACGACCCTAAGCACACAGCCAAGATAACAAAGGAGTGGCTACAGGACAACTTTGTGAATGCCCGTGCCAGATACCTAGCCAGAGCCCAGACTTAAAACCAATTGAATATCTCTGGAGAGATCTAAAAAATGGCTGTGCCAAGCTTGTAACATCATACTCAAAAAAAAGACTTGAGGCTGTAATTGGTGCCAAAGGTGCTTCAACAAAGTATTGAGCAAAGGTTGTGATTACTTATGTACATGTGATGATTGTTGTTGTTTGTTTTTTATTTTAAATAAATTTGCAAAGATTTCAAACAAACTTCTTTCATGTTGTCAATATGGGGTACTGCTTGTAGAATTTTGAGGAAATATTGACAATGTAGACAAGGGGTCTCCAACCCTGCTCCTGGACAGCTACTGTTCTGCAGATTTTAGCTCCAACCCCAATCAAGCACACCTGAACCAGCTAATCAGTGTGTTCAGGGTTACTTGATAATTACAGACAGGTGTGTTGCAGCAGGGTTGGGACTGAAGTCTGCAGGACGGTAGCTGTTTGTGAGCAGAGTTGGAGATTCCTGATGTAGACTATTAACTATTATGTTCACAAAATAATTATCTAAATTGCACTATAACAACATATAAAAGCTCTCTATCGTGTTTTACCAGACATAAAACCAGTGTTTGCTAACTGTGTTCTTGGTGGCACGCTCACAGTACATATACCAGATGTGTCTTGTGAGGAGAGTAATCAGCTGTGTTCGATTAGGAACAGTTTGCGAAAATTTGTGTTGTTGTGTCTCCGGTAACGGTTGGAAACCTCTTAATTTTAACTTAACTCACTGCAGCGATTTGATTTAAAGGTAATAAGGTTCCTTCTCAATAATAATTTTGTATACTTCTAATCCATGCATTCAAGCAAAATGAACCTAATAAGACATGGGTGGAACTACTCAATTGAAAATACTGGAATTTACTCAATATACCGTAATTGAGTTGATGTAACTAAAAAACACTAAATTTAACTATTTTCTTTTTCTTTTGTTTTGTTTAAAAGACATGTCAACAGGACCTAATGACTGACCAAATTAAATGCAGAACTCAGATGTAATGACACTAAAGCCTTAGATTTCCCATAGGGATGTCGCAATTCTCAATATAATATCGAACCATTCGGTACGACCTCCACAGTTCAGTACGCGCTTGTGAATTGCGGTTTTTCGGTTTTGCATTTAAATATCTTCCTTGTTTTATTTCTCTCGGAATTTGCTGTATGTGCGCCAGCGATTTCACGTGCCGAAATGAGGAAACGCTTCCCCGATTATTGAAAAAGCAACACAGGCAGAGCATCTTCCATTCTAATGAAATGCAATCATAAGCCTTTCTAAACCTGTTGTCCAACAAGAGTTATAAAAACAAAACATTAGAACTTGTTTTTAATTCTCAACATCAGTCGAGTGTTTAAAAATAACTCCCTTATGTGATCCGATGTGGATTCTTATCACAGAATGAGACAGACGATAAATTCTATGCTCATATTCTATGTATGTCGATTAGCAATGGCTTATGAAAATGCACGAGATGGCTTGAAGAACACACATAAACCATATATTATTGTAGACGAGTGTTTATTGTCCTTACATTTCATCATTCAAAACGTTTAACGTTATATCTTTTTATTCAGTCACAGACTCATAGCAATAGCGATGCCTTTATCCCTATGGGATGATATTAGACTCAAAACGATTAATAGATGCACACACAATTATCCATGTACTGGATCAATTTTATGCATGTATCTTACAATCCACAAACAAATGCCTTTCAATTTGAGTCTGTAGAATTCGGGATTAAATGATTGTGCAGCGATTTGTACAAATACAGACATGTTTGCAAATAAAAATGTTCTGTTCTGCATTAATATATCATAAATTGCTCATGCAAAAAGGAATCCGTGCATTTGTGGATCAGGTGACGCGTGCATTTATTGAGATCTTGCCCGAGTCAGTCTTGTTTGGTTCATTTGGATTTTGAGACTTCATTTTCGCAGTTTACACCATTTCACGACGCCCACACACACACAACTACCAATGAACAAGGCCCAGTGCAATTCATTAACGTGTACGCGATTCGAAAAATTCGCAAATTTGCGTCACTACACTGATGTGAAAAATATTATAATTTGCATTGAAGTATCACAGTTTGTGCATGTGGCGATTAAAATGTTCATTTGTGGATCAGACGACACGCGTGCATTCATTCACATCTCTTCTGAATCAATTCTATTTGATTCATTTGAATTTTGAGACTTTCGTTCCGCCCTTTTAGCCTTGCCCAATCCACACACAGCTCGCGATCCACACGCAGCTGAGCCTAAGAAAATCGGCGACACGTGCGCATTCCATTGTGTACGCTTTTATGAATGTTACATTGTGTTTTATTTGTTTCTTTTTGGTTTGGCTATTCTCCCTGCCTGTTGAAATATAGTAAACAAGTTTTATTGAACTTGTTCTAACAGAATGGCTTATATTAATTTTGTCAAACAAGAACTTCGTCATGGCACCTTTTTTCTGTACTTCAACGTTGTCACTTATTCCTTCTTTGTATTATTATTATTATTATTATTATTATTATTTTATTTCTTTTTTTTATTATTAAAGTGGAATGGAATTTTGAGAAAAACGGGTTTAAAGTGAGACGGCTTTCACTTTCGCTTCACGGGTTTAACAAGATCTGTCTGTCAAATCAGGAGCGCTATACTGCATCATTACACAAATAGACTAACGTTTGTTTTCCGTTTTTTATCATGGCCATAGTCACCAAATTTTTGATCACCCCTTGTATGTTTAGATAGCCTACCTTGAAATTCACATTTAGAAAAATGCGCGCAGCCCAACTGTTCACTGTGCATAAAAGTTCACTGGACTCTTCCTCTTTAGTAACTTACTTCATCCTTCATTTCTGGATGTGAAATAGTCAATTATAATACGATTAAGTGAGCAGCTAAGTTACAGTACTTAAGATTGCGTTGTTGTGCTCCGCCATCTCACGATATGAAAAATAAATAAAAACATTGCGTGCGACCTATTTTTCGAATTTCCTGAAAACGTCCCAGCGCTTTCCCAGATCACATCACAATTGATTATATTAAACCAATTTATTGCTTATTATGTAAATCTATTATTTATTATGTAAACCAGGCCTTTTACTTAACGCGCATTCCGACTAAAAAGGTCTTCTTCACATGTAAAATCATCCTCTTCAAATCCATAACATACACTCTCTCATTACTGTAAGTCGTAAGAAATTTCTCTCCTACTGCGAAGATGGCGAATCAGCATCATCAACTTCATCTTTGCAGCCGACACTGACTCAGAAAACAGTTTAGCAATAAGTACATGAAATATGTTAACGTTATTTCTTCCCTAGACATTCATTGTCATTCCTTTAGTCAGCAAGCTTTATTTGTCCGCTTGAGCACGGAATAGGCTATGAAAGGCTCACTGGTTTAATATATGTAGCCAAGCCACTAGGAGGCGATGTTGTACCTGCGGTGATAGGTAGGATTCCCTTTAAATGTCTACTTCCGATTAGTAGTAGAGCGCCTTTCAATTGTTTGGCATGCAGATGGTTGTTGGTCGCTGGGAGAACAATTTTTGGTAGGTTTTCTTTTCTTGTGGCATGTTATCCCACATATTTGAATGTAGTGTTAAAGTGTAATTGCTTTTTAGTTGATTTGTAGACGTGTGCCTTAGACGTTTCTGTATTCTAAGCTGAACGACTTGTGGATACTGAATGAACACCACTACATAGTGCACGTGAGTGTTAACATTGTTAACAATTGTTAAAGTGAATTATTTTATGGCGAAACGACTTGTAATATATTTTCTTTTGTAGAAATGTATATTTTTAACTATGTGGTTGTTTTTAGTTAATAGGAGATACCTTGAGTTTCTTATACTCGTTATGTTGGGCTGGATGAGGGTAAATGCTGAACGAGCTGCACAATATATTGCACGTGAGGGTTGACAATCTATGGTACGTCATTTTGTTGTGAAAAATCAAGTGTATCTTTGTTCGCACTAATTTGCTACCCTTTTATATAAGTGTTAAGAACCTTTCCTTCTTTTAGGAAGTGTGTAGGGATTATAGCCCTTCAACGGTGTATATGTGCGATCAGCTAAACGTTGTAAAGGTATCTATATTTAACTTTTATGGTGTCACTAGGATAGCTAGCATTTTAATATTGATGGTAATAAATTTATACATGGTTTTTATTTGAAATTGTATTGTTTGTGTTTTCTTTCTTATTGTTAATTGTCTTGTTTAAAAAAAGAGGATTGACAAATTGTGTCTGGTTGCTTAATGTTGTCTTCTTTTTTTTTTTTTTAGAGTTTCTCAGTCCAGCTCAACTGATCATTGTTTTCCCACCTTCATTTATATTTTTGTATTTTGTTTTGTGAAGTATTGTATTTTGAGTGTTGCCCATGACTTGTGTGTTGTTTCGTATTTTTATTTGACAATTCTGTTGTGCTCTTGCGAACCGTTGACCTATAGTCCTGCTCAGTGTGATTACCGAAGAGGGGTTTATTCACTTCCATATGCACAAGTGTGGGGTGTCAAGAGTGTTTACATTTTCTCTTTTACGTACGAGTCAGTGTGCTGTGAAGCCGGTTGTAATTTCTTTTGGGTTTATTGTATTCTTTTCTCTTTTTTTTTTTGTTGTAGTGTTTTGTTATGATTTTTGGAAGTGTTGTCACCCTCTAAATTTGTGTATCTCCAGCTCATATGAGCATCGCTTGTCAGCTTGTGAGCAAACTCAGATACGAACAATCTATTGTGTTTAATAAAGTGAATTGTGATTTATAGTAATTCTGCCTGGAGTACATTCATTTAATTGGATAGCCATGCGGGACCCCCCTTATTTGTGACCTTGGGATCTCCTACCCAGAGAAAATTGGAGTGGCGTAGTCATAGTTCTAACAAAGATAAATTTAATCGCCCCATCATATATAGTATAATTAATTTAATATAAACGTGCGATTACTAATGGCTCAAACGAGCGACTACAGTAGCACTAGCACAATGGAATGCGCACGTGTGACTGGGGCTATAGTGCCATCTAGTGGTCGCCGATTTTCTTATAGGCTCAGCTGCGTGTGGATCGCGAGCTGTGTGTGGATTGGGCAGGGCTAAAAGGGTGGAACGAAAGTCTCAAAATTCAAATGAATCAAATGGAATCGATTCAGAAGAGATGTGAATGAATGCACGCGTGTCGTCTGATCCACAAATGAACATTTTAATCGCCACATGCACGAACCGTGATACTTTAATGCAAATTATAACATTTGTATTCACAAATATTTCTCTGTTACAACAAAATGCTGCACATTAATGTAATTCTTAACTCTGCAGACACCGGTTGAGTAGCATTTGTTTCAGTGTAGTGACGCAAATTTGCGAATTTTTCGAATCGCGTACACGTTAATGAATTGCACTGGGCCTTGTTCATTGGTAGTTGTGTGTGTGTGGGTAGTCTCAGCCTCAGACGTCACGCCCACGGAACGTTGGCTAAACGTCTGATGCATATGGTACACTTAACTGGAAACACTTCAGGAATGTCGAAGTCGTCATCTGATTGGTTGAATTTTATCGGATTTCCGGGGGACGCGAGTGTCGCGTTTATTTTCGGTCCGCCGGGAAACAAAGCGCAGACGTGTGATTGCAGAAGAAAAACTGTCGTGTTTACATGAGTGACAATGAGCATTTATCAAGATCAGCTAAACGTAGGATTCTCAAAAGTATGCGAGGTTCACGGCATAGACTCTTTAAGAGATGTCCAGGAGTTTTGTTTGAGGCACTTAGTGGAGACAAAAAGAGATATTTTAGCCTGTTTGCCGACGGGATTTGAAGGTCTGGCTACGCGAGACTAATGCTGACTGACTTGTTGCACGCCGGTCTGTTGTTGTGGGGACATTTCCACGCCCCGAAACGTGACGCTGAACGAAACGAACTGTGATTGGTTGTTTGACATGTCGGTCAAATGGCCTTATGGGCGGGCCTTGGCCAAAGAAAGCTGCTATGAATTCCAGACCTTCAGCCGTCAGTCTGAAGGTCTGGCTACGCGAGACTAGTGTGTGGGCGTCGTGAAATGGTGTAAACTGCGAAAATGAAGTCTCAAAATCCAAATGAACCGAACAAGACTGACTCGGGCAAGATCTCAATAAATGCACGCGTGTCACCTGATCCACAAATGCACGGATTCCTTTTTGCATGAGCAATTTATGATATATTAATGCAGAACAGAACATTTTTATTCGCAAACATGTCTGTATTTGTACAAATCGCTGCACAATCATTTAATCCCGAATTCCACAGACTCAAATTGAAAGGCATTTGTTTGTGGATTGTAAGATACATGCATAAAATTGATCCAGTACATGGATAATTGTGTGTGCATCTATTAATCGTTTTGAGTCTAACATCATCCCATATTTTATCCACATTAGAGAAGCTGGAACGGAGCGTAATCAGTGCTACTTCTTTGACGCATATGTGGATTTACTGCACGAGGGCGCCCTCTAGCGTCCAGTATGAATGAAACCCATTCTATTTTGCCTAAAAATAAAAAAAAATACAACCTCTCTCAAAAGAAAAATAAGCAGACATACACTAAACCATGCTTTTTTTTCAATGTATAGAGGTTTAAGGGAGTATTTTGTTAATCTGTTGCAAAAACACTGAAGTGGCAAGATATCAGAACCGAACCGAACCGAAAACCGTGGCTAAAAACTGAGGTACGTATTAAACCGTGGACTAACTGTATTGTTGCATCCCTAATTTCCCAGAATCAGGTTCGAGAAAGATATTACTTGAGATGTTTAAAAGGGCATATTTAGTCCTGTAAAGATTTAAAATCTGATAGAAACTTATTAACAGAATTTACAGCCAAATAAACTTGTAATTGTCAGTACAGCTTTCTCGAGGATCTTTGAGATAAGATTAGAAATAGGACAAAAGTTAGAAAGAAAGGAAGGATCAAGGTTTTTTTTTTTGTTTTGTCACCACAGCATATTCAATACTGTTAGGGAAGAAGCCAGTAGACAAGCATTTTGGTGCCCGGGGAACAGTTGGGGGTTCAGTGACTTGCTTTTGATATTTGTATTGCTCACTCTCGTGGCACTTAAGTGGTGAACAGTCCCGCTGTAGTATCGATTTGAGCCAATTGCCTGCTATCTTTTCACCTTCAACCTTATTTCCAGTAGCCATATAGACTCTAAATTCTACCATGTACCTGCGCGACTCAACCAAGCAATGACACAGACCAGGCACTTAAGTACCTTTTATTTTCCCTTTTACACACTCTTCTTTTTTGCAGACGACAGTGCAGTCTTGCTAACCTGCATCCTATCTGCACGCCTCTTTTTTTTCTGTGGGTCTCTGGAATTGTCAGTCAGCTGTCAACAAAGCAGACTTTATTCCAGCAATTGCCTCTCAGTCTACATTTAGTATCCTGTGCCCGGTTGCATAAAGAACCTTAAGTTTTTCCCTTAAGTATGAAAGTTAAGGCATGATTTCCCCTTACCTAAGGAGATGATTTAAGGGTGTTGCATATAATCCCTTAAACACTTCCCTTACTAAAGGGAAACCGTTAAGTGTTTTACGACAGCGATTCAAGGTTTGCCGTTAAAAAATCTACTGTTGCTATGGACACGTTATTTTGTAATGCAGATAGTGGTGTAAGTTTTCACAGAAAGCAATATAACACGGATAAGGAGAACAAAATATAAACCAAATATAAACGAGAAGGACCAAGCGAGACGGAAACTAAAACTGATAATTCACTCAAAACGAAAAATTCTGAAAAATCATTTTATTGAATTTCCGAGGCGATGTGAACATTATGAAGCGCTGAACACTCTCATGCTGTGTATGTTTAGTAGTACTGTAGGTACATACATTTTACTAAATGATAGTAATGTATTTCTGCCACAATGTCTATACAAGCTAAACCGTACTTTTATTTTGATTCATGGTTTCCGTGAATACCTTTACATTTCTGTGAGTATATAACCCTGGTTTACTCAAATGAAACAGTGATCTTCTCACGAAGTACTCTAAGAACAGTTCTGGAGTATTTGTTCATGCATTTTTTTCTATGGCAGACGCTGAAATCACCGCGAGCGTCACGTGCGCTTGTGTGTAGTAAAGGAAACCGCTCCTGCACCATTCATTCATAAAGAGACACGCAGAACAGGCAGGATTCATGCTTAAATGGTATTTTGCGGAGTTATTTACAGATACTAGTCTATATCGCGATTTGATTGAAGTGTAATGACCGGCTTTTGATTAATTCATTCAAACTTTGACAAATTCCGTGACTTCCTCGAAAATCATACAGCGATACAAAAACATTCGGGGCTAAAGAAAAATCTTTCGGGGCTCGAGCCCCGAATTATTAGCCCTAACGCTAATTAGCCCCTGTCTCTGACTATTTCTTTATAACATTTAACCTATATCTTACTACCTGTGTGTCACCAACCCCTCTACTGGTTACCTTTAGCCAAAACCTACAGTCCCTCACCCAACCATTTCTCATCTCTGGATGTGAATGCAGCAACTGACACTTTATGCTCCATTTTATCTTCTTGTCTAGACAGTATATGTCCTCTCTCTTCTAGGCCAGCACATGCTACCTCTTATAGCCGGGGATCTATCTGATGTACCTTGTGAACTGCGTAGCTGCACAGACATCAGGCCAGGACATCTCGACATGGATGAAAGAACATCACCTACAGCTCAACCTGAAAAATACTGAGCTTCTCGTCTTCCCTGCTACTCCGACTATACATTATATTTTCACCATCCAGCTAGGTTCACCAACAGTTACCCCTTCAAGTTCAGTCAGAAATCTTGGTGTAATCTTTGATCACCAGCTGACTTTCGAAGACCACATTGCAAAAACTGCTCGATCTTTGCATTGCACAACACCAGAAAGATCAGGCCCTTCCTAATGGAGCATGCTGCACAACTCCTTGTCATTTCTAGGCTGGACTACTGCAGTGCTCTTCTGGCTGGACTTCCATCATGCAAAATCAAACCTCAACAAATCATTCATAATGCAGCAGCATGACTGGTCTGTCTATCTCTCTTTATCTCTGAGAGACACAAAATCACTGTTTTTGTTGAACATTACTGTTCACCATTCCTGGCTGGTGGAATGATTTTCCCACCACAACTTTCAAGCGACAGCTTAAAACACTTTTTTTCTTGAAAATCTCTTTCATCAACATTTGACTGCACTGTCTGAAACTTTGTATTACAAGTACTTTGTGGGTTTGTTTGTCTCTTTATGTTGAATCGCTTGTTGTATTCCTCAGTTGTAAGTCTCTTTGGATAAAAGCGTTAGCTAAATGAATAAATGTAAATGTTCCTTTTCCACCACTTTCTTCACCCATCCTTCCCTTCACTCAGGTCACTCATTCCGAATACCATATTATAAAGTTCTACATAAATACAAGTGATATTTGCAGTCATATTTATCATTTGAAGTGTCTCAGTGCGACTGGTGCAATGGTCTTAATCTTACAAGAAATAAACTAAAACATAATAAAGATCCTCAGAGTTTAGAGATATTTTGATTATTGTAGAGGGTGTGCCCTTTCCCAGTGTTTTTTATGAAAATCACCATCTGCCCCCCCAAACTCTCCACATCTAGGCCTTGATCAATGCAAATTCCATTTGTTAGTTCCTGTCTCCATTTGGAGGATGTTTGTCTTGGTCTGAGTACTTAAGTGAAAGTTGCAAGAGGATCAGGGTGCTTCTGTATCCAGATGAGGCCATAATGTGGAGTGTGTCCTATGTAATTGGCATAATACATTTTACCTGACTGATAATAATTTGTGACACTTAAATTGATTTTGTTTACTCAGAAATGATTGACTCTAGTAGAACACATATTCTTATTACCGCATATCTGTGTCAGGTTAGAAACGGACTAAAGTCCAGTTGAGATGGAGAATGGGGCATGCCAACTGAAGTTTTAGAGATCCAGCTAATACTTGACATTAGTTTAAGTGTACTTAGACTGTAGGGAATTTCTGTTTAGGTTAACTGGATGTTGTTCAACCAACCTAAATTTGGATGGCCCTTACTTTTGTTTATTATAATGATACTCTAGCTAAGTGTACATGGGAATTCATGTATGGCATGACCATACCAAAACTATTATTAGAGTAAATAGTTCAGTAAATACTTAATAAGATTCATTAATTTCATTAACTGGATTCATTAAGTAATGAATCCAAAACTGATCTATGATGTTCTGACAATGTCACCACCTGACAGTGTCCTATGGATCCAGGAGCATAAATGGCTTGCTGCCCCCATAAGAAGCATGTTTGGAGTTTTAGGGTTGGAATCAGCCACGTCAGCCAAAGCGTATCCAGGAGGCTTGGAATTGAGGATAATTTCCACTTCAACTAGGATGGTGTGTAGTATGTCCTCTGACAATGATTGAGTTCTCATTGTGACCTGAAGTGTGTTATTGATGGAACAAATCTCCTGGTCCCATGCCCCTCCGAAATGTAGCGTATTAGGGGGATTGAACGTGAACTAAATCTGGTAACTTGCAATTCCAATTCTTCAGCTGTTCAGAGTTCCCTGTCAGCCCCTTGTAAATTTGTGCCTTAATATGAAATTATCACTGCTGGTTTGCCTCACCGGGCAATAAATCAGTTAGGGGCTAATCCGTGTCTATTGAATTTAGGATATCCAAGTGTACTGCACTTGTTGTAAGTAATTTAAAAATCACTCCCCAATGTTTTTCACATCTGCCAACCTTTACAATAAATGACCCAAAACAATCAACATAGTTAAGTGGTGCTATAATAAATAGCATATAATTAACATGCTGTGTCTTGGCTATCTGTTGTGCTGAGTACTGATAACTGTGCACCCAGATGACTATGCCTTGCCGAGTATGGATCAGGATAACTGGGATGACAGTCCGCATTGGTCCAAGGACCATGTTCTGAGTTAGAAGATGAATGCTGGTTTGATGTGAGCAATCCACTACAGTGCTCCCATTAAAGAACCCAGAGTCATGTATAGATGATATGTAGCTTTAAAGGTAGGGCAGATGATTTTGGAGAAGCTAGCAATAGCAAACTAGTTTTGAAATCATAAGGTCCCACCCTTCCTGCAAATCGCTCTCCAAAGCCACAGCTCTTCCAAAACACATGAACGTGCACAGGCAGACCAATGGCTAATCGGCGACAAAATGATAGAAGGCGTTGGTGGAGGGTTGCATGCAATGCTGTTAGATTACCTCATGTCTCATTCACTGGTGCGAAAACATTACAGTACAAAGTGCATAAAATTACAATATTAACACCTTCTATTCTCGCTCTGATTAGCAATTGAATCACTGAAGTGTCCTTCATGTTGCAATAAAATAATCAACATAACTTGGCATTGGATAACAGGGCTCGATAATAAGGAGTGCCTGATGGCCCAGGGTCAGCGTGAAAGACGCTCGGGACAGTTGACGAATCTGTCACTGATCGGTGCACCAGTACTCCACTGTAGAAATTAAATATAGATTAATCATTGTTGCTATTATTACAAACAATATTATTTATGTTTTTTATACTATTACGATTCATAAAGTTTATCATGGTCAAGATCTCTTCTATTATATGAAGTAACAAGTCTAATTTCACCACAATATCTTTATTTATATAGCCTATATGACGCACAAACACAGGATTGTGGGAAATCAAAGGCAACGAAGGATACATCTGTGCTGCCTTCAAAATTCGATCAGAAGAAGGTACCAACGGAGACAGGAAGTGAAGCAGAATTTGAATTCAGACGTGCTGTTGCCTTCCTGCAGTGCCAGCCCGTCCAACAGGCGATACAGGCGGTCGCCTAGGGCTCCGCGGCCCACGAGGTTGTCAATTCGATTTTTAGGTGCGCTCAACTTGAAGCGGCACTGCGCAGAAAGATCCGTGTTTAAAATCACGTACCGCAAGAGCTATAGAGCGCAGGCAGCTCTGCATGCTTTCAAATTGCTCTTGTGGTACTTTAATGTCAAGCCGCACGCACCTTCTGACTACAACTAGTGATGCACCAGGGCTGCGGCATGTGTCGAACGTATGAAAAAATCTGTCTGTGCGTTGAAATTTGCCTTGGTAGAACGCGTGTGTGGATTTTGCATGGGTTTGAGTCTGTTTACAAACCTATTGTCTATTGAGAACATTTTAATGACAAATTCATCCAAAATTCATTTAATAACATCAGCTGAGTGTTTGAAATAACTTCCTTTTGTGGTTTGGCGTGATTTCACATCACAGAATGAGGCAAAATCATTATTTTATATAGTATTCTATAAAGTGATAAAGGCTGTTGATTAGCATTGCGTTGCATCCAATGTTTATTCATATAAAAATACCCGATATGGCTTGAAAAACAGAGAGAAACCATTTAGTCGCAATTGTACAGATATGTCTCCATATTTCACCAGTTAAAACGTCTCTATCTGAGTTTTATTCAGCTATACGCGAAAGCGTATACCTTTGTCCATATTAGAGATATCCTGTATGAATGAAACATTATGGCGGTATGCAGCTGATAAGTCATGGTTGTAATCCGCCACAAAACTAAAAGAAGAAGATGAATGAAACATTACATGTGTGCACTCACTAAACACTTTATTTTGGGTAAAAATAGGAATAATAATACTTCTCTCTAAGTTTTTTTTTTCTCTCCAGTGTAGAGGAGTTTTTCCCGCTCTCTCAGTGAATACATACGATTTTCTGACAAAAAAAAAGAAGATTTTTAATCATAATATTATATTATATTATCCTTACTTTCTAAACATTTATAGTTAGGCCTCCTTGCATGTTAACAGGTCATGCTGCAGTTTCCTGTAAAATATATTGATAATCATTAACAGTAATTATTGTTTTGTTTAATGTTTTCATTTAGTAATAACAATAATCAGAATTAGTCATATTGATAAAAACAACATTTTGGCCAAATTGTGCAGCCCTACAAACAGGCACAACAAACTTAGTGTTCTTTGTCATTTTTGTCTGAAAAACCTTTCTTGTTACAGTTCAGATTTTGTTGTTACGGTTTACATTTTGGAATTCACTTAATATTGCCTCTCAGAATAGCCTCTCGAAATGAAGTCTTGTTACACATTAATGCTATTTTTTAATTATTTGAAATGAAAAAATGATAGAGAGATTAAAGTGAAGTTGTGGTAGAAATTAAATCCTTAAATCCTGGAAAAAAATGTTTTGAGTGCTATATACATAATATTTATTGCTGTAGTACTTGTTTTATACATGCAATGATGCCCATGATCAGACCCGGATCCAATTTCTAATGCACTGAAGGTTTTTTTTTTTTTTTCATCAGTCAATCCTTAAAAACAAGCAAAATAGCCTGCATTTCTTATCATTTATGAATAGTAGTAGGCCTGTGTTTATTTTGTTTATGCTCTGTTTATTTTATTTAGTTTTCTTTATATTTCATTTCATTTTTTTAAACTAGTGGGGCCCATTTTCATCATCTATAGGGCCCCACAAACCTACAGGCCAGCAGCATTTGCGTTTATTCAGTCCATCTGCTGATTTTCCCTAAGCATCATTTCATTTGTAATAAAATAATTATAATAAATAATAAACATTTGTGAGAGCTCTGTTGACTTTGCCATATTTGCTACTCAACTTTAGCACATTCATGGGCTAAATGTATGTGTAAGCCCAAGCTAATTCTGTTTTTTTAAACCGAGTTTCTAAAGGCTTAATTGTGTTTTAAGACAATTTTTTTTCCCTCCCATAAAATTAAGTGACTTAAAACAGCAATGGTGAATAGTGGTTAAATAATTAATACATAGGTGTGTTATTAAAAAAATCCTATAACTCAAAAACATTATATTATATATTAACATGATCACTTTTAATATGCCAGTAAACTGTTGTAGATGCAATTTTTATAAAGTCCTGGTTCTTTAGAAAAACTTGTATTTGTAAAGTACTGCAGTCTCTGGGGGCTTGAATAATTTTGATTGCAACTGTATGTGTTTGGTGAGTAGCTTGCATGTTCAGTGCTCGAGGGCTCTGAATACACTAATTGTGAGAATTTTAAATAAGACAAGCACCTGTGTCTTGCGATTCAGGTCCCACTGCTGCTGAGGCATGTCGAAGATTCAGATCTTCGAATATTCTGACTTCTGCGTTATTGTCTCGGCGAGGAACACGCATTTTCAGTGCTATTGCTCATTGTGATTAGTCACAATGTCAGGGCTCCATTCGGATTTGTTTCTGTTCCTAAAGTGTTTCAGGATAAAAGTTTCCGTGTCTTGTGGATCGGTCCCGCTCTTGAGGCGGCACGGTTTATCTCAGCTCGCGGTGATTGCTTTGAACTGTGAGATCTGCTTGCGAGCTTTCTCTCCCAGGGTGTTTTAGTGACCTAGATTGGTTTGGGGGTGTCCTCTGAGACAGCTGTTGTGTTGCGCCTCACTCAGTTTCTGTTGGCAATGCTTGAGAGCATTGGTGGCCATGATGGGCATGATTTTGCATTCCTAGTTAGATTGGCCTTCTGGAGGTTAACCAGTTTAAGTCTTTACCTCTGAGGAGTCTGGCCCGTCATGATCTGAGGATCATAGACAGGGCTAGTGAGTGAGCACTCTCCTGCTCCTCCCCCTTTTGAGAGTCGTGCACAGAAAATACCTCCCTTCCCCTCCAGAGCATTTTCTCAGCCTGGGTAGTGAGGTTGGGTGGCCTCCCCCGATTTCAGGGTATCCTCTAAGCAGGCAGTCCCCCTGAATCTTTGGTTTTTCCCCCCGGTGGATGGTCCATTGATTTTAGAACATAGTTGTTTGAGGACAACTGTATTCCTTGCTCGATTATGGGGAATGTCCTTTCCGGTGGGTGGTCCCTCTGAATCCTGCTTATTGAGTTTAACTTCAGCCTTGCCTGAGGAAACTCCTATTTGAGGATAGCTGTGTTCCAGCTCTGCAACTACTCCCCATACTAGGGTTTTTAAGTAGTTGTCCCCTAATGCCCCTATCTGGACTGTGCTATCTCCCTGCTAGGGTTTCTATGTGGGTAGCCTCTATTTGTGGTCCTGGTATTATCAGCTTAAATAAAAAAAAAAAAAAAATGTTTGCCAGATATACTAGGGCTGTCGCAGTGCCGTTTTTTTTAAATCACAGCAGAGGTTAAAGACATGTACCACAACACAACAGTATTTTACAGTTTTACAGGAGACAAGGATGTGCAAAACATGTTTGACTTTTATTATGGATCAAACATTTAAAGTCAACACTACAAAGTCGACATATGGCTTGGGTTCATCCAATTTTATGGGCTCAACTCACTCCCATATTTATGATACAACTTTTGGTTAATAGCCAGGGGTGGATTCTCCATTAGGACAATAGGGCGACGCACCACCCATGTGTGAAACGGAGAGATTTTTTTCTGTCACATTCAACCACCGTGTTAGCTGTCACTGTTCTAGACAGTTTGTTCTGCCCCTGGATATATAGTCCCATCAGCATCAAGTCACATTATGTGGAATACCACCACTTGTGGGCAGTTTCACTCTGGCCAAGAATTGTCCCGGGTATTCTCATAGACTTCCATACAAAGATTGCAGGGACTGCAATGCAATCTTTATGTGTTCTGGGAGGGCTAGTAACATGCTAACTAACACTAACAACGATTCAGTGTGACTAATAAACACACGACTATGACAAAATATGGTTTATCTGAGTTCTTATTCATTATAATAAAGTATATAATAATGTGTAGTGAGGTCCCTTGAAGAAAACATAAGTTCGGAAGGTGATATGGCCCCTTTAAGAGCGTTTTCCCCATAGGCGGAAGTGGGCACGCTAGTAAATTTCCATGTGCTTTATAAGACACAAAGGAGCGGCGGTTTGTATGGGCTACACGCTTTATTCCCATGTTGAGGTATTGGTTTCATCTCGAATACGGTAATTATATTATTTGTGCTCTGCATGTTTTTATGTGTTGGCGCTCTTAAAGTAAAATTTAGATCGTAACATCTTTTAAGGGTTTCTTTTTGTTTGTAGGCTGTTTTCCCTATGCTTGTGTGCAGGTGCAGGGTATTAAGTACGAGGTAGGTCGAGTCAATCTCATTTTATTTTTTTGGGTTGTAGTTGGGATTAGATTTGTTTTCAACATTTTAATGTTCTATTTTTAGGCTGATTAGACCTTCCTGTCAATTACCTGGTGGGGCTGGTGGACGCAGAGTTAGTGACCACTGAAAATGGTGCTGTGACGTTGTTTAACTTAAAAGCATCGGTAGGATTTTATGTGTTTGAGTCATTTAGTTGGTGGGGTGGCAATATTCATGGGAAATGTAATATTGTTTATTTTGTCTCCTTTTTTTTTTAGGATTTACTGTTTAGTTGCCACTGCTGTCTTTCTCTTCCTAATTGGTTTTTTTTTTATATGTAATATTTGTTTATTTTTGTTGTGGTATGTTGTGAATTTACTTGTGATTTTGAGATGTTGAGATTCAGTGTTTGTAATTGAGCTGGTGCTCTTTTAAGTGGGCTGTATTGTCGATTTAATGGTCGGTTTTCTGAATATCCTAATTGTGTGGAACCCAACTAATTCTATTTCCTTTTGTTATTTTAGCGGAACACTCAGGGGTGCTGGTTGGATCTCGGGTGTGGTCCCTTTGGCGGATATCCTTCGATTGCACTGCATGTTCACTGTGTGTGGTGTAGATATTTTCTTTTGCTGCGTGTGTGTGTGCGTGCATGGTGGTCTATATTCTTTTTCTTTTACAGGCACATTTGCGGGTGAATTCCACCGGGTTAGTAGTGTGGGTTCATGCCAGTGACCGGTCAGTTTCCCTCGGGTGTCCGCTTGTTTTTCTTGTTTGTTTTGTTTTTCGTAGTTGGTGTTCCCTTTCTATAAGAATGCAACCCACTGTGTTTCATTTAGTAAACACTAAATGAATTCTTTTATAAGGGAAGTGTGTCTTTTTATGTAAAATAATAAATTGTAATCTTTTGTTAAATTTGAGAAACTCGTCTCTGTTCCTTTTATTGGGTTAGCACACATGGAATCTGTGCTTATAACTTAACTGAATATTCCCTGAGGAGAATAAGATTCAGGGTGGCGTAGTCGGGCTATGATTGGTTGGGTATGTTATTGATATAATATCTCCCCCTCCCATGCTACAAATGCAATGCTAATCGACATAGCTTTCATCACTGCTTAGAATACTATGAAAAATGTTGCGTGTGCCTTATTCTGTGTAAGAAGCCATCTCACAGAAGGATTAATTTCAAACAACTGGCATTACGAAGTGAGTTTGGAGTAAAAACATGTTATTAAATGTGGTATTTTCATGTGCTTACAGATGTAGCAGCATTTACTACACAGAGATATAGTTCACCAAGAAGCTACGCAAGCAGCTTTATTATCATAGTGCAATTTGATTTGATAATATCAATGTATAGTATCGATGATATCGTGTGCGTGGTTTTCTGTAGCTTGTCAGTGAACTACGGCTCTGTGTAGTAAATGCTGCTCCATCTGAAAGCACAAACGTGATGGAAATTTACTGCTGATTAGAGAACCGGCTTTACTGACAAGATGCGCATCGATATCGCATGCAATTTATCGTGCAGCCTTAGTTAATATGCATATGGGCATCAACAGTTACTCTGACAGAGGAACTGTTTACTGGTGATGTCGATCTGCCTTCAGATAACTACATGTGACAAATTCAGAATTTAATTTTTAATTTGTGTTTTACTATATTTAATAATTCTGAATGGATCTGTATATATATACTGTACAGTCAGGTTAAGATGACTGGTATAGCATTCTGTGTGCTCCTGTTTGGTATTGCAGTTTGACTTGTAGTTATAAAAAATGCTCTGAACAAATCTGACATTTATTTTTTTTCCTGACAGTTTTTGCTGTTGCACTGTATACATAAATTATGAATAATGAAAATTAAAAAAAAAAAAAAAAAAGTTTAAAAAAATGAAATATTCTGGCAGAAAATGTTGTTTTGTGTAGGGCTACACAATATATCGCATGCAATATCCTTGCGTATTTTGTCATTAAAGCCGGTTCTGTAATCAGCAGTAAACCTCTATCACGTGCGTGCTTTTCAGAGCCGTAATTCACCAACAAGCTGCGCAAAACCACACAGACGATATCATCGATATTGTACATCGATATTATCAAATCACGCTGCCATAATAAAGTTTCTTGCGTAGCCTCTCGGTGAACTACGGCATAAATGCTGCTACATCTGAAAGCACGTGTAAATACCTAATTTAATAACATGTTTTTTACTTAAAACTCACTTCATAACTTCAGTCGAGTGATTCAAATAAATCCTTCTGTGAGATGATGTGGCTTCTTACACAGAATAAAGCACGCAAAATATGTTATAGCATTCTAAGCAGTAATACAAGCAATGTCAAATAACACTGCATTATTATATACTGTATTATAATTAAAATTATAATGAAAAGTCAGATAAACCATATATTGTTGTGTGTTTATTAGTCACGTTAAATCAATGAAAGCAGTTAAATCTTCTGTTTATTAGCCTTTTTCACACTTCCGTGTTTCTGGCTTCCGGATTGGCGCTTGCAGGGTAAACGTTTTTCCGGTGACAGCAGCGGCCGTACTGAACAAGAGTAAGTTCGGGAATCAAAGTCTATTTTTACAAAATAGATACTATGATACTATGATATATACCGGTGTTTTACTCTAAAAATAGCAAACATTTATTCAAAAACTTTGTGTCAGCGTCTGGTCATCACAAATACTATGTTTATTTAATTATGAATGTTAGCACTTATAATACAGTACAGTTTTAAGTTTTGCCGTACTGTCTATTTGGTGCTGGCTGTGCATTATGACTCTTCACATCATTTTTTTTCGCGATTAATATTGTTATTATTATTATTATGAAAGTAATATTGTATTTTCTACTTGCTCTCCTTTGCATTATTAACTTTAGGGTGTAAATGTACGTTGCATAATGTGCCCAGGGATATACATAATAAAATAATATAATACTAAATAAGACATGACTATGATTAATGGCTTTATTCCTTTTGGATCTGGATTACGTTGTTGTATTGAGTTTATGCATCATCCGGACTCAGAATTGTTTCATTTATTCTTGGGGAAATGTGCATTTGGATATAAACGCTGTCATAATTTACCATGATGTAGTGATTCGAGGGAAATGACTGAGTAAATTGAGAAAATAGGCTTAAATATACCGGAGATGGAGAACAGAAACTATAGCTGGCGCTATGTTGCGCATATATTATATTGACGAGTACCGGTCTGAGTGCCCATATAAATTACAAACAAGTAAAATGTTGTTTCTTTGTTGATTATATAACAACTTGGAAAGCAGACAAAAAAGAAAAGGTAAAAGGCATTATTTGAGACAAGAGCATATTAATATAATAGGCACAGACCTGTAGCGGAACTGACTTTACCCTGCGCTGACGTCACTTCCGATTTTTGTGAAAAAGGCTAATTCAGCTGCAGCGATCTTTATTTCCTGGATTCTTCTTTGGGGCATATTTGGAGATTTCGAGCGAGAGCGCCCTCTGGCCTTCGGATGGTGATTTATACTGATCATAGAACCGTGTATCGCTGACAAGATGCACACATGAATATCGCAGCTTTTCTTAATATCGATATGGATAAGCATCTAAACCAGGCCCGGATTGGCTAATCGGGAGGACCGGGAGAATTCCCGGTGGGCCGGTCCATTTTTTGGCCTCGAGGGCCGGTGTCCCTAGCTGCCTGCACTCACAGCAGTCGCACTTTTTATTTATTTATTTATTTATTTATTTTATTTTATTTTATTTTATTTTTTACCATAGCCTTACTCTTTTTATTCATTATTTTACCACAGCTCCACTCTTTTTATTTATTTTCTCGCAGCCCCATGAGCAGAATGCAGCCTGCAGGTTAATGATGACGTAATTATCATTCGACTCCCCCGACAGCGGCACCTTGCTCAACAGCAAAATCAGTTAAGAGATACGCGAGAGATGAAAAATGGATAATAAAAAGCGCAAAGGTGGCGCTGAAAAGGCCAGAATTAAAAAAAAAAAAGAAAGCTCTAGAAACTGACTGACTAAGCTGAGTACATTTTTCGTTAAAACCAGCGTACAACAACAGTACAGTACAACAACACATGAAGACGATGATACGGCCGGTAAGTTAACGTTAAGCTAGTTAGGAGCAGTGCAAAACAACGATGTCTGCAAACCACCGTTTATGTATCGAACTTTTTCTTGTACTGTAGCTCTTCAGCAGCAGCAGCCTCTAGTCCAGTTTGCTGCTAACAGTGAAGAGCCAGGCCCCGTAACGTTACCAAGCACCAGTCATGAGCCCAACACACTAGAATGGGCAGGTAGGATTGTCATTGAGTGAATATAAGAATTCGAATAATTAATATTAATATTAATGAATATTACACCTGCTCAATGAAAAATGCCCTGAGATAATTAATGACATAAGATGATTCACTACATAAATAAATCTGACTTAACTTGATCAGAAAGCTAAAAAGGGGAAATTTGTGGTGAGAAATATGACCATTTTTAAAATTTCATTTAGTGTCAGACGCAGAGCCAGGACCCAGTAGTATCATGCAAGAGACTGATGCTCTCAATGTGGAAAACACAGGTAAGCTGTTGTACCACAGTCTGTGAATAAGCAAACATGATGACATTAGTTAAAATATAACAACATTCTATGCTCAAGTGTTACTAGTGACCTATTATGTTTTTATTCTGTTGATAGTTTTGATTATTTTGCTCGACCTCAGTCACAGGATATAGATACATTTTTTTCTTATCATCCTCAACAAACCCCAAATGTTCCTATACCAAAGGTTTTCAATAGCAAAGATGGAACAAACCGCAAGTGGCTGACTTACTGTGGAAAAAAAAAAATCTCTGTACTGTTCTGTTTGTTTGGCATTTGCTCCTTTGGTAAGTGATGGCCCTTTCATAAAGGGAGGCATGAAAGACTGGAAACACATTCACCAAAGGATAGTGGAAGACGAAAAAAGTAAGACTCACAGAGATAGTGCAGATGCTTACTTTATGAAAATACAAAAGGCAGATGTGAAAAGTCTGTTGACTAGCAACCAAATGTCACTGCGTGCTGAGCAAGTGAAAAAGAAACGCCAGGTGATGGAGCGCATAGTGGACGTTATTAAAGTCATAGGCAAATGTGGCCTAAGCTACAGGGGAGATAAAGAAGAGGCAGGTTATAGCTTAGAAAACATTGCTGTTAATCATGGTAACATCCTGGAGTTGATTCTACTCTTGAGTAGATATGACATTTGCCTCCAACAGCATGTTAACACTTGCATTGAAAACAGCAAAAAGCAACATGAAACTGGTGCAAAAGGCAGAGGCGCTCTAGTTACTCTGCTGTCAAAAGAAACATTTAATAAAGTTGTGGATGTCATCGGCCAGCTGATAAAATTGACTATAGCAGAAGAAGTGAGACAAGCTGGCATGTTTTCTGTCCAGCTTGACACAACCCAGGATATCAGTTCCAAAGACCAGTGTTCAATCATACTTCGATATGTAACAGATGTCATTCAAGAAAGACTGATTGCTGTGGTGGACTGTGAGTCATCTACTGGCCAGAAAAAAAAAATGCAAGTGATCGCGCTGGCGCCTCCATGTTCTGCAAAGCGGCTTTAGCTTCCACTCTCCACTCAAATTATTGGATATGCGCCTAATAGCACACATTTATCTAGATTTAACGTTTAAACTAACATTGATTTATACTTGACCGGTTTTATACCTGTAGATATTTTATTTTAGGCAAGTCGTGATGATTTGAGAAGGCAAAATTGATCAAACAGACTATGATCAGTCTTCCGCTGGCCGCTTTGTCATTACTTTTAAAAACAAAAACTTATATTTAACGAACAAAAAATGCTTCAAAACGTTTAAATTAACTTGATTAAAAAAACCCGAAATATAATCACTTTGCCATTGCATACAAATTCTGATAAGCTGTCGGACAAGGACCGGGCGAAGAACGAATTCAGTATAAATATGCAGATGTCTTTCCGAAACATTGCGCCGTATAAAACGAACGTTTCATACAAATTCTGAACGGATTATAGCCTAGAAAGTGCGCAAAACTCGCTTACTTTATTATCATGTATAAAAGCGTCACTCATCTCAGTTCATCGCGATCTCACAAGTTCTGTTATAATCAATGAAGCTCTCTAAACTACAAAATGAGTCTGGCTATTTTGCCAGATCTTCAGTTGCTTTTGCTTTCGTTTGAGGGTATTTAGCACTGTCTAGTGCCTCCGTACAACCGGGCCTGGGCATGGCAAACCGCTCCAGTTGCAGTGTGGGGGTGAGTATATTATCTGTAAATTGTTGTTCTGGAAGCGGACTTTTCCTTTAATTTTGAACTTGGTAAAACGGTTATCTTCATTGGAAATGTTTCAAATCTTAATATTTTTCCTTTTGTTATATACTGGGATATTTCATGCTTGAATGTATGTTAAAACTGTTGGACATGGCGCCTCACCTAGAAAGTTTTTCACAGGCTGCCACTTACTGGTACATCTGTAAACAGAACTGTACTTTAAATGTGTCTCAAAGCAGCGACATTCATTTTTAAAGATTATTGGAGTATGTTTTACAAGAAAATACTTTCTGTCTTTCTACTTCAAAATTCATGTTTAATTAAGTGTGTCACTTGTCATTTCTATGTAACTGTTTGTGAAATTTACTAGAAATTTCTAAGTGAGAATTGATTCACTGCCAAATTTTGTACTAATCATTGGAACCCCAATTAGGCATTCAACCACTGAAACTAATATGTGACCCTGGACCACAAAACCAAAAATTGAGATTTATACATCTGAAAATCTGGAATGCTGAGGGTGCCAACAAAAAAAAAAAAAGAAAATAAATTAAAAAATCAAAGTGAAAAATCACCTTTAAAGTTGTCCAAATGAAGTTCTTAGCAAAACTTATTAATAATCAGAAATTAAATTTTGATATATTTACAGCAGGAAATTTAAAAATATCTTCATGGAACATTAATATCCTAATGATTTTTGGCATTAAAGAAAAATTGCTAATTTTGACCCATACAGTGTATTTTTGGCTTTTGCTACTAATATACCTGTGCTATGTTTTGTGGTCCAGGGTCACACATTATCATAATTTGTTTTCTGTCCTAAATGTGTCTGGCCAGCCAAAACCATTAACCCAGCAATGTAGACTATTAACTGTAGTGTGCACAAAATGATTTTCTAAATTGCACCGTAACAACATAAGTGCTCTATTGTATTTTCTTAGGCATAAAAAGGTTCACAATGTTGACAGCGATCTACCCTTTAAAGCAGTGTTTGCCAACTGCATAGTTGGTGGCACACACACAATACACATATGTCTCTTGTGAGGAGATAAATCAGGTGTGTTTGATTAGGAACAGTTAGAAAATTTGCATGTTGTTGTGCTTCTGGGAACAGGGTCAGAAACCTCATAATTCTAGCTGAACTCACTGGGATGGTATGTATGAGTGAATGAGTGTATATTTAGGGTGATATTTCATCAGCTGAACAGTATTTTTCATTCTGTTGCATCCACTGTATATATGTCCTTCACAGTTATGTTTTCTGGAATTCCTTTCAGAAATTAAATATGGCTTTACCTTGATTAAGGTCTATTGAGGTTTAAATTTGAAATTTAAAATGATTGAAAAACTACAGGCCTGCCCTTTTGGCAACACTTTCTGCATGCATTGGCAACATCAAGAATGTTCCTGTGCCAGTTTTAAGAAAGTTAAGGATGACCAAAATTACCTTAATGTTGCCAGTATTGACACCTGTTCTCACACCAATGACTATAATCATAA
Source organism: Labeo catla (assembly GCA_012976165.1). Classification (NCBI taxonomy): domain Eukaryota; kingdom Metazoa; phylum Chordata; class Actinopteri; order Cypriniformes; family Cyprinidae; genus Labeo; species Labeo catla. The sequence goes on from VONZ01000612.1 coordinate 359,647, forward strand.
TTATAACCATTAAGTTTTAAAGCATTTCAATCTGACTTTAACCTTCCTTTGGCACATTAGAATCTAAAAGCTTAAAAATTGGTTAAACTGCTTATTTCTTCTTTAAATTGTGTGAGTGTTTCTCATTTATGGTCATGAATGTGCATGCAAAGTTTTGACACAGGTGTCAAAATTTGGAATTGATTTCAACTTCCGGTTTCCATGCAATTCCAAAACTCAACACTGCGAAAACACCAAAGGGTCAGGTGACTGTTGCCAGTAACATTATTAAGATTTACAGTATTTCAGTTTTACAGTAACTACATGGTACTGTAATCAAGTAACACAGTGAAATTATACTGTACTGTATACAACTGTAATTCATTTAAATATAGATTATATTTTTACATAGAATTTATTTTATTTCTATCCTACATCTGTACTACTGACATTCAGTTTAAATTATTACAAAATATCAAATTCTTTATTTAAAATATTGCATATAAAACACTTAAAAACAGTCTTCCAATGATGGAACATCTCCTGTCTTATGACTTTTTGCAGTGCAGAAAATCCTCTGGATTTAGCCCCACAAAGAATATTTAGGCAACATAAAAATAATGGTGAAAAAATATAATTTTATATATTAATAATATATATAATTATATATAATAATATAAATATACCCATTACCAGGCATTATTTGGTTAAAGGGGTCATATGATGTTGCTAAAAAGAACATTATGTCCACATACTGTACATTATTGTTGCTCCTCTCTGCCCCGCCTTTCTGAAACGCGTCGGTTTTTACAAAGCTCATTGTTCTGAAAAGCATGGTGTGCTCTGATTAGCCAGTTATCAATCCAGTAAGGACATAATTACTGATTATAATGACTTAAGTTGCAGTCACACTGCACTTTTCAATGCAAATGCAAGCCTGTGTAAAAGGTTTTTGCATTTTGCGGTGTTCCAAAGTTCAAGCTTGGTGAACTCTGACCTGTGAATTCGCATTGCAGGACACAGTGTGACCAACGGCATGTTGATGCATCACAGCATTACCTCATAGCTGAATGAAAAGAAAATAAAACTGCAGGACTGTGGGAAAATGTAGTAGATTGTATGTTTTTACATTTTAGATGTATTATTATTATTTATCATGTGTTGAATATAACTTTTTAAAAAGACACTGCAGAGCATGACGTCATATCACAACCATTGCAGCATCCGAGGGAATTTCGCCTGCTCAAAGTCTAGTGTGACCGTGGCTTTAGGCTTTTTTACGCGTTGTGTTGTTGCGTTGCGTTGCGTCGCATTGCGTCGTGTAAACATAAAACCATGTCTGCATTGTGTGATCGTAAAAATGACAAACAAGAAGTACTACTTTACACTGCTCAAAATTCACATTTGATTCAAATTCTATAAAATTGAAAACGTACTTACAGGCTGTGAGTCAGAAGCACCAGACTGTCCTTGCAAAGTTGAAATTGCCCCATTGGAATTGTAGGCTATTCTCCCAGGTTCAGGAAACAGTCCTCCGTAAAATGTGCTGTACACACACTCAAATAATTGCATTGTACTGTTCCGGAACAGTGTTGTAAATATAACTTAACCACTGTCTAGTTGTGTACTCATTTGTAAGGCCAAACCAAGTAGTTTTGCTTTTGCAACAAAAACATAGAGTGTCTCCACAACATGGCGGCTGCAACAATGCTACAGATAGAATAAAAGTTACACCTTCTTTCTTTGCGTATACATTTGGGCGATGTTATGCAGATCTTCCCACACAGTCACGTAGATTTGTGGGGGTTTGTTTGAATGTTTTTGGAAGGCGTGGCTGAGTCTTAACTTTTAGAAAGAATATCACTTTGGATTTGAGACTTTAATCTTTGCAACTTCACAGATCTTAAATGTGCATGAACAGCTTGTACCACTCCAAAGACAAAAGGTAAAGATGAAATCACATCATATGACCCCTTTAAATTTTGGTTGCAACATTGGGTGACCAAAATTCAATGTCAACTCAATGTCTAATGCCAATGTTAATTTGACATCCAGTACAGATGTGAAATGTAGATAGTTTGTGTAACCAAAATCCAATGTTAAGTCAACGGCAAATTGCCGTCAAATACTGACGTCAACCCGACTTTCTTGCTTAACCAAAATGCAACGTCTGTCCAACATGGGGGCCAGCGTCAACCTAGCGTTATATTGACATTCAGTTCCTGCTGAGTATAATCAGTGATACTATCTACAATATATCCTGGACAGTCTCAAGCTGTTTGGGCATTGTAGACATGGAGTAAGGCAAACCCTGTCAATCCAAATGTAAATAAAAAAAGGAAATAAAAAAAAAAAACAACCTCAATGGAATGGCGCCACAGTGGCTGTTACAGCAAATGCAGTAGTATACAGCAATTTAAAAAAATAATAATAATAAAATCAGTAAGTCTCTGCATGTGGTGTTTGACGTCACAGAAAATTTAGTCTTGAGTAGTCAGACCTTCAGACTGATGGCAGAAGGTCACTTTTGTTTGCCATATCCTTCAGACGTTCAGCCAACAGTAAACGTGTTTTGTTGTTTTTAGGTTGTGTAACCAAAATCCAACATTTAAGTCAACATCAAATACTGACGTCATTCTCAACCAAAATGCAACATCTGTCCAATGCTATATTGATGTCTAGTGCCTGCTGGGTGGATTTTATCACAGGAGGATTAAAGCAAATTTGACTTTTATTGTGGTCCAACCAATTTTATGTGCTTGCTTACTACCATATTTACTGTAAACCTTTTGGTTATTCAGGGTTCTATGCTTACTTTATTTTAGGAGCACCTTTTAATCAGTAATCAAAAAATCTGTTAAAAAAAAATACAACCTGATATTTGTGTCCTTAAAGTGATTTACAGGGGATTTTTTTTTTTTTTACTTTTGTAATGGCATTTTTCTAACTTTATTAAAAGTATGTCATCTTTTATGTCCAATTTTTAAAAATATATATTTTATAAGCTTTTTAAAATTTCTAATTAAAACAACAGAATAAGAACAAGTTGAATAAGAATAAGTTTAAATTATTACTAATTAATTTGCACTACAGAGGTGGCACAGAAGAACACAAAAGTGGCTTGTAGGTGTATTTTCATGTTTATTGAGGCTCAGAGGTGGCATGAGTGCAATCAAATTCATAAATTCATGCTGAAATTAATGTTTTAAATTAGAGATGCACGATATTGGATTTTTGCCGATATCCGATATGCCGATATTGTTTGTTTCATTTTGGCCGATGCCGATACCGATACATATCCTTTTGTTTGGAAACAATAAAAAGCATACCTGGAATACACCACATACTGTATTATATACCGACTAATAAATTACAGAACATTTAGCACTGATGAATCAAATAAGTTAAATAAAAAAGAAAAATAAAAGAAAGCCTCTGTAACCTGAGGCAAAAGGCAAAGATAACAAGCTTTTCAAAATGAAAGTAAAACTAAACTGACTGACTGTGACAGTGCTTGCATGTTGTTGTTGTTTGTTTTTTTTTTGCACACGAATACCAACATGTTCATCTTCTTTGGTTTACGAAGCGGTCTTTTACTTGAAAACCAAATCCTGGGTCCGCCTTCCTTTCCTTAATATTCGTTTCATTTTGCCGCGCGCTGCGAGCACAAAATACAAACCAGGATCTATACACGAAGCGCTCACACCAAAAGCACCTCTTGGCGTGATCAACGTGGTAAGTAATAGAAATTTAGTCACTAATTCATGTTTAATTATAATTTCCACAAATAGGCTAAATGTTTCATATGCTGCACTGCGCTTTGACAGGGCTGCGGGACACGAACAGGACATAATTCATGACTACAACTCGTTAATTCGTTCCTACGATTTATTCATTTATTAATTTGTAAAATAAGGGAACGAATTAATAAGTCGTATGAACGAATTCTTAATTCACTGCCACAAAATCTTTTATTTCCCACCCGCATGTTTACCACAGTAAGAGATACGAAAACATGGGTTAAAAAGTGAATGACAAGAAAATAAACCTGCGAAATTAAAGGGTGAGATGATGAGGATTTGGGAGAAGAAACTATAAATATTATTTATAGCTCGTGGAAATCTGTAACTTACCAGCAAAACAGAACACATAGCCGCGTATTGTTTAAATCTATGGGCTCGAACGGCATGAATCCAATCATGGTCGCTATGTATAACATTTGCCTGCTAACCAATTATTTATTTTTAAAAAGAAGGCTTTGTACCTCATTTGTGTCATAATACTCACGTTAAAATGTTCGTATAAGCAACGGTGTGTTCTGCCTTAGCGCCGCCGCTGAAAGAGGTTCACTGGCTGCGCGCCGTAAATACTTTTGGGATCAGTTTATTTTAAATGCTGATCGTGTCAGTCGCAAACATTGCGATTGTGTTTCAAAATACAACAAGGAGCACAGTGAAAGCATTTAAAAAGGCGCATTCAACGGTCTAGTGACTGGTATATGAAACAGCCAACAGTAAAATGATCCCAAACGGAACGGCAGGGCGCTCTCTTAATTTTTTATCAAATGACCATATTTACATCTATTTGTTTCATAGTCATGCTACTTGCTACTAAGACAAAAAAAAAATAAAAAATAGTAATAATAATTCGGGCGAGGAGGCTGGCATTTTGAGTGGCATTGCACATCCTGTCATGCCACTATATGTCACTACAATAGATGCAGTTTGCAGCATTAAAGTTAAAGATTTAAACGACAATCAATCATGGAAATGATCGAAAACTGACATCCCTACTTCTTACCGAACAAGCATTATAGGACCCAGGTAAGGCAGCCACGTGCTATAATTGTTTACTCTGTTATCACAGGGAAGCCTCATTCTGTAGGTCCATTCTCAGTTTAAATGCAGCGATCCAAAACAGTGAATGCAGTTGCCATTCAGGCAAAACTTTATTTCAAGAATGAGCCACACTGCTGACATAAAAGCACTCATACATAGGAGAAGGGTCAGTGAGAAGCAGTTAGAGAGAGAGAAGGAACATGAAGCTATGAAAAGAGTCAGTTAACCACCTGCTGTGAAACCATCAGTGCTGTCTACAGCTTATACTAAACCTCTGTTTGTTTAGTTAAATGTACGATACTTGCATTGCCTTGGTAGTTGAACAAGTGTCCGAATGCAGTCTCTGGTGAAGGTCTTGAGGGTTGGAGCAGTGGTGGTTTTGGAATCGTGATCACGTTCTTCCGGGTCCGAAGAGTGATGAATTCCAAAGATGTCCTGACTCGTTGGTGACTGGGAGTTTCTTCCCATGTGAAAAGTGAAGAAGAACCAAGAGCTGAGAGGGACCCATCTGAAGTCCTGTGATCTTTGGGGAATGGAAAGACAAGGCCGCAAGGCCTGGCGCACGCTTAGAGAAGTCCTGAAGAGTTCTAGCTCATCTTCTTAGGTTCTGAAAGAACCACTGACTGACTGAGGCGAGTCATGAAGATGAATTCCAGAGTTGAGTGGAAGTGTCTGGCTCTTTGTGGTCGAGAGCCACAGTTTTGAATGTTGGGCCTGTCGGGCCCACCGGGCACGCCCTGTGCCGGCTCAGGCTCCCCGTGGGTTCCTCCACACGGGCAGCAATCAGAAGATGTTGCAGACGAAGGAGAAAGTGAAGAGAGAGGGAAGAGAGAGGGGTCGATGCCTTTAAACTCTCTGGAGGCTGTGCCTCCTGGAGGTCCATGAACCAATGGTAAATTTCACCTTTGGAGGGAAAGTTTACGACTCTTTGTCTGTGAGCATGGTATTTTGCATATGTAATTCGATTGGGTGTTGATGCAAAAACTACTAAGGTTTCTTAAAACACTAACATGTTGCAAAGGTATTAACATCTAATTTACACCATCTTTTAGATCATTAAAATACAAACTCAAAGAGTCCAAGCATGACATAGGTGGGTTATACTACTAGTCATCTATCATAATACATGCATAAAACAGTAGAAAGACAAATACAAATACAACAGACAAAATTAAAATACAATGCAGTAATACTGTACACAATGACCTGGGCTATGTGTGATAGGAAGGTCAAAGATAGGTTTGTCTGTGAATGAATGGGAAAGTAGTCATTTCCTATAGCAGTATGTTTCTGTTTTAGAGAGATTTAAGTAGTGGGAGATTCTCTCTACATACTTGCAGGTTGTAAAGTTTATCTGATCTGGCCGAGGTATTCTGGTGTCCATGGTAACCAGGGGCCTAGTGGGCCATTGGAGACATCTCGGCAGACAGTGTTGTGGATTGGGCGAGGGGGTCTGTGATTATTTGTTAATTTAATGAATCATTGATTTAGCGAATCAAATGAACCATTGTGTGTCTGATTGGCCCAAACGCTACAACTCCCCCCTCTTCGAACGTTGTTGTCCGTCCAACAGACAACAGCGTGCGACATCAAAGGTGCAGAACAATCAGACACGCACCTGTCACTCATGGCTGGAAGAGAGCGGTGGCTCTCTGGCTGTTGGTGCCTCTAGGAGTGGTTGGGGTGCTGTCAGGTGGTGCGCTGTGATGGTGTAGGCAGTAGCAAGGTGGAGGTCCTTGAGCTTGTGCCGCAGGTGTCATGGCAGTGTCACCTGTCGTCCTGGGGTAATTTGGCCTAGTGATGATGGCAGGAGGGCTGCAGGTGGTTGTTAGCTCTCTGTCCTGCTTGAACGTCACTAAAAGTCTGATGTTGGCAGTGTTGCTTTGCTCTGGTGGCAACACTGACTTAAGCTTGCCTGAGTTGTGTTGGTAGAGGTTTCGCTGTTGGGCATGTGGGCCCGTTGCTCTATCCAACGTTGTCTGGCTGCTCCTGGGGTGTTGTCTGGTTTCGCAGGATGCTCCTCCCCTGGAGGAGTCTGATGCTGTGTTATGTTTGACAAGGAGTCAAAGTTTGTCCTTTCTGGTACTTCTCAGTGGAGTTTTGTTCAAGGAGCTCTTTTGCTAGTGTCAGCAGCTCCTGTACTCAAAAGTGGGTGTTTCCAGCTATCGTTGTGTAGCCTCCATTTAGCACCTGTGTGAAAGGTGTGGAGGAGGATGTGGTTGACTGCTGTTGGACATACTGTGGTGTTTGCAGGCTGAGGATACCCTTTGACATGGCTCCTCCCAGTTGGTGGTCTGGAACCTGGATCTGTTGCCACAGCGACGGTTATGTCCTCTGTTGGCTAGTGTCGTTTGTAGAAGGGCCTGGCGTTGTGACAATGCTGGGTGCCTTCTGGTGCCTGCTTCGAATTCTGGGTTGTGCAGTCCAGAATCAGTGGGTTCTTACAAACACCTTTGGTGGAGGCCTTGTGCTTGTTAAAGGCCTTCTGTGTCAGGTCACGCAGTTGTTGAATAGGCATTGAGTGAGGGCAGGCTAGAATGCCTAAATGGTGACTCACCATAGGATGCAGGTTTTGGAGGAAGAGGCTCTTGAAGCTGGTGTCCTCCTCCATCCCGGGTTCATTGCGAGCTCCGAAGTAAGCTCGTCGAAGTCTGTGGTAGTAAACATGTGGAGTTTCATACCGGCCCTGTTTGATGGCCAGTGCAGTGATCAGTCCGTGTTCAGACTCTGGGTCTGCGAATTCCTTAATGATGGCTTGTCTTAGCTGCTGGTAGTCCGATTGGATGTGTCCTGGCTGTCGAGCCAGGAAGCGTCGCACCTCTGGGCTTGAGGTGATCCAGAGCAGATAAAGTCTATCTTGGTTGTTCACACATTTCCAAGACTGAAGGAAAAATTCAATGTCTCTCATGTAGGCGTGGACGTCATGGTCACCTGCAAGTTCTGGTGTGAATGCAGGGATGTTTCTGGCCATTCGATTGAGTTCTTTGAGTGTCACTTCATGTATCACTTCAGAGTTCGTCTGAATGAATTCTGTTCCTTCTGCAGCTGCAGAGGTTTCCTGGAAACTGACTTGTGAAGTGTTAAGCAGAAGGTCTTGGCTCCCCCCTCTGTATCTGTGTACAGGGGCATGGGGGTTTTCACTGCTGGCTGTGTGACGGGCAGCAGGGGGTCTTTTACTCAGGTCCACACACAGTCTGTAAGACTGTTTCAGTTCTCTCTGAACCATGTCAAGCTCCTCTTTAATGTTGCAGAATTGCTGAGTCAGGGTTTGGACTTCAGCTCTGGCTGCATGCAGATGGCCTTCTAAGGCCTTAACTCTAGTGTCTCTCTCATTAAGTTCCATGTAGGCTGTTCTTAACAGCGACTTTGTGTGAAACAGTTCTCGTTCCAAATCTTGTCTGGTGGACTTTTCAAGCTGCTCTCGGTGTCTGGCAGCTGTTAGAGCCGCCTGAAGACTGGTGATTTCCTTCTGTTGTGCCGTTCTGTCAGGTTCCTCACGCCTGTCCTGTTCCTTCTCTTGCTGAGCAGGTGTTGGTTCCCTTTGGAACTCTGTGACTTGCAGTTTCAGTTCATTTACCTCCTGTCTGAGGTCCTTGAGGGTGTGGGCCAAGGAGAAAATGATGCTGGTCAGCTCCTGGTTGTCCAGGCTGGGTGTGAGGTGTCCACTTGTGTCGCAGTCCTGCTGTTCCTTTCTCTGCCATTGCAGGTTGTTGGCTGCTTTCAGCTGAAGGATGTCCACCACGGTGCTCTGCAGGGTCTCCAGGTGTTCCTGGTGGGTGGCAGGGCTGGATGTCTGAGGCATGCTGGTTCACTTGTGGGAACACGAGAGAGAAATGCAGACGGCAAATGCAAGTACGTACAGAGGTGTTAGCTATCTGTATAGGGAACGGCTCTCTAGGCCGTGTAAGGTGTGAACAGCTGGTTAGGGCAGCTAGTGAGGTGGGGGTGCTAAGATTTTGTGCGGGTCAGCACAAAGAGAGGGTTTGAGTAACTTTGATGGGCTGTAAGCAAGGGGGTCAGCTAATGACCAGGCTTTACCTGTAGTCAATTATTACTCAAAACACTGATGGTTCACAGGTTTGGTCACTATGAAGGTACCAAATACACAAACTGAAATAAAATCAGAAAGAGACAGAGGGAGAAGGAAGGGCTTTCCTTATTTAGTTTAAGATAGGAGGTATGACTACGCAGTTGTTCCTTGTTCAAAGGCATGCCGCAGTAGGGTCATAAATCTAGGGAGACTGTTAGCTAAGCTAGCAGGGACACATCAAACATCTCAAGGTAAATAAGCAGAAACACTAGGAAGTGTTTCTAGTCTTCTCAGGGCCTATGGCTCATGTAGCAGGCCTGACTGCTAAGGTGTAAGGAGAGACAGGAATTAGTCTACTAATGACCTGTACGGTTCATTAAGGGGACATCAGATGCTAGAACTGCTATAATCCTATACCGAGAGGGAAGATAGTGATGGTCAGATAAACTAAAATAAGGGAAGAAAATTGAAAATACCTAATAGCTTTAGGAAGCTAAAGGAAAGTAAGTAACTTGATTTAATTAAATTGGTGACTTAATTAAAATCAATTTAGCTGAACGGGTACATTCAAGCTAAACAAAGGTTAAAAAAAAAAATTAAATAAAATCCAAGCGAGGTAGACCAAAGTCAGAATAAATTAACACAGTTAAAACCCAAGTATGTGAGGAGGGCCAACCTAACTGAGTCTAAACAGAAGGTGATAGCACAAACAGGGGGTGGAACCAAGAGAAAGGGGGAGAGAGAGGAGAGGAGTGGCTTGAACATTACACTTTACACTCACACATGTCTAAATGTTAGTCGGATGCTAACAGCTAACAGTTGAGGTAAAGGGCTTATCTTAAATGCCTGTATGGGTGCTAAAGAGTTAGCCTTGGCTACACTCAGTTCTACTCAGTTTACACAAGGGTCTGTGATGTGTATGCTGTTATCAGATTGAACCGGAAGAGGCTGCTCTCAACTTCCGGGGTGAGACGTTGCTAAGAGACCGATGCATGTTCACAACAATGAACAAGCTGAGCAGAACTTGTGCTGCTGTGAAACAGACATGGGAATCTTACACGCAGTCAGTTATGACTTTTTGCATACAACTTCATTCACAAATCAGATCAGCACATTCACTTCACAGACAATGGCAAATTCCTAGTTAGCTAAGCTAGAATTACACCATTAATTCGCTATTCATTTGCATAATCTTCATGATTACAATGATATGCGATAGTTACAAGAAGGCCTTAATTCGGAGAAATGAGGAACATCGCTCAAATCACCATTACAATAACAATACTGTAGCAAGATTTCTTCGTCGCTCAGTTTTAATATCAATGCAAGTGGGATTTCTTCGCCATGCAGATTATTTAATGCCGCTAATCTGAAATTTCCTTGTCAGACAAGACTTATGCATTTAAAGCTAAAAGTGGGGATTTCTTCGCCCAAATTTAGATGAATTTATTAAATTATGTTGGCTGCTAATCTGAGATTTCTTCGTCAGAGAAGACTTACTTCCACATTTAAAGCTAAAAGTGGGGATTTCTTCGCCCAAATTTAGATTAATTCATTCTGGTACCATTTATACGGGCTGCTAAACTGAGATTTCTTCGTCAGAGAAGGCTTACGCTCTACTAACAACAGAAATTAGGATTTCTTCGCTAATATCAGGTTAGTTTCTTATCGTACGATTTAAAGATGTGTTATAGCATTGAACAAGTTTCTACTGCTCGTGGTAGGGCACATTCAAGCTATAGTCTATCTGATGTTATCAGAAGCTGCATGTGTAAGACGTTAATAAAATTTATGGGACAAACACAAAAGTTTGATATTGAATTCTGCTTGCAAATAATGTTTAAACGATTGCCACCGTTCTCCACCATTCCAGGCTGGGTGTGAGGTGTCCATGGTAACCAGGGGCCTGGTGGGCCATTGGAGACGTCCCGGCAGACAGTGTTGTGGATTGGGCGAGGGGGTCTGTGATTATTTGTTAATTTAATGAATCATTGATTTAGCGAATCAAATGAACCATTGTGTGTCTGATTGGCCCAAACGCTACAGCAGCGACACAATTGTGAATTTGTTTCAAACTATTTTTGAGGAAATCAGGCAATAGTGTTATAGTCAGACAATGTAAGTCATTAACTGTTGTATTAAATCAATATCTCATTTACAAACTCCCTTAAAAATCATTAAAAGCTGTCTCATCTTAGTTCATTCAGATCTCACAAAGTTCCATTATAATCAATGAAGCTCTCTACACTGCACAATGAATCTCTTATTTACACTCTCTCCACATTTTGTTTATGAAAGGATTCATGAGATGTCTGTAATACATTACTCAACGTTGCAAAACACGTAGAAACCTTCGAAGCTCCCCTCAGCAAAAACACACATGCTGATCGGGTCAGTCGCACTGGTGCCCCTAAATTTTCGGCCGCAAATATGATTGAAATGGTCACACTGTAAAGCCCTGTTACTAATTTGGTTTGATCCTGTCACCACTTAAGTGATTTAAAAACACTTGTCTGTTAATTTAGTGTTACGTCCTCAGACGTACATTATTATTAGGGGCAAGCACCGAAGGTGTGATCCGTTGGCGTTCTTCTTCTTCTTCTTCCGTTTCTTCTGCTCTTGAGTCTGTGGCAGCCCATAGAACCGCTTGCAGGAAAGTTGTAAAATTTGGCACACTGATAGAGGACAGTCTCATCATTAACCATAGCAAATTTGGAGTCTCTAATTCAAACTCTCTAGCGCCACCACTTGTCCAAATTTTCACTCATGTTTATGCTTATGCTTTTTTATAACTTTTGAACCGTAAGGCACAGAATCAAAATTCTGTGCCAAAATTTTTGTTTCTATAAATTTTTTTTGATAAAACCTACTTTTTCGAACTCGTCCTAGACGGTTTGCCTGATTTTCACCAAAATTGGCTCAGATCATCTTCAGACCATGCTGGCAAAAAGTTATGGAATTCAAGTTGATTAGTCGAACCGTTGTTGAATAACGTGTGAACGAATTCTACAAAAAGCGCCAAAAATGGATGTGAAGCTATATCTCCGCAATGGTTTGGCGTATTGAGACCAAACTTGGCGTGTATTATAACAAGCATGACCTGAGGCTACCTGCAGTGTTTCGGCACAGTGCCATCTAGTGGTCAGGAGATATTGAAAATGGCTATTTTTGCTTATAACTTCTCAATAGTTTGGTCAAAACTAAAACCATCACAAAACTGGTCTCTTTAGATTTGGTATATCATGCCGAGTCGAACCATACCCAATTTTCCCATGTCAGCCATTTTGGGTGTCGGCCATATTGAATTTTTTCCAAAAATGCTATATTTTATGAATGCGCTGACGTATAGTTACGAAACTCGGTATGTGTCTTCGGCGCCACCTTGTGGCCAAAAGTTATAAAAATGCTAATAACTTCTGCTTACATTAGCCTAGTGTAATGAAACTCAATACTCTGGGTCAACCCGAGAACATAAATACCAATTATACCACAGTTGGCCAAACTTCCTTTCCGCCATTTTGAGTAATGTACAAAACCTACTTTTTCAAACTCCTCCGTTTGTCCGATTTTCACCAAACTTGACTCAAATCATCTTCAGACTGTGCTTACTTAAAGTTATGGATTTCTAGTTGATAGACAAAACCGTTATCGTACAGCGCCACTACATATTTGTGGCATGATGCCAAAATAACTCTGAGGCTTTTTCTCTGTAAAGTGACATAATGACACCAGACTTTGTGTGTGTCATTGTCACTTCACACAGAACATGTCACATCAATTTGAAACCAAGACCACCTGTTGGTCAAAAGTGATAAGCCATTAAATTTTATTACTATTGGTTGTATTTATGATTTTTCAGCCATTTCAACTGATATTATCCTAAAATGGCTTTAGTTACTCATTGTTGAGGTCGGTCTGTTGCTCCTTGCCGTGCTTAACTCCTCATTCTGCCTCTTTTGTGCTTGGCCCCGCAATTGCTGCTTGCAGCTATATTTTGTATTTATTTTTGCATTCATGTCTGACGTTTTTGTCGTATTGCGTGCTGTACATTGTGCGCAGTTTCTCTCTCTCAGTCTCTCTCTCTCCTTCTGGCGGCGCTTGATTGGGACCAGCTGCAGGAGATTACCTTGTGTGCGGGAACATTTGAGTGCTAGGAAGCAGAGCAGTGTTGGAGAGCTTCTGTTGAGAGCGTTTCGTGAAGCTCTGTCGTTTCGTCCTCTGTCTCCTGCTACAGACAACTTTTTTTGGACTGTATAGTGTTGCGAATAACGTTGTTGTGGACGTAGTGTCGAATCTCTGTGTGAGTAATGCCGGTGTTGTGCCGATTTTCGACCCCTGCCAAATTATTACCCCCTCTCGTTGAAATCCCTACCTGATTGCCTAATCCTAATCCTAACCCCTCCCCCGCACCTAACCCTAAACCTACCAATACTAGGGGGGTAGTAATCTGGCGGGGGTCAGAATTCGGCATAACACCGGGATCACACTACGGGATTTTTATAATCCTAACCGATTATGAAATCTGGTTGCAGCGCACACATAAGGAGAATCTTCGCAGATTATTTTACCTGAAATCTTAAACATGCACACACTGCAAAATTTGAAAACTGTGGCGCATCACACACTACAAGATATTATTAAGATTACCATGAAGGAGGGAGCGCCTCACGTGATCTTACGCAACAGATCTTCATTTCAGCAACTAATGTTTACAACTGTTGGTTAGCATGCTAGCAGCTTTATGCACTAAATATGTGCAAAACTGAGACAATTTCACTCCAGAGCTTTCCTTGCTCCATGTGGTTGTGGTATGTTTTCAACATATTATACCGACAGTGTTACTACAAAAACATGAGAAGCCGTTTCCTCCATCTCCACTATCCAATGGACCGTTCAGCAGCTGTTTTGCGTCGTGCACTGGCTGTTGTGAAAGTACTGATGTAATCATAGCCATGACCATCCTGATTTAAAATCCTGAATATCAAACATGTTTGATATGATCGGGGCAGCCCCAATTTGTGTGAGAGGAGATCGGGACCGATCGAGGTGCTCGACAAGATTTTTGCTCCGATTCTCGGGAGGGCAAAATCGGGCTAAAAAACCTGTAGTGTGAGCCCAGCTGTAAGTCTATAGATTGAACATAATTAGTTTCCCCTGTAACCTGCAACTAATAGATTTCAGTTTATAAGCAATTCCTTTCCTCATTGTTTGTTTTAATTATTCGTTATTTGTAAATAATCTATCTTTTTTTTTTTTGGGTGAGCTTCGTTTTCTTCTGGTTTTGGCTAGTTAGGGAGTATTTCTTTTGAGAACTTTGTTTTGATAGGTAATTTGGTTCTAAACCCTTAGTTAGGGCCCGAGCCCTAAAAGGGCGAAGGCCCTATTGTTTTTCTAAGGATTATTAGGGCCCGAGCACCGATGGTGTGAGGACCCTATTGGAATTGCTCCGTTTATTATTATTATTAGGGCCCGAAGCCCTGAAAGGGCGAAGGCCCTATTGTTTTTCTAAGGATTATTATTAGGGCCCGAGCACTGCAGTGCGAGGACCCTATTGGAATTGCTCTGTTTATTCTTCTTCTTCTTCTTCTTCTTCTTCTTCTTCTTCTTCTTCAAAGTAAAAAGTCTTTTTGAGGGCCTAAACATGCTCGAAAACTCATGAAACTTTGCACACGCATCAGTCCTGGTGAAAATTTACATCTGATATGGTTTTCAGAAGTGGGTGTGGCAAAATGGCTCGATAGCGCCACCTATAAAATTTCAACTCATGCATACAATGTCCAATCTGACCCAAACTTAATATTCAACATGCTACAAACATAGTAAAGCATGCTAGCAACACTTAGCTAAAATGCTAAAGCATGCTAATAATACAATGAAACAGGAAGTTACTGTAACTCAGGCATACAATATCCAATATGCCCCAAGCTTAACATGTTTGATAAAGAGTCCTGGCCTGAACACATGCCCATGCCCATATTCAGTTATAGTCATAGCTCCACCTGCTGACAACAGGAAGTGAGATGTTGCACTCTGTAATGAACGCAACATTTTAGAAATATCAACAAGTGTTAAATAGGGTAGCAACATGCTAGAAACATGCTATAACATGTTATTAATGCAATGAAACGGGAAGCTACAGTAACTCAGGCATACAATGTCCAATCTGCCCCAAACTTAACAGGTTTGATAAGAGTCCTGGTCTGAACACATTTACATAACAATATTCAATTATAGTCATAGCGCCACCTACTGTCAACAGGAAGTGATGTTTAACACTGTGATACACTATTAGCAACACACAAAAATAAGCCAGTGAGTGCTAAACTTGCTAAAAACACACTCAAACATGCTAGCAACACTTACTAAGTGCTAAAGCATCTTGTTAAAGCCATGAAACAGGAAGTTGTTGCAATTCCTGCAAACAATGTCCAATCTTCCCCAAACTTCACATGTTTGATAAGAGTCCTAGCCTGAAGATATCTACATGCTCATATTCAGTTAAAGTCATAGCGCCACCTGCTGGCAACCGGAAGTGACATGTTTAACACTGTGATGGTCTATTAAAAGCACAGCAAAATATGCCATATTGTGCTAAATATGCTAGACACACTTTCTAAGTGCTAATGCATCCTATTAATGCCATGAAACAGGAAGTTGTTGTAACTCAGCCATACAATGTCCGATCTGCCCCAAACTTCATATGTTCGATAAGAGTCCTGGCCTGAACACATCTAAAGGCCAATATTCCATTACAATTATAGCGCCACCAGCTGGCAACAGGAAATGACTTGTCTTACACTAACTCAAGCATACCATGTTCAATCTGCACCAAACTTCATATGTTTGATAAAAGCGCTGACCTGAAGCCGTCTACATGCCAATATTCAGTTATAGGCATAGCGCCACCAGCTGGCAGCATGAAGTTTGGCACATCTAAATGACTTTGATATATTCCTCCTAAATTTACTATGTTAAAAGCATAGTGCCCACCGTTCGCTGTTTCCCTAAAGCCACCGGTCGGCGGTGAGCCCGGGTGCGAGGGCCCGTTCATCGCTGCTTGCAGCTTTAATTATTATTATTATTTTTTTTTTCAATGTTTTTGGTGGTTTTGGGGCCCTTAACATGCTCAAAAACTCTTGAAAATTGGCACACACATTGGAATCTGCGGCCATTAGGACGTCGCAGAGACTGGGACCCGGGCGTGGCACAGAGGCTCTACGGCGCCCCCTGCAACACAGTCAGAAAACTTGATGTATAGCTCACACATACTTGCACGTATTCATATGAAACTCAGTACACATATAGATCTCATTGAGCCGAACAACTTTCACACTCATGTCAAAGGCTCCACCCAACAGGAAGTGAGCTATTCAAGGCTGTTTAAAAGGCGCATGCTCTGGAATTTGATATACTCCTCTGAGGCCTTTATTCCGACGGCAGCCAAACTCGGTCAGCATGATCTCAAGACATTGGGGATGCAAAATTGCCAGGGGATTTTTGATATCTCGAACGGTTTGGCTGTGGCGAGGCGACGAAATTATGGCGAAAAATGAGAAACAGGAAATGGCTAATAACTATTGCACACATTGTCTGATTCTGATGAAACTTCAGGAGTTTGTTCGTTGTATGATGCCAATCACATAGATGTGACTATTGAGAGTAAAAGTTATAGCGCCACCAACTGGCAGCAGGAAGTGTGTCGTTTTCAAAATGCTTTTAAATCAGCCTCTTAATTTTACTCGATTTGCTTCAAACTTCATCAGAATAATGTCAAAACACGGCCGATGAGAATCTGTAAAGGGGTCGTTGATATATTAAATTCTGTTGCCATGGCAACGTGTCAAACTTTAACATTTGTTTCCTGTGTTTTTGGGGCACTTAATAAGCTTAGATTTTCATGAAACTCAACACACACATCAGTATTAATGACAGTTAGACACTGGCAAAGGCTCATAAATGGGGGTGGAGGAGGCGCTCTATAGCGCCACCTTTTGTCAAAAGTTGGGGGGTTAGTTTTAGCTACAGACACCAAACTTGGTATGTATATTTTTCTCATCAAGCCGGACAACTTTCTAATTTACACCTATTAGCTGCGACCAACAGGAAGTCTGCTATTTTGATTTGAATGTGGATTTTTGGAAAAATCAGGCTATAAACAAATTCATACTCCTCCAAGCAGGAATGAGTAGTTCACACCAAACTTTGTAAACATGATGCCAACATACTGAAGATGTTAAATTGCAAGCGGATTTGGGATATCTTGAACGGTTGATTTATAGTGATTTTTTGAAATTAGCAGAAAAAACATAACCATAATATTGAAATGCAGCATCCAAACACTTAAAAAAAATTTTCATACATAGAACTAGTCATTCTGAGAAATAAATGCTTAGTTCCATCGATATAAAATAATCAACAAAAAACAGAAAATTAAAAAACTATTAAACATCTGCTCTCACTCTAACTCTCTCACTCTAACTCTGTGTCGGGGGATGGGCTTAAGTCTGTGTATGTGTGTGTGTAAGTCTGACTGAGGTAGTTGAGTGGCTGTGTGTGTGTGACAGAGAGAGAGAGAGAGCATTTAAAACGCATTATCCTAACTCTTCACAACTTTTTACATATGAAAAACAAGTCATTCTAAGGAAATGTGTTTATCATGTTTTCAGAGGCTGCAAAAACATTTGAAATATCACACTTGTAAACTAGCTGATGAAGACTGTAATACCAAGAATGAACACAAGATGACCTCATAGGATAAGGAATCTTTTCAACTCTAATCCTATCTCATTCTCATTGTGTCAGAATGACTTAAAAGCATTTTGATTTTAACCCTTTCATTGCTGTGACACTTCAATCCAAACTGGTACAGGGATACTGTTAATGCATGTGCCCGCTGGGCACCGTTTTTCTGATGGCACCAGGGTTGCGGATGCGCTGGCGGCGAGGGCCCATCATCGCTGCTTGCAGCTATATTTTTCCTTTTGTTTTTGTGTTTTTTTTTTTTGTTTATTTATTTATTTTTTTTGGCCTGGATCCCCAAGCTCACATATAAGCACAACGAGAGTGTTTTAAAGCCGCGTCTGTCAGCGGATCAGTCTATATGCAGATGTATTAGGGAACCGCTGACACACGCAGCTTTAAAACACTCTCTTTATGCTTATATGTGAGCACTCGGTGAGGAGCGTGAAGCGCTTATCATTGTAGCCAATCACAGTCATATCTGTTGAGCGCGTGAACACTATGGCCAATCAGCGATGTTTAAAAATCTGCTCAAATGTGAGCGGGAAATGGACGTTTTTAAAATTTCAGTACCGAAAGTACCGAACCCGGTACCTTTTGACAACCCTACTAATTACAGAAATATGCACACATAAATAGTAATGTTTGTCCCATCGTTGTTTTTTACAAACACCAGATTTGTCTAAACGGTGATAGTGACATGAAAAATTATTAGCGAAACTGTCGTCATTACTAACTACTATTAGCAAATGCTGTGAGAGAACTTTCAACAATTCCGGGCGCTTGCTAACAAAATATGAACTGTGTCATGCGATAAACGTTCATTTGAAAGTAAATATTATTATCATATTAAAATAGCATGGGTGTAAGTGCTGCAAACATGCATGCTGCTCACCTTCTCCATTCAGCCCGGAAGAGAAGAGGGACAAGACTGCGCCTTCAGTTTAAACAGTTCGGTTATGTCGTGACTTCCCAGGGCATATTTCAATACAATATTTCACTGTAATAATACTGGTTAATGCTGTGAAATCCTTGATTTTTTCACTGTGTTCCTGTGATATTACAGACCTTGTTGTGATATAACAGCAGGTTTTAGATTGCAAGATTTTACTGTAAAATAAGAGTTAAATGCTGTAAAATCCAAGGATACTGTAGTTTTTACAGGTATTCATTGGGATATTACAGGTAAACTTAATTACAACAAGTTACTGTAAAATAATACTGTTAATTATTGTGAAATGCTGGTAATTTCTAACAGTGTACAAGAAAATGAACTGAAGCGGAGGGGATAGAGAACTTGCCTCAAACGGCTTGCCTAAAGTGATCTAATATAATGTCCAACTGCATAACGTCCAGATGCAAATAATTTAGGAGACTATGAATAAAATGGACTTTGTACTTTGTGGTACGATTTTTTTCATAAAGTCATCTGTGGGCACAAAACCCTGTATGTTGGCAGGTGTAGACAGACGCTTATAAGTTTGCTGCTAAATATTTTACAGCCTTGCGTGTTTAAAATCCAACAACAGTTGAGGTAATTGTGTGTGGGTAAGGGTTGGGAGCAGTTAGGGTGGAGCACTTGTATCTCTTTAAATCATAGTGTGCCCTCAACTCCGGCCCCTTTGCTTGATGCCAGAGCGCTAGTGATCATATCTCCAGTATTTTAATCATAAATCAGTTAGTCAATAAAAATTAGCAGTTAGTCTACAAAAATGCCTGCTGAGTTTGAACTTTGTCCTGGAAGAAAAATCGGGGGCACCAACCCCTGTTTTATCATCGCTGAGATTGGACAGAACCATCAAGGAGACATAGAAATCGCCAAAAAAATGATCCGAATGGCCAAGGTAAAGATCTGAAATCTGATACTGTATTGATAACAGCTCTTTTTTTATGTTTGAAAACACAGGGGAAAAAACACCACAGCTGCATTAAAAGGGGAAATATAAGTGAGAATAGTGGGATTTTTGTTTCTATAATTATTTATTTAATTTTTCTTTGTGCTTTGTCAGTCAGTTAACAGTACCTAAAAGAACAATTTTCTTAGTGTGAAGAACATCTTAAAAATCTAAAGGTTTTTTCTTTTTTTCACTTTAAAGAATCGGTAACGCTTTAGATTACAACCCGCAAAGAACTACGTAAGTAAACTGAATTTACGGTGTATGTTTCTGCAATTATAGTGTACCTATAAAGAACGTACATGTAGGTATAAGGGAACAATATGTTATATTTGGGTAATAAGGGGATAACAAACCAGATATTCAACCTGCAAAGAACTACATAAGTATACTGAATTTACGGTGTACGTTTCTGTAATTATAGTGTACCTATTCGTACGTATGTGTAGGTATAAGAGAACAATAGGCTATTTTACGTTTTGGTAATTCGGGGGTAACAACCAGATATGCAACCTGCAAAGAACTGCGCAAGTAAACTGAAGTTACAGTGTATGTTTCGTATTTATATTGTACCTACGTGTAAGTATAAGGGAGCAATATGTTACGTTTGGGTAATAACGGGGTAGCAAACAGATATACAAATAATTTATAATGGAATTACTTAAAAAGTTAACAGGTACCTATTCTATTAAATCGTAAGTTTGGTGTATCTATACGTAAGCTTTTTAAAATTACTGGGAAAATATACTCTTGTTCCATGTAGTTACAGGGTAATTGTGCGGGCTGTAAATTAAAGTGGCGATTGTTCCCCTCTTGTTCAACGAAGTTACAGGGTAGGTTCAATACATAAACACACAATCTGAAAATATATCTAAAAATATTTTTTATAGTCGCTAATCCCACTTCTACCTCTAAACCTAACGTTAACTATGACTGAACAGTAATAAAAATATAAAAAACAGGAAAGTGCAATCACAATCATTTATTTATTGCAAAAATGTCAACAGCCATACAAAAAAGTAATCCAAATAACGATGCGTTTGCAGCCGCAGTCCTCTCTGGCGGAATACAGTAGGTTTGAGGTGCAGTAGGATGAGAGCAGAATTTAAATTGTTAATCGCTGAAAATATTATCCAGATTATTGTCTTGATCCACTCCTCGAAGGCGCCCGCGCGTCATTCCAACACATCTCACCAGAAACACGGCATGTCGTAATCTGTGACGAATGCAGGCGAGAGCCAATGAACGTCCGATTTTCCTGTCGCAAAATGCACTTTAGCACGGGTTTATGGCTGTTGCTGCTGGACTCGCTGCTAGAGATGGAGATGAAGATCGCCGGACAAAGCCTTGAATTTGGTTCTGGTCCTCGCAAATCGTATGGATTCTGAAGATCTGGGTTACAGCACACAAATAAAATTGTTTAATTTGTAATTATGATGCGTGTTCGGTGTATTTTATGGTTCTATTGTTAGTCACAGCATGTTAGAGAAAACGCCTTTGTGTTCCACCACGGCAAACGAAGTGAATATTACATGAAACGATTGCAGAAATATTATTTATTTTAAGGGTTTAACGTGTAGTCATGATAACATTATGTAGACCTATTCTTGGAAACGAGCTGGCAACAGAAATCACACAGAACAGAATGAAATGTTATAATTTCATATTAAGTAAACGTTAAATGTTTAGATGATGTAAACATGTCAGTATTGTACATTTAGTGTCTGTAAAAATGTAAATAAATGTACATTTTGTGGAACCACATTTTACGTCGCGTTGTTATATGTATTGCGTTGTTATATTGTATACCTACCCTGTAACTTCTTTGAACAAGAGGGGAACAATCGCCACTTTAATTTACAGCCCGCAGAGGGCACACTTACCCTGTAACTACATGGAACAAGAGTATATTTTCCCAGTAATTTTAAAAAGCTTACGTATAGATACACCAAACTTACGATTTAATAGAATAGGTACCTGTTAAGTTTTTTAAATTAATCCATTATAAATTATTTGTAGGATATCTGTTTGCTACCCCCTTATTACCCAAACGTAACCTATTGTTTCCTTATACTTACACGTAGGCACAATATAAATACGAAACATTCACCGTAACTTTAGTTTACTTACGCAGTTCTGTGCAGGTTGTATATCTGGTTGTTACTCTCTATTACCAAAACGTAACATATTGTTCCCGTATACCTACATGTACGTTCTTTAATAGGTACACTATAATTACAGAAACGTACACCGTAAATTCAGTATACTTATGTAGTTCTTTGCAGGTTGAATATCTGGTTTGTTATCCCCTTATTACCCAAATATAACATATTGTTCCTGTATACCTACATGTACGTTCTTTATAGGTACACTATAATTACAGAAACATACACCGTAAATTCAGTTTACTTACGTAGTTCTTTGCGGGTTGTAATCTAAAGCGTTACCAAAGAATCTTTTGTTGGATTGAAAGTTTTTATGGATGTTAAAGGTTCTTAATAGAACCATCAATTCTCTTTTTCCAGGCCAGGGTTTCTAAATTGCCTAAAATGCTCTGGTTTTGACTTTGTTTTCCTATGCTGAATGAACAAGAAGCAATAAGCAGTTTGACCAATAGCGTGCAGGCATTGTATGTAATCGACCAATGGTGGGAAAGTGGGATATTTTACAGAAAATAGCCAATAATGTAAAACCTATATGTGACCCTGGACCACAAAACCAGTCTTAAGTCGCTGGGGTATATTTGTAAAAATAGCCAAAAATACATTGTATGGGTCAAAATGATTGATTTTTGTTTTATGCCAAAAATCATTAGAATATTAAGTAAAGATCATCTTCCATGAAGATATTTGGTAAAATTCCTACTGTAAATATATCAAAACTTAATTTTTGATTAGTAATATGCATTGCTAAGAACTTCATTTGACAACTTTAAAGGTGATTCTTTCAATATTTTGATTTTTTTGCACCCTCAAATTCCAGATTTTCAAATAGTTGTATCTTGGCCAAATATTGGTCTATTATAGCAAACCATACATCAATGGAAAGCTTATTTATTCAGCTTTCAGATGATTTATAAATCTTAATTTGGACAAATTGACCCTTATGACTGGTTTTGTGGTCCAGGGTCACATATGTATAAGAGGACTTTAAAGAGCAAAAACAAAGCCAAAATCTAGGCATTTTAGGGAATTTGTCTGGGAAAAACAGGAGAAAGTATGATAACCCTAATCACCAAATTCACCTCTACTTTTCCTTTTGTCTCCTTGCAGGACTGTGGAGCTGATTGTGCCAAGTTTCAAAAGAGCGAAATTGAACATAGATTCACCAAACAAGCTCTAGAGCGTCCCTACACGTCCCCTCATGCCTGGGGACCGACCTACGGGGCTCATAAGCACCATCTGGAGTTCAGTCACCAGCAATACAAAGAACTGCAGCAGTTTGCCAATGACATTGGCATCTTCTTTACAGCATCAGGGATGGATGAGGTGAACAAATAAAGAACATTTCTAATATGTAGCAAGAAAATACTTAAATGTCCCCTGAAGACAAAGTAGACTGTAATGCATCTCTTAACTGTTTCTCTCCCTACCTCGGTCAGATGGCTGTAGAATTTCTTCATGAAATCAATGTGCCGTTTTTCAAAGTTGCCTCAGCGGACACAAACAACATCCCCTACCTGGAGAAAACCGCCAAAAAGGGTAAAACTCACTGAACTTGACATCCATTTGACATGCAAAGTCCTTTTTAGAAGCAGTGGTTACACACACATATTTGTATTTATATTGAATTGTGATAGCAGCAGAACTGAGAACTGAATGTCAGTAGCTTCCCATGTGCATTTGAAGTCTGTCTGATGTACCAGAAAAATTATGTATTGATGGTGCTGATTGGTCAGAGAGCAGAGAGGATGAAACCTAGAAATCCTGGTGTGGATTTTCTGGATTTGCATTCCTACCATGGATGACTGTGTATTTAAAGTCTGCAGAGAAAGCAATCAATGTATTAATGACTAAAACATTGATTTTCACCCAGAAGCAGGCATGTTTTGAAACAAACATTTTGGCTTGTTTTTGTAGGTCGTCCCATGGTGATATCAAGCGGAATGCAGACGATGGAAACCATGCGCTGCGTGTACCAAACTGTCAAGAAGCACAATCCCAATTTCACTTTCCTGCAGTGCACCAGTGCTTATCCACTGCCACTAGAGCATGTCAACCTCAGCCTGATCCCTGTAAGACAAGCCACTTTAATCTAGTTAACTGTGTAAATTACTGGCCAAAATATTACATAATAAAGCGTTTTTATTATTATTGTTTAACCTCTGATGAGGAGAAAAATTAGCATCAACATTAATTACATTTCCAATTTTGCACAACTTTTATATGCTAAATTACGAAAATGCTTGAAAGCTTTTTTTTGTAAAAATTTAATTATTCATTGTAGGTTAAGAGTTAATAACTGCTTAAATTAGTTATTTGAAATGAATGTTTCTCATTATAAACAGGCAACATTCTTATTTAGTTTCAGATGAAGTACTAAAATAACTAAAACTAGAATAGAATAGAATAGAAATATTATATAACAAAGCTTTTCTTTTAATTTCACCTCTGTTGAGAAAAATGTGCATGAATGTGATTAATTACATTTTCAATTTTGCAAACTTTTTATATGCTAAATATATAAATGCTTGAATACTTCTTTGCAAAAATTAATTATTCATTGTAAGTTAAGTATTAATAATTGCTTAAATTAGTTATTTGAAATGAACATTTTTCATTTTAAAAGGAAACAACTCATTTAGTTAAGTAATAAAACAACTATAATATAATGTAATATAATATAAATTAAAACATAAGAACTATATAAATATCCGATTCTCATCTTATTTTTGATATACTAAATTTAGATTCAGGGCTGTCGAACGATTAATCGCATCCAAAATAAGAGTTTGTTAACATACTAAATGTGTGTGTACTCTGTATATTTATTATGTGTGTATATATATGTATGTGTGTATATGTATATACTTGTATATTATTTAGATTATATATAAATGTAAATATTTTATTTATAAATCGAAAATATTTTCCTTAATATATATGTGTGTGTGTGTATACACAGTAAACACACACATATAGCATGTAAACAAAGTTTTATTTTGGATGCGATTAATCATTTGACCTAGTTAGATTAGTCAATAATATTGACTAATATGGGATAATGACTAAATTCAAAGAATATTTTAATTAAAAACTATGACTAAAAAGCCCCGCTGACCTTGTGTGAGTATTTCGATAGCAAGAATTATATTTAATTAGTAGTTTGGAATCTTTCTGTTTCCCTTTACCTAAATCAGGAGTTCCAGAAGAAGTTTCCGGACATTCCCATCGGATATTCTGGACATGAGACGGGCATCCATGTGTCTGTGGCTGCTGTGGTACTCGGGGCGAAGGTCCTGGAGCGTCACGTGACCTTGGATAAGAGCTGGAAAGGCAGTGACCACTCAGCCTCACTGGAGCCAGCCGAGCTGGCGGAGCTGGTCAGAGCCATCAGGATGGTTGAGATGGCAATGGGCTCACCAGTCAAACAGATGCTGCCCTGTGAGGCTTCCTGTCACAGCAAGGTCAGATACAATGCTTATTTTGATAGATACAGCAATAGGTGGCTTTTCAAATGTATTTAAATCACTGTTTATGTCCTTTCCTGCAGTTGGGTAAGTCGGTAGTGGCCCGGAAACCATTGAAGAAGGGCGAGATATTAGCTCTCGACCTGTTGACAGTAAAAGTGGCTGAACCACATGGTGTGAGTCCAGAGAACATCTTCAAACTGGTTGGCAAGAAAATCACGGTGGACCTGGAAAAAGATGCCACTATCATTGATACCATGATAGAAGGTTAATGATTATACACTCCATAACTAAAGTGACAATGAAGGGGTTTTATCACGCTATTAATAATTATCAGTAACAGTATGTAATATATTCACATATTGAGGTTTATTCACATATATTGTTGATTCCACTTCCACTTCTGATGTTTCCGATGTTTCTTTGAGTGCCAAACTAAAAGACTTGACATGATAAAATGTCAAAATGATCTGCATGTTCTTGCTTGCTGATGAAAACAAGATCACGAGGAAGATGCTACATGGCAAATCAAACATATCAAGTATTGGTGTTTATCCTGCTTTAACCATAGGTAGCAATATTAGGGAGGTTGTTTGTGAAAACAATAGGCCAAAAGGTTATATGTTTACTTTAGTTAAACTAAACAAAAGGGTATATAAGCAGAGAAGCATCATCATTTCTTTTTGTCACACATTCTGCAGAACTGAATGCTATATTGTCTGACCTTCTTGCAAGAATAAAATTTGAAAAGACTCTGCCTCCGACCGTGTACTTTATTTAAGAAGGAAAAAAATCTACACATAAAACAAATACATACAAGATAAAACGCCAGTATTACAAAATCTAACATTAAAAAGTGTATACATCACTCGTAACATTGTCCAACAGCGACACCAGCAGGTAAAGTTACAGCGGGGAGTCCAGCCTTGAGCCCATGGAGTTTTTGGTGGGTAATTGAGAATGAATGAGGGGAAATCACCTAAGAGGAGGCGATATGATTGGATATGACTGGTTATGGTCGGCTTTGATTGGTTCATGCGATAAATCCCGCCTCTTGTGCATGCGCGAATCAGTCTAAATGAACAATATGGCGTTAATAGGAGGACTAGGACTAATTTAAAAAGTAAGTAAACAACTCACACACTCAGATATAACCGCTTTATTACGTCAAAATAAGACATAAAATGTCATTTAAACGTGCGAGTAATCAGCTTGGTGAAATTTAAAGTAAATCTCAGTGTGACCAATATCCCTTGTCAAAAAATCCTATAGGATTCCAATGGGAAACCTGTACAGGATTCTAATAAGAATTTCTATCATATTTTGGAACCATTCCCAGGGATGGGCAGTATTTTAGATAAATGTATTTAAAATACGTATTTGAAATACAAAATACTATTTTGTATTTTGTATTGTAAAGCCTTTGGGAAAAATCTAGTGTAATTTGTATTTAAATACATTTAAGATGAGTATTTTGTATTTTCAAAATACATAAAATACTTTGTGCCAATCAACCTCTTTATCAGGGTGCTGATTTAGTTCAGACACATCCCTCCCCGAACCTTAACACTCATGCACGTGAGCTGCCTGTAGCAGAGTCAGCATTGGATCAGCAACTTTTCTCAGTTTTCTGCATTAAGGTAAGGGTGTCATCATGATCAATTCCTTGTTGATTAAAGTTAAAATGGTGCATCATTCAGATTTGTCTTCAGTAAACATGAAAGAATAAAAAAGCACCGACACGTGTAGGAGAAAAAGAGCCTTAGCTGCCTGTTAGCCAATCAGTTTTGATAGGTTTTTTTTTAATTACTGCATGTTAGGGCTGGGGGATATGACAGAACTTTATATATCTTAGGCAGCGATGATATAAAGTGTGAATCGATTAAACTTTTCAAAATTGTTTACATAGGCCTAGGTCATTTAGAGCAAATAAATCCTTGCAGTGTTTAGTGGGGCAGCAGGAATTATTGGAACGTTGGGGTGGATGAAGAAGCATGAATGAATGAATGAATAATATAGTGTGATGTTCTTGGTTCAGTTGTACTTTGCTGTTTAAAGCGCGAAATGAGATTCATATTTACACTTGCACGTTTGCCAGGTAAAGTTGTTTTTTTTTTTTGTGCGCACACTCCGTGACAGAGTGGAATAACGACAATGTGCCTTGTTATATAATTATGTAAATCGGAGGGGCAACTCGGTAATTGTTCTCCACACCAAAATAATCAAATAATCCCGTTAAATGCAGTATTTGAATTTGTAACTTGTGATTTTAGAAAAAAAAAAAAAAACATTAATCTGTGTAACACTAAATTGTATTTTTTTTTAATTCATTAAACATTTTCTTTTAATTAACGAATGTATGAAACATGGACCATTACTTTATTCAATATTTCTGCTATGCAGGCTCATTTAGTAAATTTTAGCATTTTACAAACATGGTGCTTAATGAAAATGCCATTTCCATGCCATGTAACATTTCCGAATTGTGATTATGTTCCCCCATCTATGCAAATGATTGATGTAGAGACAAAAGAAGGTTAATCACTGTCTGTCACCATCACTTTAATGTAGTGATTGTGTGCATTTGTTATGACACTGATGCATGATGCACAACTCTTCAGCTTTTAGATTTATTCTTCAAAAAAAAAATATATATATATATATATATATATATTATAATTTTTTATAAACTTTCTAACTGTATATAGGAGCAAACTTTACATGAAATAAATATAAAAGTTGCTATGCTTAAAAAGTATTGTACAACCTGCAAAAAAAAAAAAAGAAATTCAGTTAGTTTTTGACGTGGTTTTAAAACTTGCTGCGAAGTAAAAATAATATTTTGGTCATATTGCCCATCCCTGCTCTTTGCTCACCACAAGGAATAGCCTGCATTGTAACCTGGTCAGAAGTAAGTATATAAATGGCTGCTATTTTTCACTACATAAGTTTATTTGTGATTAGCAGCAAGGAACCAAGCACTAAAGAAAGAAAGAAAGAAAGAGAGAGGGAGATTATGGTGACAGAATGACAGAGAGAGCAGAGTTCTTGTTACTGAGTTGAAGTCATGATGGTGATAAAACGTAATAAAAGATGTTTGGGGAAAAAAAATTAGTTTTGTTTTTCCTAGGGGAAGGGAAGATCATTTCTAAACAGTAGTACATCTAAATGTTTTTGTTTTGCATTCAGAATATGTCCAGATATATTTCAGCCTAATAGGGATGCCTGCACTTGATGGCCAATTTCACATGTATTTTGGGTATTTTAAAAATACAAAATACTGTATTTGTATTTAAATACATTTTTTTACACAGTATTTTGTATTTGTATTTAAATACATTTTTCCACTCAGTATTTTGTATTTTTATTTTAAATACATTTCTATGTATTTATGCCCATCTCTGACCATTCCTATAGGATTCTGATAGGAAGAGTCTTATAGGACAAGACATTAATATTCTGTAGGACCATTCCTATAGGATTTTAATGGGATCCAATTAGGCAGCTGGTCATATCTATATGGGAATTCTTTATAGATAGTACTTGCAGTTTGCTTAAACTCACCCTGATATAGACATTGTACATTGTATGTTGCACAACCTGCAATAACATTGTAAACAACATAGGTGATTTGTGCAGCACATAGCATTGCAAAACATTTCTAAAGCTCTAATAATGGATTGATCTCACACACACACACAAAATAATAATAATAATAATAATAATAATAATAGTAATAATAATAATAATAATAATAATAATAATATGTGTAACTTTTTTCCTTCACAGGCAAAATAATAACTTGTTCTCAAGGCAAATCAAAATCACATCATAACACAGAACACTAAAATATTAAACAATATAAATTTAATAAAGTTCAATTTGTCTGAAATAAACTTTGTTTATGTGTAATGTAAAGAGAGGGAGAAAAAAAACCATCTAATTCAGTTCAGAAAAAAAAAAAAAGTAGGAAGAAGATCGTATCCAATCTATTTCAAATGAAGCAATCACTCCTAATGCTCTGTATAAAGTAAAGGTTCCCAGTCCACACAACAGGTCCATACGCTGATGAAGAGATGAAATTCACAATTGGAGTTGGCTCGCCATCGCCATCTTAACTCTCTTGTTACGCAAGTCTTCTCCATACACACACACATTTCACGGAAGAATCTTTGTCCATGTCAAACTTTTTGACTGGAACCTGACCTGGACAGGCCATAAGAACATCATAGTACTCCACAAATAATGAAAAGGCAGCAGCTATTTTCACTTGTAAGTAGCCTCTGGCAACAAGGCGAGCTATTTGCACTTAGTGTAAATAACGTTAGACACTACGTAATTAAACTAACGCTATACAAAACCATCAACGTTGTTTTGTAAAACAGCTCAAACAGCTCAAAATGGTGGCAGAACAGGCATTTTGTACTCTACAATGAAATTTCATTATACAGAGCATACATCAATATTTCAGTTACGCAG
Organism: Labeo catla; assembly: GCA_012976165.1. NCBI lineage: Eukaryota > Metazoa > Chordata > Actinopteri > Cypriniformes > Cyprinidae > Labeo > Labeo catla. The sequence goes on from VONZ01000612.1 coordinate 389,236, forward strand.
ATTCATAGCTTTTGACGTACGGCAGACTTTTATGCTAATCAGCAGAAACAGTCAAACAAGTTCAACAACTCACCGACAGATGTCGTTCACCCAAAAGTTGTTCGTATAGGATGCAGACCAGATAAGCGTTACCAGTATTTCTTCCTTGGTAGTGTCTTACAGCCAACTTTTAACGAGTTAAATAACGTTAATCACTCAGCTTCTTCTGTCGTTGACCGTTACTGTTCATATATGCGCGCTACAGTTGCACGCGCACTACATTCGGATTTCTTAAAGGGGAAGCCTCAGGACAATACCCTATATAGATGTTTGTGTTTCTGTGGATTCTTAGTCACATATAATACACTTAAACTTATTCGTACATTATAAAATATCATATTTATTATCTTCGTCTTACTGTAATATTATGGATTTCAGTGTTTATATTTGTGTTTTCATATATGCAGCATTTTTATTGTGTACAAGTACACACACACACACACACACAATTAAAAAGTAATTGAATAACAGAATCAAATAAGATAATACAGCGCAAAGTGAAATTCCATTTAAAAATCACAAATTCCAATAAGATTCCATGAATCAATAAAAAGTCAGGAGAAATTAAAATCCCATTAAAAATAAAAATACAAAATCCTACAGGACAAAGTAAAATTCAATTAAAATAAATCAGAATGTGTAATAAGATTCTAAATTCTTATTGGACAAAGTGAAATTCCATTAAAATAAATCTGAATGTTAAATAGGATTTTAGGATCGAATAAAATCTTACAGGACAAAGTGAAATTCCATTAAAATAAATCAGAATGTCCAATAAGATTCTAAAATCCTACAGGACAAAGTGAAATTCCATTAAAATAAATCAGAATGTCCAATAAGATTCTAAAATCCAGTAGGATAAAGTGAAATTCCATTAAAATAAATCAGAATGTCCAATAAGATTCTAAAATCCTATAGGACAAAGTGAAATTCCATTAAAATAAATCAGAATGTCCAATAAGATTCTAAAATCCAATAGGACAAAGTAAAAATTCCATTAAAATAAATCAGATTGTCCAATAGGATTTTAAGAATCCAGTAAGATCCTAAAGGATAAACTAAAAATCCAATAGGATTTTTTTACAAGGGATTACCGAGTTTTGATGACTGCCGATCCGAAAAATTCAAAAATAGTTTAAAATTAACTGTTAAAAAAGAATAGCTGAGCGTAAATTAAAATATATTGTTTAAATTGTTACTGCCTAGAGTTTTTATTTTGGAATAAATGTCATATGCTTTAGTCATCATAATTAGCCATTATTAAACTAGTCTTAAATGTGACCCTGGACCACAAAACCTAAGTCTTAAGCAGCACGGCTATATTTGTAGCAATGGCCAAAAATGTGTGGTATGGGTCAAAATGATCGATTTTTCTTTTATGCCAAAAATCATTACGATATTAAGTAAAGATCATGAAGATATGTTGTACGAATGTATTTTTTCTCAATATTTTGATTTCTTTCTTTCTTTCTTCTTTTTTCCAGATATTCAAATGATTGTATCTCAGACAAATTTTGTCTTATTCTAGCAAATCATACATCAATGGAAAACTTATTTATTCAGCTTTTATATTATGCATTGTGCATATTAAAATGGACCCTTATGGCTGGCTTTGTGGTTCAGGGTCACAAATGTTTCAATGAGGGAATGATTTTTTTTACATTATTATTGACATCAGCAATATATAAAGATGACGTCTTCTATTGATTTCTGTCTAATGTTGTGTGCTCCTGTCAAGTAAAATCTCTGTCTCAGTTGATTTCAACTCAACTTTGTGAATGCAGAGAAGGTCTTCATTAAACGTGATAGGTCTATTATTATGTAGTGTGTATGTAAATATGGGTTTATTGTGCAATGAAAAACGTGTTTTTGTTTCACACAAACTAAATGTATGTGTGACAGTCCTTCTACTTAACGAGAAGAACTCTACAGCTACTGCTGGTTATATTTGTATCACGCCGTGGACTCGAGCCATTTTGTGTCTCTGTATCAACTGTAGAGAAAACAAAACACTGGAGGAAAGTATACTTTAGAATCTTTAAAGCCGCTTCACGCAAACTGTATCTCTCGGCTGCATGAAACAAACCGGCGCTAATGTAAAGATAATGACGATCCTTTATATTGAACTTGCGCGTGTACAATTCCTCTATTGATTCCCAAACTATGCACGCTCTCGGGGCTTTGATCTCTAGTATTTTTGCGTGAAATTTCAATATATTTGCATAGTTGTCCAAATTAATGTTCTGTGAGTGTTTCATAATGCATGCTCACCCATAAAGGATAATCTTGTGAGGCTCAGTGGTGTTTATGCACATATAGCATCAGCGCGCTCTGACGAAGGAACTGTTGTTAATTGATCACGTCTTCGATGAACTGCCTTGATCGATGTGTTTCAACAGATTTAGAATGTATTTGCTGCATTTTTCATTTGTATGTTTATTTTTTTAATGGATACAAACAGTAGATATTCAGTCAGTTCAGTTCAAAGGGACAGGTTTAGTGAGTGGTCTTTTGGCATCTCCCTGTTGTCCTGTTTGGCAGATTCACTTATTTAAGAAAAAGTACTCTGAAGTTGTAAAGAATGTCTGAATTAAAGAATTCAGGTGCTTCTGTATATGTAAATATATTATTTTAAAAAGTTAAAATTGAGCAGAGGGTTTTCTTTTAAGTTACAAAGTATAGCTTTAATTTAAAGTTTGTTTGAATTTTGAGGGTTTTTTTTAAACATACAGTAGAAGAATAAAAAGGCAAAACGGATATTTTGGTTAATAAAAAAGCAACTGCTTAGTAAAATAATTCACTTCGAACTTGAAACATTACACGGTAGTGACACCTGCTGGTCAAAACGGTGTAAATGCAATGAGAACACAGACCATATCTGTATTCACCTTTTTCCTTCTGTAGGAGTGGGCGCGGCCATATGTACATTTTATGAATCTGGCTTCCGGTCTCATCCGTGTCCAGCTTTGGTTTTGCTGCTTGATATTGCAAATTGGTGTATCTTATCATATTATTTTAATGTATTATCTTAATTATATGCACACTGCTTTGTAGTGAAAACAGTTTTAACGTTTACTGCACATTGTTATTCTTCTCTGTATTTCTCTATAGCGGCTGATGAACCAGAAGTCTCAGGCCTACTCATCTTAATTGTTATTATGTGATTTATGTATTGATTGTAAATAAATAAATAAATAAATGTCGTGCTTGCACTTTCAATGGCAGAGAATCATGATTTTCCCTTTTTTTTTTTATGTGGCATTAAACCCTGCCATCTAGAAGAACTGACAGGGCATGGTTTGATCTTCGGCTGACCAATCAGCAGAAAGGGGCGTTTCGTTCCGCCCACGTGTAGAAATCGAATATTCAAGCTGTTTATTCATTTTTCCACCCCTGAACGAAAAACGAAAAATCAAGCTGAATTCTTGTTTTTCGCTTTTCTGGAAAAAATGAAAAAAAAAAAAAAAAAACGAGAAAGGAAAAAGCCGTTTTCTCAGGTTTCTTCTTTCAATATTAAATAAAAAAAACGAATGGACGAATGATACACGGATGTCTAGTGCTTTTCATCTACTGCAAGATTTACAGCAAGTTATTTTTCTGTTTATTTATGTATTTATTTTGTCACAGTGTTTTTGATGTCTCATGAGTGTTCACTGGGCAGGGAAGTGCAAGCATTTAAGAATACCTGTAATAACTAGATTGAAAAGTTTGAAAGACAAATTTATGCTGGCTTGTCTTAAAGCACAGGTGTCAAATCTAGACACTAGACTGTCTAGACTGTCTTAAAGTCTTGCTTAAAAAAACAAATAGTTTGGTCAGTTAGATGTTCTAGATCAGTGGCTTTCAAACCAGTCCTGAAAGCACCCCTGCCCTGCACATTTTGTATGTCTCCCTCATCTAACACACCTGATTCAACTCATCAGCTTGTTAGTAGAAACTACACAACATGAATTGAGTGTGTCTGATAAGGGAGACATACAAAATGTGCAGGGCAGGGATGCTTCTAGGACCGGTTTAAAAAAAACACTGTTCTAGATGTTTGCTAAAGTGTTGCTAGTTGGTTGCTAGGAAATTACGGCTGGTTGCTAGGCTCTTGCTTGATAGTGTGTTGTGGGTGATTACAAACATTCCCACCGCTGTTAATAAAAGAAAATCAAACATTGTTTTCATAATTGATCCAGTTTCAGTACTTTGATATTAGTGTATTTCATTCTAATGTTAGGAAATTCAAAAGTAGCCTATGTAATTTTAATAGAACTGCATGTCTTCTTTAGTGATACAAGCTCAGAAACATGTATAACCTGTTGAAGCCTTTTATACTTGGTGCCATGATGGATATTGAAATGTTGTTAGTTATTTTTCATTTTAAACAGTAGATCAGGGGTGGCGACCATCGGTCCTGGAGAGCCGCATATGGAGTGAATTTTGTGCCAATATTCATCAAACAAATCCAGCGTTTTGCAAATAAACACAATCTGCTTTGCAAAGAAAAAAACATGACTTTCAAACTAACGCAAAGTGATTCGCAAATACAAAACACTATTTGAGAGGAAATGCAGTGGTATGGAGAAATATATGTATTGTGTGTTACAACTGTGCGACTCAGTTGTCATTTTGAGGAAATGGCTTAATTTTTCTCACAAGTGTGTGCAGTTAGATTTTTTCAAATGCAATTGAGTAACTTTTTTCCAAAAAACAGCAGATGGCGCTGTCGGTCAATTTATGCTAGTCTCCCGAGACCCAAACACCTGTTTACCTTTACAGGGGAATACAGCAGACCACCATGAGTGGGGGACATGTGAGTTTCTTTTTTACTATGTCTTTAATTAACCATGTCTATTTGTGAACACAACTGTGTATGTCAGACTATAAATCCCCAAAAACTACGCATGGGGGCTTTCTTTGGTGTTGCCACCCCTCGTAGACCCCATGCCACCACTTTGCCACCCTAAAAATTATTTTTTAGATCCGCTCCTATCTTTAAAGTGAATTTTACATAAAATGTTGCTATTTTAATAAGCCCAGTTATATACAAATATTACTAAATTAGCCAATTCCATTAGCCATATACCATAAATCCTCAAATACTACACACTACTAGCGTAAAAATATTATTAAAACGTGTTATCATGTGAGACGAAAAACAACATGATTATGTTACAAAGTCTCGGATCTCTGGAACTCCATTGTTACTACCCTATTTTAAACTTTTAGACTAGGCCAACATGAAGTTTGTTCACAAACTTTTACCTCATGTACTGTATTTATATGATTATCAGTCATTACATCATATTATCTGTGTTTTTGTCCCGGTTTTCCTCTTCTTTTCTTCCTTTTTTCTTCCCTGGGCACCAGAGGGCTTCTGTCTTTTTAATATATTGATAATTCATTAGTGAAGTGAACATCTATCACTATGCATAGTATGCACACCCATGGATGATTCATTTTCCACTCAAGTTGAGTCTGGGGTGTGTAATATACCGTATATCTTCTGCAATAATATGGTAAGTGTTGTTGTAGTGATGTGTGATCTGACATTATCAACAGTGTTGGGAAGGTTACTTTGGAAATGTAATAGGTTAAAGATTACAAGTTACTTGATTTAAAATGTAATAAGTAGTGTAACTTTTCAATTACTTTATTAAGTAATGTAACTTTTTACTTTTAATTACTTTTCTGACATTATCAACAGTGTTGGGAAGGTTACTTTGGAAATGTAATAGGTTAAAGATTACAAGTTACTTGATTTAAAATGTAATAAGTAGTGTAACTTTTCAATTACTTTATTAAGTAATGTAACTTTTTACTTTTAATTACTTTTTGATTACTTTTCTAAATTTCTAATGTTTTCAACTGTTAATCATTTTGAAACATTTAAACCAGACAGAGTTAACCTTACAGTAGCACTTAACACTAATTGCTGTCAGACTTTCAAAATCCTTTATCACTTGAATTAAGATTATAATAAGTAAGGGATAATATACATCTTTATTTTGCGATAACAACTGGCTGAATGTACATTATCTCACTTATTACACAGCTGCTTGATAGATTATTTAGATGTTTTGTGTCAAAATTATTAGACACGAAACACTGATCTGAGTTGAAATATTTGAACGCAAAGCTTCCATGAAGAAATCAGTTGCTAGCAAACGGCAAGTTCAAACTAGACATTTTAGGGATACAGTGCAGTCATACCACTTTTCTTACACAACATTTCACCACATAAATAATTAAGTAGTAGTACTAGTTTGTTAGTTATCTTATAATCCATTACAGTGTACAAAAAAAAAAATGGCAGCAGCTGCGTTTGTATGAAACAAAAGAGCGAGTCCACGATACCAGGATGACAGTATTAGGAAATTGTCTACATAATATTGAATTAAGATTTAATATTTCATTAGCTAACCAAACGCAAAGCTTCCACCAAGAAAAACTATCAAGCATATAGCACTGACTTAAGTTGCTCCGAATGAGTCTGAGTTAATAGTTTTTACCAGTTGTTATCGGGGAATAACATACCTTGGAATGTCATGACTGACCAATCAGAATCAAGCATTCCACAGGGCCGTGTAATCATTTAATTTAAAGCACAGCCACCACAAATTAAAAATTTTTAACTTTTTATGCCTTTTGTTGTGATATGATTGTAGAGAGATGACAGGAAAGAGGGGAGCAGGATCAGCAAAGGGCCTCAAGATGGGAATCGAACTCAGGTCACCGTGAGCGCAGTTGCGCTATATGTCGGCACACTAACCACGAGGCTATTGGCACCAACGCACCAAATTCAGACTTAACAGCTCTTATTTACTTTGAGATCATTGTGAGGTTAAATACAGATTTGAAATCATAACAAGAAATAGTTTAATAGCTATGATGCTGTGTTTTAAATCAAATGTTTGCATAGTTATGACAGAAAACACTAGCAACAATGCCTTGGAAAAAACAATCATAAAAAATAAAGTTTATGCATAAACTTAAATAGGAAATAAAACAGTTATCAAATAAGCATGTGTCCTATTCTGTGTCCTAAACTCCTGAAACATTTGTGTCTCATTTTAGAGCAGTCAATGCAATTTATGAAAGAAGTCAATTGAATCTGTAAGTGGGGGTGGGTGTGTGAAATAAATTCAGATGTAATCCCCTTTGTAATCACTGGCATTTTTCAAAAGTAACTGTAATTTAATTACACTTTTTTTTTTTTCTCAGTAACTGTAAATAATTACAATTACATTTATTTTGTAATTAAATTACGTAATTCTGTTACATGTAACTAGTTACTCCCCAACACTGATTATCAAGTAGGCTATATAACCAAATCACACACAGAGTGCGTGCACGTTGATTTATTAGTCTGTTCAAACTTCATTGTAAATTGTAAATGGCAAAAATGCTTCTGTATGCTTTATTTATATAATTTAATGTAGTTAACTTAATCATTATTACACAAACAGTACAGTTTTTCTGCAGATATCAGCATAGCACATTTAATAATCATTTCATACAAGTTTGGTAAAGCAATTAGTGACTTACATTTTGAACATAATATTACTTGTTTTTGCTCAATTTTGCCAACGGAAATTGTTCCAAAAAAAGATCACAGGACTATTTTGCGTCTCTGAGCAATGGACGGTGTTTACTTAGTGAATGAATCAACTTTTTGAATTAATGGGTTGATAAAAATGATTCAGTGATTCACTCAACACAGTAAAATGCTTTGTTCTTGAATGAACCAGTCGTTTGAATGAATTGGTTGAATCTCAATGACTCATTAACAGCCACTTGCTGCCACCTACTGGTGGTCTTAAATGATTTCAAATATCAGCATTCAACGTTTTATGTTAAAAACTAAACATTAGGCCTATTTATGCATTTGTAACTGCAGTTTAAATGCATCCATGTCCCTTTTAGATACATTAAACTGTGTAAATACACTAAATGCTATTTCAGATGCAGATTCCGGAAACGTTTTCTTATGTTGGAATGAAAGACACTAAGTACCAGATAAAAGGCTTCTTATTCTTACCCAAAAATACAAAAGGGAAGAAAGAGTTAAAACTGAAAACAATCTTGCTGCTCAAGCAGTGTATAAACATTTTATATCTATATCTATCCATCTATCTGTCTATCTATCTATGCTTCTTTTCCATTTTGCATTTACTTGTATCTTTAGATCAATACTTAAGTACACTTAAGATGAAAAAAATAAAAAAAAATTCTTGTACTTAATTACAATAAATATCACATACTTTAAGACTTTTACTCAAGTAACATTCTAAACGGTGACTTCAAATTCTATCATGAATATAAAGTTATAACCAATAATAGGCTAATAATAGTAGTAGTAATAATAATAATAATAATAATAATTATAATAAAAGAAAAAAAGACGATCAATTAATGGACTTATAAGACTGTGGGCTGGATAAAAATGTTTTCTTGTAGGCCTATTTTATCTGATGCACTTTATGTAACATTTATTCATGATAAACTTCTTTTGAATACGGTCTACATCGCGTATAGACAGCATTGCCTAAGGGCGCAAGTCTCACATAGCAGTGAAACATATAAACATTTTTTTCAAGAGCAATTTTTGAAAGGGACACAAATAATACAGTTAAAATTGTGCTTGTAATGATGGATGTGTGTACACAGCATGTGTACATAGCATGGAGACAGTGTTTAAATATGAGTTCAGTTCATAGTGTCACGTTGTTCCAAGGATAAGACCAAAGACAGATATTAGGTGCAAACTAATTTTTGCACCTAAATTTTTGCAGTTTTATTGACAATAGTGAAATATTGGAGTGCAGATATAGATTGAGCAGAAAGATGCTTATCTGAAAGTTCTTGTGTGGTTTTGAGTGAAGTCCAGAGTTCGTGGGGTAAACACAGCAATGAATCCAACGAGTAGCAAGGGTGAGTCCGGGGAGGAGAAAACGCAGAGAGGTCTGGAGCAAACATTCGGGTGTGAATGGTAGACCAGACGATGAGGTACTGATTGCCGGGGGTTTATATAGGGCAGTGCTAAGTGGGAATAGGTGATGGCAGTCAGTACTCCGGTGACTGGGAACGGGTGTGCTGTCACGTAGATGGTGGGGGTGGCTGTGGTAAATGCTTGTCATTACACCCTCGTCCAGGGCCGTCTCCCGACGCCCTAACACGGCGTTGAGGGCGACCTCGACCACAAGGGGCAGGACGGTCAGGATGGCTCTGATGGAACTGGAGCAGGAGACCTGGGTCGAGTACGTCCTTCCTAGCGACCCAGGATCGTTCCTCCGGTCCATACCCCTCCCAGTCGACGAGGTATTCCAGGCGACCTCCTCGACGCTGTGAGTCCAGGATCTCATTGACTGAGTAGATTGAAGGTTAGTCCAGGACTTTAGGAGGAGGGGGTTCCACTTCAGTTCCAAAGGAGTCTGTGGCAGAAGGCGAGAATGGTTTGAGGAGTGACACATGGAAAGTGGGGTGAATACGGTACCTGGGTGGGAGCTGAAGTTGGTATGTCACATCATTGATCTGTCTCAGGATTTTAAACGGACCAATGTAGCGGGACTCAGCTTACGGCAGGGTAGCCGAAGGCGCAGGTCGCGGGTGGACAACCAGACCTGGTCCCCAGGTTGGTATTGGGGGGCCTCCCTCCTTCTGGTGTCGGTGAACCTCTTATGGCGACGGAGTGCTCTTTGGAGCTGATGGTGAGCTGAGTCCCACACTCTCTCACTTGCTCGGAACCAGTAGTCAACAGCTGGAACATTTGAGGGTTCCTCCGTCCAGGGAAACAGCGGAGGCTGAAAACAGAGTACGCACTGGAATGGTGTTAAGCCGGTGGTATCTTGGCGTAGGGAGTTCTGTGCGTACTCGGCCCACGGGAGGAACCTGCTCCAGCTGTATTGATCATCCTGACAGTATGACCGGAGGTAACGTCCGAGCTCCTGGATCTTCCTCTTAGTCTGGCCGTTAGTCTGTGGGTGATAACCAGAGAAAAGATTAACAGAGATACCGAGAAGTTTGAAGAATGCTTTCCATACGTGGGAAATGAATTGAGGACCCCGGTCCGAGACAGTCTCTTCAGGCAACCAAAAATGACGAAAGACATGCTGGAACAGATATTCGGCTGTTTCCATGGCTGTAGGGAGGCCCTTTAACAGGATAAGTTTGCAGGATTTGGAAAATCTCTCCACAGTCACAAGTATGCACGTGTTACCTTCTGAGTTGGGTAGATCGGTGACGAAGTCTACTCCGATATGGGACCAGGGCCTGGTAGTGGTACCAGTTTTCCTGTAGGTAGATGACATGGAGTGTTAGACATGGCACAGACTGAGCAACTCTGGACCTGGTGATATCACAGTGCCTACTGGGCCACCAGTACCAAGCCTGAAGGAGCGAGAGGATCCGTTTGCTGCCTGGATGTCTAGAGCACGAAAGTATTGCAGGTTCTTGTGATCTGTGATGATGGTAAACTTGTGTGTCGCACCCTCCAGTCAATGACGCCACTCCTCCAGGGCTAACTTGATGGCCAGCAGCTCGCGATTATCAACATCGTAGTTCTGCTCCGCCGGGGATAGTTTGCGAGAGAAGTAAGCACAGGGATGGAGGAGCTGAGGATTACCGACCACTTGAGACAGCACCGCTCCTACTCCGGTGGTGGAAGCATCAACCTCAACCGTGAAAGTGAGGTCCAGGTCAGGGTGGCGTAATAAAGGAGCGGTGCAGAAGATGTTCTTGAGTCGTTGAAACACTTCGTGGGCTTACCCCTCAGGAGGGAGGTCAGAGGAGCGGTGATCATGCTGTAGTTCTGAATGAACCGACGATAGAAGTTAGAGAATCCTAGGAATCTTTGCAGCTCCTTCACAGTATTGGGTGTGGGCCATTCCTGTATGGCTTGGATCTTCCCCTGGTCCATCTGTACATCTTCTACGTTGATCACATAACCCAGGAACTGGACAGAGGATTGATGGAACTCACATTTCTCCAATTTTAGGTAGAGACGATGTTCTCGCAGTTTTTGAAGGACCTGCCGGACGTGCTGGCTATGGTCGGCCAAGTTCCAGGAGTAGATGAGAATGTTGTCAATGTAGACAACGACAAACCGATGGAGAAACTCCCAGAACACCTTATTCATAAACGTTTGGAAGACAGAGGGACTGATGGAGAGACCGTACGGCATGACCCGGTATTCATAGGGCCCAGTTGGTGTGATAAGGGCCCACTCGTCTCCCGCCTGAATACGAATGAGGTTGTATGCACTCCGCAGCAGCTCGATGGCACAGTCCCATGGCTGATGAGGGGGTAGTTGAGTGGCTGCCTGTTTACTAAAAACATCCTGGAATGCCCTGTACTCCGCTGGTATTTCCGGGATCACCTTGGGTTCGGGGCTTTCAATTCTGGTGGATGCTATGGACACTGAGATAGAACGTAGGAGAGGGAAGTTAGTCAGACACTTATCGTAACATTGCTTATTCCATCGAATGATATCACAGGGATCCCAGCGGAGTTCGGGGGTGTGTAGGTGGAGCCACAGGTGTCCCAGGATGACGCAGACGGTGGAGCCCTCCAGTACCAGAAATTGTAAATCCTCCTTGTGAAACAGTCCTACTTGCAAAGTGATGAGTGGTGATGAATACCAGATCTTTCCACACCCCAGTGGTTTTCCCTGAATGGTCCTTATGGCGTATTCATGGCAGTGTCGTTGACAGGTAAGTTAGAGTTATGGATGGCTGGCAGGCGGGCTAGACTCTAACCCGATGGTGTCGTCATATAGCGCCATGGCGGTGCATATCTCTGGGTTAAGTCCTTGATGGTAAGCACTGAGGAGCGCCATCTCATTCCATCCGCTAGCCGCCGCCAGCGTGCGGAAGTGGATGGTGTATTCCTGAACCGAAGAAGAACCTTGACTGAGGTGAAACAGCTGATCAGAAGTGGTTAGTGTACCGGCAGCCGTACTGAAAACTTCAGAAAAATTAGTGGTAAACTGTTCATAAGAGTTGATAATGTTGTTGTTAGTGTTCCAAACAGCCTTTGCCCATTGGAGGGCCTTACCGGACATGAGGGAGATAAGAAAAGCGACCTTGGAGCTTTCGGTGGGGAAACGTTGTGGTTGCCTGGTAACCTAAAACACTGTCTAATACTTGATGACTGTTCTGTTAATTCTTTGTCATCAGTTAGGAACCTAGGTGTGCTATTTGATGGAAATCTTTCCTTTGAAAACCACATCTCTAGTATTTGCAAAACTGCATTTTTCCATCTCAAAAATGTATCTAAACTACGACCTATGCTCTCAATGTCAAATGCTGAAACATTAATTCACGCGTTTATGACCTCAAGGTTAGATTATTGTAATGCTTTATTGGGTGGTTGTTCTGCTCGCTTAATAAACAAACTCCAGCTGGTCCAAAATGCAGCAGCTAGAGTTCTTACTAGAACCAGAAAGTATGATCATATTAGCCCGGTTCTGTCTACACTGCACTGGCTCCCTATTAAACATTGTATAGATTTTAAAATCTTGCTAATTACTTACAAAGCCCTGAATGGTTTAGCTCCTCAGTACCTGAGCGAGCTCTTATCACATTATAGTCCCTCACGTCCGCTGCGTTCTCAAAACTCTGGCAATTTGATAATACCTAGAATATCAAAATCAACCGCGGGCGGCAGATCATTTTCTTATCTAGCGCCCAAACTCTGGAACAATCTACCCAACACTGTTCGGGACGCAGACACACTCTGTCAGTTTAAATCTAGATTAAAGACCCATCTCTTTAACCTTGCTTACACATAACACGTCAACATATTCCTATAATTCAAATCCGTTAAAGGATTGTTAGGCTGCATTAATTAGGTCAACTGGAACCGGGAACACTTCCCATAACACCCGATGTACTCAGTGCATCGTCAGAAGAATGGCATCTACGCTAATATTAGTCTGTTTCTTTCTTATTCCGAGGTCACCTTAACCACCAGATCCAGTCCGTATCCAGATCAGATGGTCACTGCAGTCCCCCGGATCCAGTCCGTACCCAGCCCAGACGGTGGATCAGCACCTAGAGAGGACCTCTACAGCACTGAATGTCAGCGGAGACCACATCAACTAGATGAGCCCCAGAGACGGATCCCCAGTGAAGACCTCGTCACCTAGACGGCCGTCAGCACAAGACCACGGGAACCAGATGAGTCCACTGCTTCTGGCCAAAGGAGAACTGGCCCCCCGACTTGGAGCTAAACTCTGCAGGGACACCGGCCCTCCAGGACCGAGTTTGCCCAGGTCTGGTTTAGGGGATAATGAGTGCAGCAACTGACAGCGCTTTCTTACGTTTGACAATAAATTGACATTAAATAACACCGTTTGACAATTTTCAAATAATAAAACTAGTAAAATGCAAAATAAAAAAAAATAATAAATAAAGTTAATTTACGCCGTTTAGGGGTTAATGAGTGCCACAACTAATGCCGTTTTCTGCCATTTAAAGCACCGTGAATAATGCCCTTTGACAATTTTCAAAACAGAAAACTAGTAATATGCAAAATGAATAAACTAATTTAAATTAAATTACGCCATTTTGACAATTTTGAAATAAAAAATCTAGTCATATGGAAAATAATAAAAAAAATTTTGATGGATTTGTGTCTGTAGTCAATTTCTCATGGGATTGCTGTCTTGGATAGTGGTGGTGGATAACGTTGGGTGGTGAGTGCTGTCCCATCACACCATATCTATGGGAATGAGCCAAGGCATCAGGTGGTGTGACTGTCTCACAGCCCAACGTTCACCTGAAGCACTCTTACCATAGCGAGACGCTGCTCTAAATTCTCGCACTGTCAGTGAGAGATCAGTAGTGAGGCATCGCTCGGTGGGTGACGGATGGTGTCAAAGACAGCTTCTCGTGAGATTGTTGACTACAAAAATAATTTTGTAGTTTAAGGGATAATGAGCGCCACAACTGACTGCGTTTTCTGCAGTTTAAAACACCGTAAATAACACCGATTGACAATTTACAAATAAAGAAACTAGTTAAATACAAAATAAAAAAATAAAAATAATTATTTAAGTTACGCCGTTTAGGGGATAATGAGCGCTGCAACTGGCGTCAATTTCTGTTGTTTAAAATGCCGTAAATAACGCCGTTTGACAGTTTAAAAAAAGAAAAAGAAAAAAGCTAGTAAAATGCAAAAGAAAAAAATAAATCAATTTAAGTTACACCATTTAGGGCAGGCCTGGGCAGACTCGGTCCTGGAGGGCCGGTGTCCCTGCAGAGTTTAGCTTCAACCCTGATTAAACTCACCTGAACAAGCTAATCAGTGTCTTCAGGTTTACTAGAAAGTTACAAACAGGTGAGTTTTATCAGGGTTGGAGCTAAACTCTGCAGGGACACCGGCCCTCCAGGACTGAGTTTGCCCAGGTCTGGTTTAGGGGATAATGAGTGCAGCAACTGACGGCACTTTCTGCAGTTAAAAACACCGTAAATAATGCTGTTTGACAATTTTCAGGTGAAGGCTTGCAATGCCCTATAAGTGTAAGGGCCCACTCCACAAACATGCAACTTTTCACTTTACAAGATGTTAAATGATAGAGTGGAGTCGTGTAAATTACTTACGGATTATTTTGATGTTTTTATTAGCTGTTTGAACTCTCAATCTGGCGGCACCCATTCACTGCAGAGGATCCATTGGAGGGCAAGTGATATAATGCTAAATTTCTACAAATCTGTTGTGTTGAAGAGACAAGCTTATCTACAATCTGGACGGCTTGCAAGGTGAGTAAATTTTCAGTTTTTTTTTATATCAATCAGCTGTAATCACATTCAAATACACAGGCTGTATTTGGAACGCCTGTCATTCATGAAGTCCTACTCCTTGGCCGGATGTTCATTGAATGGCTAATTCAATTATGCTGTCAGCTTCCAAGAAGGATGTAGAGAATCTTGGCCACTTTTAGACATTTTACCACCCATTCCACAGAATACTGTAGATTTTAAATTGGCATGCTTTATATATGATGCAAGATCACTAACTAATTTTGCAAATAGTTGCATAGATTTGCATCAGAAAAATCTGTAGTGGAAAGGGATTGTGGGCTCCAAAAGCTTCGAAATGTTTCAAAAATTCCCTGGAAATTGTGATTTTAGACACATTTAAACATATGAGATATACACAACCAGTCGAAAGTTTTTGAACAGTAAGATTTTTAATGTTTTTAAAGAAGTCTCATCTGCTTACAAAGCCTGCATTTATTTTATCCAAATTACAGCAAAACAGTTTTGAAATATTTTTAATATTTGAAATAACTGTTTTCGATTTGTATATTTTAAAAATCTGATTATTCCTTTGATCAAAGCTAAATTTTCATCATTACTCCAGTCTTCAGTGTCACATGATCCTTTAGAAATCATTCTAATATGCTGATTTGCTGTTCAAGAAACATTTATTATTATTATCAATATTTAAAACATTTGAGTACTTTTTTTTCAGGATTCTTTGATGAATAGAAAGAGCCAACAATCAGCATTTATCTGAAATAAAAAGCTTTTATAACCTTATACACTATACCATTTAAAAGCTTGGAGTCAGTATTTTTTTTAGGAGAAGAAATAATGGGAATTAATTATTTTCTTTAGCAAGGATGCTTTAAATTAATCAAAAGAGATGATAAAGACATTTGTAATGTTACAAAAGATTTCTATTTCAGATAAATGCTGTTCTTCCGAACTTTCTATTCCAAGCCACCTGAAAAAAATTATGCTCAGCTGTTTTTAACATAATAATAATAATGATAATAATAATAAATGTTTTTTGAGCAGCAAATCAGAATATTACAATGCTTTCTGAAGGATCATGTGACTCGAGTAATGATGCTAAAAATGTAGCTTTGAAATCACAAGAATGAATTACATTTGAAAATATGTTCAAATAGAAAACGGTTATTTTAAATAGTAAAAATATTTCAGAATTTTACTGTTTTTGCTGTACTTTGGATCAAATAAATGCAGGCTTGGTGAACAGAAGACACTTCTGTAAAAAACATTTAAAAATCTTACGGTTCAAAAACTTATGACTAGTAGTGTACAGTTTTATATATATTGCGATTTTATTTTATTAGGATTCTGCTTGTTTTTTTCTCCTAATTAGCTTTTTTTATATTGATATCTAATGGCTAAATGCTGCTTTAACATGTTTTGTAGAGTGCTGAAGAATATGGCCTGATATGGATCACCTCAGATTTAATATCTATGGCGACTGTCATCGGCATCTTCATTTTTCAGAAGTAAGTGCATCTCTTTTATGTCCTTCAAGTTGTTTCTTAATGCTTTTTAATACTGGAAGCTATTTTGCTGTGTCAGTAGTGGCTTTAATCTTCAATATGACTATTTCTGTGCTCGCACACATTTGCACGAAAACAGTCCTTGGCGTTAATGTTAGGTTGTTTTGTAGTTAGCACGCTTGCTATATCTCTGCTGGGCGGCCGGGCGCTTTTCAACTGATGACTCTGCTCTTTTCTTCTTGGCAATCTCTACTTTCCGTTTTCCATTTTCTTATGTCTTATTAGTTACTGGTATGGCAATAAAATCAAGCTATCAATCTAACATCTAAAAGCTTTATCTTTATTTTATTTTATTTTATTTTTTTTTTTTTTTTTCAAATTTGATCAGATTTCACAAGACTTCAGGTAGCTGGTCCGTGTACGGTCCGTGTAACGGTTTGCAGTTCTTTGTTCAATTTGCACCATCAAAATTAACCAGATAAAATTTGGCTTCAGACTTTCATTTTCCGTTTTTTTTTTTTTTTCAAATACCTCACAAACGAATAATTGTCTCTCTGTTTAATTTTCTAGTCTACGGTCTATGCATCCCTGCCTCTACTGAATTATTTTTATCCATGGTGGGGATAAAAACATCCTGCGAACCTGCTTCTAAGTCCCGATCTAAAACAAATGATTCGCAATACGGGCTTTGAAGTCCCGTTTGAATCAAATGATTCGCGATACGCGCTTTAAAGTCCCGTTTGAATCAAATGATTCGCGATACGCGCTTTAAAATTCCCGTTTTAAATCAAATGATTCGCGATACGCGCTTTAAAGTCCCATTTGAATCAAATGATTCGCGATACAACTCATCCATCTTTTTGCCTTCTTGTATGAAGTGTGTCCACCCCCAGTCGCTGGCAGTGACTCAGATTGCGTAGCTTCTTCTGTCAAGAGCGCGCACCGCCACCTACTGTTCTTAATCTATTGTTAATCTATGTTTATTCTGGGTCACAGCCCTGCAGTGTTTATCTTAAACCCTAGTTAAACACACCTGAAAAGAACAGAGACAGTGCTGAAGGTCAGCTAGATCTTCAAATATAAATTAAAATGCATCTAACATGAGCATACATAAAAATGAGAAGTGTGTTTATAGAACATAAGGCACTTGCATTGGTAATTACACACACAAAATATCGAATAAGAAGTAGAGATCACAGTCCTCTAATGGTTTAACAAATAAAAGGAGAACAAATATGAGCACAGGTGTCATTTATAAGGCCTGTATCCTATTTGGCATGAGATTGGGTGGGTGGATGGACTAAAAGGGCTTAGCACTTGCTCTGAGGATGCAGCACAGAAACAAAAAAAACTTTCAAATAACACCTGATTCAGCTATGAATCAGAATATTATTTGAAAACTACAGTGTGTTGGAGCAGGGATGTAACTAAACTCTGAAAGTCTGTGGCCTGGAATAGACGGCATTTCTTAAGTTTGGAATATACTCATATTCCTGTTGTTCTTTATGGCTGTATATTCTGTCCCCTTACCTTAACCCCTAAACATAAAAAACTATGCATTTTTTTGGTTTAACAAATATATGAATAAAATAAATAAATATATAAAACATCATTCTGTATAACGTATAAGATAATTTAGGTTCCCACGGAGACCCATGAGTCCCCATGAGCCAGTGCGCATTCAAGTTGCAGTCCCCATCGTAATAGAAAAACCCGAACACACACGCACAATATATATATATATATATATATGTGTGTGTGTGTGTGTGTGTGTGGTGCGATTTGAGGAAAAAAGCAGAGGGGGGATGCTTTTGAAAAAAAATTTCTCTCTCCATAGGCGGAGGTTGACCAAACTGTTAGTGTAATCTGTTAACAACGCACATTATATACCCGTCATTTTAGGCAAGTACCAGGTAATGAGTGTCACGTCATGAAATGTTTTAATAAGACTGAAACTGTCTAACCTGATCACAATTTAATAAAAACATTGTAAGTTATTCCTATTAATTTTAATGATTTCATTTCAAACAACGAATAAATTGTATAGATAAAGCGAGCAAACAACACTTTGAAGCGCGTATCGCGAATCAATTGATTCGAAACGGGACTTTAAAGCGCGTATTGCGAATCATTTGATTCAAAACGGGACTTTAAAGCGCGCATCGCGAATCATTTGATTCAAACGGGACTTTAAAGCGCGCATCGCGAATCATTTGATTCAAACGGGACTTTAAAGCGCGCATCGCGAATCATTTGATTCAAAGCGGGACTTTAAAGCGCGTATTGCGAATCAATTGATTGAAGCGGGACTTTAAAGCGTATGAATCAATTGATTGAAGCGGGACTTTAAAGCGAATCGCGAATCATTTGATTCAAAGCGGACTTTAAAGCGCATGATTCAAGCGGGACTTTAAAGACATTTGATTCAAGCGGGACTTTAAAGCGGCGATTTGATTCGAAACGGGACTTTAAAGCGCGTATTGCGAATCATTTGATTCAAATGGGACTTTAAAGCACGTATCGCGAATCATTTGATTTAAACGGGACTTTAAAGCGCGTATTGCGAATCATTTGATTCAAAACGGGACTTTAAAGCGCATATCGCGAATCATTTGATTCAAGGTTGATTCAACGAATCAAAGGTGCAAATCGCACCCTGCCTATACATAAATCCCCCATCCCCTCCCCCGGCGGTAATGGTATGGACCAACCGCGAGCGCAAAACACACAAAAAAAGGAAAATCAGAATAACGAGTCATGTTTTATGTTTGTTCAAAAATCTTATTCGGATGCCGCAACCTAAACTTGTAGACTAGAAAACTAAACAGAGAGACAATTATTCGTTTGTGAGGTATTTGAAAAAAACGGAAAATGAAAGTTTGAAGCCAGATTTTATCTGGTTAATTTTCATGGTGCAAATTGAACAAAGAACTGCAAACCGTTACACGGACCCGTGTACCTACGTATAATTGGTTTTCTCGTTTTTGTTTTCAAAACAAACAAACGAATAAATGATTGGTTTATGCAATATTTACATTTTCTCGGGAACACAAAAACGAATTTCATTCATATTTTCAATTTTGTTTTCATTACACGTCGTTCAAATGCAGATATTAAAAAGTCAACAAAACCAAATCGAAAAATTAAAGTTTTTTTGGAACAAAGCGCGTTTTAGTACACCGGAAGCTCCGTGTATCATTCGTCCATTCGTTTTTTGATTTAATATTGAAAGAAGAAACATGAGAAAACGGCTCCTTTTTCGTTTTTTCATTTTTTCCAGAACAACGAAAAACAAGAATTCAGCTTTATTTTTTGTTTTTCGTTCAGGAGTGGAAAAAATGAAAAAACAGCTTGAATATTCGATTTCTACACGAAACGCCCCGTTTCTACTGATTGGTCAGCCGAAGATCAAACCATGCCCCAGTCAGTTCTTCCGAAGTTTCCCGAAGAATAATAGTCCTCCGCTGCTGCAGTTGAACGCATAATTAAGGCGTTTATTAAAACTACATTTTTTTCATCAAACAACCACACTAATGATGGCTCGACACAACCCGTACCGGGGCAGAGCCTAGACAGGGCTTTCTTCTGAGTAGACATAAATTTACTTACGCTTAGTCATGATTCTCTGCCATTAAAAGTGCAAGCATGGCATTTATTTATTTATTTAGTTATGTAGTTCTTTATTTATTTAGTTATTTCCATAAATAAACAAATAATTAAATAAACAAATAGATCGATAAATAAATCAGATAATAACAAGGTGAGTAGGCCTAACCTATAGTTCATACAGTTCCAATAAGTTGCAATGGGTTAAATAAACTCCAAGCAGATAAACGCGCCCTGTTAAGTGCAGACCAGTAGTGAGGTTTAAATACACAGCAGTCATATCTTTGTTTTTGCTGAGTTTATTTAATTAATATTGGGTATCAATTCATTTTCTCTGCCAACTAAATTCAGAGATTCAAGTCGTTGTGCGTCCTCTCCGAGCTGTCGTACACATAAACATTAATATGTACTTCTCCTCACTTCATATATATATATATATATATATATATATAAACATATTTTAACATACATTGAACTTGCATCTCTTATTCAGTCCAAAGTTTCTATAGCCTGTTTGCGATTTACCTGCTAAAATATTTTTGTAAAGAAGGCTTCTTCAGTCGGGTCCCAATAATATGCAAGTAAAATAACAGTAAGCAGCTATACAAGTGATTATACCTTTAGCCCACAGGCTATCGTACAACAGACACATTTAAGTAAGCTTAATAACTTTTAATATGTTTGGCTGACGGTGTTTTACTTTGATCATTAACAGTGCACTGATTGTCTAAAAGCGCGAGGCGCCAGCGCCATCACTTGAATTTCTTTCCTCAGCAGCATTTACGGTCATACAGATAAGACATCATTCGAAATGGAAAAAAAAGTATTTTTATTTGCGTAAAATCAAAATGAGTGCAAAATTCATCCCTTTGAAAAATACAGAAAATAACAGAATGCTCTGCTTTCGTCTCCTTGAACATCTTTCTGTGATCCATAACACAACTGACGCGTCTACTTTGAACAGTCTCCAGATTATTTGACGTTAAATCCATTATATAAATTACTTTGGAATAAATCACAACATGTTTCATGATAAAAACGTGACTTACAGTCCAGAAAATACGGAAGGCTATAGCAAATTATTTTGCGCACCCCCTAGTACTTTGAGAAGAGCACTCAGAAGAAAGCCCTGTCTAGGCTCTGCCCCGGTACGGGTTGTGTCGAGCTATTCGTTAGTGTGGTTGATTGATAATAAAAAGATTAAATGTAGTTGCAATAAACGCGTTAATTATGCGTTCAACTGCAGTAGCGGAGGACTATTATTCTGCGCGAAACTGCGGAAGAACTGACGGGGGCATGGTTTGATCTTCGGCTGACCAATCAGCAGAAAGGGGCGTTTCGTTCCGCCCACGTGTAGAAATCGCATATTCAAGCTGTTTATTCATTTTCCACCCCTGAACGAAAAACGAAAAATCAAGCTGAATTCTTGTTTTTCGTTTTTCTGGAAAAAACGAAAAAACGAAAAAGAAGCCGTTTTCTCATGTTTCTTCTTTCAATATTAAATCAAAAAACGAATGGACGAATGATACACGGATTATCCCAATCCGTGTAAAATCCGTGTATCATTCGTCCATTCGTTTTTTGATTTAATTATGCGTTCGATTTAATTAAGTGGGCGGAACGAAACACCCCTTTCTGCTGATTGGTCAGCCGAAGATCAACCGTGCCACTGTCAGTTCTTCCGCGCCACGTTTTTTTTTATCATGAAACATGCTGTGATTTATTTCAAAGTAACTTCAATAATAATAAAAATTAATAATGCATTTAAAGTCAACTAACCTAAATGTATCATGTTAAAAGTACACGCGTCAGCTGTGTTATGGTTCGTGTTTGTGGCATACGCCAGAAAGATGTTCAAGCCCTGGTGAAAAAAACAGCATATGCTGGTAGGTATGTTTTGATGCTGGGATGCTAGTCTCAGCCTCAGATGTCACGCCCACGGAACGTTGGCTAAACACTTCAGGAATGTCGAAGTCGTCATCTGATTGGTTGAATTTTATCGGATTTCCGGGGGACGCAAGTGTCGCGTTTATTTTCGGTCCGCCGGGAAACAAAGCGCAGACGTGTGATTGCAGAAGAAAAACTGTCGTGTTTACATGAGTGACAATGAGCATTTATCAAGATCAGCTAAACGTAGGATTCTCAAAAGTATGCAAGGTTCACGGCATAGACTCTTTAAGAGATGTCCAGGAGTTTTGTTTGAGGCACTTAGTGGAGACAAAAAGAGATATTTTAGCCTGTTTGCCGACGGGATTTGAAGGTCTGGCTACGCCAGACTAATGCTGACTGACTTGTTGCACGCCGGTCTGTTGTTGTGGGGACATTTCCACGCCCCGAAACATGACGCTGAACGAAACGAACTGTGATTGGTTGTTTGACATGTCGGTCAAACGGCCTTATGGGCGGGCCTTGGCCAAAGAAAGCTGCTATGAATTCCAGACCTTCAGCCGTCAGTCTGAAGGTCTGGCTACGCAAGACTACTGGGATGCTGGTTAGGTAGGTTTTGATGCTGGTTTTGATGCTGGTCCTTTGCTGGTTTTTGCTGGTCATGTTGCTGGTCAAGGACCAGCATGAACCAGCAAAGGACCAGCATAAACCAGCTAAGGACCAGCATAAACCAGCAAAGGACCAGCTTAAACCAGCATCAAAACCTACCTAACCAGCATTCCAGCACCAAAACATACCTACCAACATATGCCGTTTTTTTCACCACGGAGGAAAGCATCGCATTCTATTGTTTTCTTTATTGTTCAAAGGGATGCATTTTGCTGTCATTTTGAATTTACACAAATAAAGAGACATTTTTTTCCATTTCGAATGATGTCCTGCTCCTATCTGTATGACTGTAAATGACAGAGTATAAAGTTATTTCCGCTGCTGAGGAAAGAAATTCAAGTGATGGCGATGGCGATGGCGCTGGCGCCTCGCGCACTCACACAACGTACCAATGCACTGTTCATTATCAAAGTAAAGCACCGTCAACCAAACATAAAAAGTTATTACGCTTAATTAAATGTGTCTGTTGTACAATAGCCTATAGGCTAAATGTAACTTGTATAGTTGATGACTGTTATTTTGCTTGCAAATTGGGACCCGATTGAAGAAGCCTTCTTTACAAAAATATTTTAGCAGGTAAATCGCAAAGAGGCTATGGAAACTTTGGAATTAAATAAATGCCTTGTGTTTAACATAAATGTTGTTTGTAATGCACTATTTTTAAATAGGTTAGCATATTTTTATTTTAAATGGCTACTTATATTTTTTATTCTTGTTTGTTTTCTGAATACCATTCATTTACGGATTTGCCATGAAGTGAGGTGAAGTAAATGTTAATAGTGTTTATGTACAATGACAGTGCAGAGAGAACGCACAATGACTTGCTCCTGTTGTCAGATAGTTCTTGATAGTTCTTTTGTGAACGTTATAAGCCTATAGGCTTACACCAGAGTCAATGCCTATTCTTTCCTTTTTGTGTTAGTGTATTTAATGTACAACTAAATTTATTTATTTAACTTATTGGGCGACCAGGGTAGGATGCCATCAAAAGGACAGCCATCAAACCCTGCCAACTAATGCAAAGCGTGAGTAAATTTATGTATACATAGAAGAAAGCCCTGTCTAGGGTCTGCCCCGGTACGGGTAGTGTCGAGCCATGGTTAGTGTGGTTGTTTCGTGAGAAAAAGAATAAATGAAATTACAATAAACGCGTGAATTATCCTTACAACTGCAGCAGCGGAGGATTATTATTCTGCGTGAAACTGCAGAAGATCTGACGGGGGCGTGGTTTAATCTTCGGCTGACCAATCAGCAGAAAGGGGCATTTCGTTCCGCCCACTTGTAGAAATCGAATATTCAAGCCGTTTATTCATTTTTCCACCCCTGAACGAAAAACGAAAAATCAAGCTGAATTCTTGTCTTTCGTTTTTCTGGAAAGAATGAAAAAACGAAAAAGGAGCCGTTTTCTCATGTTTCTTCTTTCAATATTAAATCAAAAAACGAATGGACGAATGATACACGGATTGATACCCTGATTTTTTTCTGCTGCCGCTGAAGGTTTTCACTTGAGACCGGCGTAAACAGGCTAATCAGGAGAAATGGCATCGGTGCTGGAGAACTGCACCGGATAAACATGGTAAACAACGGGGCAACATATTCAGATATTTCCGCTGCCTTAGCGTCTTCTGGAACAAAAAGAGGACATTCAGTGGCAAATATAAAAAAGTTTCTTGGCGACCGCAACCTGAGAAACAGAGGTCGTTTGACGGATGAACACCTGGAGGTGGCAGTGGCCAGTGCTATTCGAGAGGCTACGTATATTTTTTATATTACTGTCTGCTGCTGCTACTACTACTAATTAAGAAATCTATTCGGTTTGCCAGATATAATTTCACGGGCTGACATGTCCAATTTTGTTATTTTTTACAGACCGGACCCTCCTTTGGGCGAAAAATGATGACCGGCTACCTTGCTTCAAAGGGTCTCGGCGCTTCAGAACTGCGCGTGGGAGCAGCACTGAGGCTTGTCAATCAACCTGCTCACCAAGCTCGTTTACAGGTGTTTTAGTGAAGAGAGATAATGCTTTATAATGTTTTATTTGTACTGTACGGTGACCGGGAGGGGACACCTTCGGTTCACTTAAGTTTGTCGTGGCCACGAGATATTAATTCGTGGGAACGTCATATTATGTCATTATGTCATATTATGTCATTTCGTTCAGGAGTGTATATATATATGTATATATATATATGTATATATGTATGTGTGTGTGTGTGTGTATGTATGTGTGTGTGTGTGTATATATATATATATATATACATACATACACACAATGTCAATTAGGGTTTTATAATCTACACCACAGAAGATAGTCTATCAGTCTCTTTTGTAATGTCTACCCCAACCACGCTAGTAGGTGGGATGAGTGAAAATAGTCACTGGCAACAAGGCAAGCTATTTGCACTTTGTGTAAATAGGCACTACACATTTTTAAATGTAGGGATTTTAAAAGTTTTGATGCTTAGTACAGCGCAGAAATATTTTGTGTATATGGACTACTAAATAGTGTTCCTTTTTTCTCGTCATTATCGGAATACTAGAGAGTCAATGTCAATTAATTTAAAGTTATATTTTTCATACTATTTAATTCATTTCATAATTATTCCAGCTTTACAGGGAAAGAAAAGTAAAACAACAGTGCATGTTAAATGAAGCTGAAGTACAAATAAAACATTACAATCAAGTTGTTAGATCATACAGACAATGGCAAACTCCTTTCAAGATCGACATCCTTTTGGTCTGGTACCTGAAACCAGTTAACACAGCCTTGTATAAAATAGTTCAGAAGATTAGTTCAAGTCTAGTTCAAGTCTAATAAACAGATAGATTCTCCAGCTGACTATGTTTGCATCCTGGAGCGTTCCAGGAAATGATTGCAATAAAACATTTTCAACAAATCCAATGTTTACATTCCTGGTCAATGTATCCATGTTTACACTATTGCCTATCGCATAAGCGATTATGTGTGAGTTCCAACAGAAGTGAAGTAGGCTACAAAACTCATGTGTCAAGGCTGGAAGTGACCATTTTCCTGAGGCTTCTTTGAGTGAATGACACTTTTCTTTAGGTCATAAAAATATGAACTTTCCAGAATTGTTCTAGGTAAAACAAAACACAAACAACACCACAGTACTATTTAGCTTTACTAGCCTCTCCGAATGATTTTCTCAGAATGTTCTCCTACTGATGTCATTTCTAATGTGCTTATTTTGACATTTTAACGCACTAAATCTTTCTTTATCTTTCAAATTCTGTTTTTACGTTTGTGGTCCCAGATAATTATTTTAAATATAGTAAAATATGTAGGCTATGATGTATGCATGTTGCAGACCATCTGACAAGGTTTGATCCCTCCTGAAGGATATCAAAACAAGATGTTGGGTGGACATAAGAGCAGGCACGTGCACAGGTAGGGCTCAACCTGTGCAGAGCACATGCCCTTTTTTGTAATTACACTCGGAAGTGCCCTTTTTTTGGGGAGTTTTTTTTTTTTTTTAAATAAATCAATGCTATTGGTAACCCTTTACGTCTGTTTGTCTTTTTAACTAATATTTAACCAATTAAAGGCATTAAAAAGCGCATCTCTTAGAACCGCTCAAACTGTCAGTCAAACTTCACAACTCTGCCCCCTGAGCGCCGCGAATTTACGTTTCAGCACATCAGTCAGAGTCATAGAGCAGAAGCAGATGAACGTCTTCGTCTTGTAACGGTAAAATACCTTGTTGTTTGAATAAGTGCAACGTTGTCTTTATGAAATAAACACTAGTATGTCTATAAAGGTTCATATAATGCATCACCACACCGGTGTGATGTTGACGTAATGTGATGTCGTCGTTTTAATGATGGACAAATTGCATACATTCGCTGGTCAAAAACCCGCGGTGTAACTGCATTTGAGTTTGACACAAAGCAACCGAGTGATCCTTGTCATAGGTAAAATATATTATAAAAAATTTCTATTTTGATTTTATGGCTATCTGCTGAATGTGCTGATGCATGTAAATTACAGGATGTAATTTATTAACATTTCATCATATTATATAGCCTGTGGTCACACAGCATGGTAGGTTAAAGTTTACGATGCTATTATATTATGCATGTGTTTGCTGGCTAGATTTTTTTAAAAAAATCTAATATTGTATACTCCCCGCTCGTCTTCACATGTATAAACATAGAAAAACATGGTTTACTACTGTAATAATGTTGTATTAAATAAAAACTTTACACAATGAGAATGAGAATCATCAGGTCACTGTGCATTCTATATATTTTATCATGCAGAATGTAATCTGCATGTATGCAAAGCAAAGAAAAAAAGAAAATGAACATCTTACACAACTAAATAAGAGAGAGTGCACAACCAATTCACAAACACAGGACAAATAATACACAGACAACCACCCAGGAGGCAAATTGGTAAAGCTAACTTTACTAGAAGGCCAGGTGTGTTGTTGTAATTAGTTTTAAAGATACCCTCTATATGTATATATTATCTGTATAAAAGTTATTAATACTAATTAAATATAATATAAGAATATTATTGTGTGTTATTTTTTTGGTGGTGGAGGGGTTCGTGGAGGGGTTGGGGGGGTGCCCTTTTTTCAGTTTCAGCACATGCCCCTCAAAAGGTCTGTGTACGGCCCTGCATAAGAGTAGCCTACTGGTAAACGCTTTAGCTGTAATGTAAATATGAAGATATGAGACATTTCAAGCTCTGATTGATTTTGTACACTAAAAACTTTTACTATGATCTACTCAATTTTTTTGGTGAAACATTTTTACACTGAAAAATATTAAGTAAATTTAAAAGTTGTGAAATCATTGAAATATACTTTAAGAATCAAGTAAATGTAACTAAAAAATATTGAGTAGATTCAACTAATTTGATTAATCTTTTAAATAAAATTGAGTAAATATAATTAAAATCTTTATGCAATGCAATAGTAATTCAATAGTAAATCCGAAACAAAAAAATTGAGTAGATTTAATTTATATTTTGTATATACAAATATCCTATATTTACTTTTTTTTTTTCCTTATATATTTTTAATTGTATTTACCATTGTACTTTACAATAAATATAACAAAATTAAATGACAAACAAAACACAGTATTTTAATTACACTTTTATTTGCCATATTTGACCATAACTGCAATTCAACCGTACTTTGCAAATGACAACTTGTTACATAAATTTTAGCCACTGAACTGTGGACACTTACAAACATACAAAATTCATCAAAAATAACATTTAAAATAATAGGCATTAATCGTTGTTTGCCAAATTAGACTAAAGATAAAAACATGTCATTAAAGGGTTAGTTCACAAAAAAAATAAAATTCTGTCATTAATTACTTACCCTCATGTTGTTCCAAACCCGTAAGACCTCTGGTTCATCATCAGAACACATATATATTTCTGATGAAATCCAAGAGCTTTCTGATCCTCCATAGACAGCAAAGGTCCTACCCATATCAAGTCACAGAAATGTAGTAAGGACATTATTAAAATAGCCCATGTGACATCAGTGGTTCAACCGTAATTATATGAAGCTACAGGAATACTTTTTGTGTGCAAAGAAAAGTAAAATAACTTTATTTAACTATAATTGAACCACTGATGTCAAATTGACCATTTTATTGATGTCTTTACTGCATTTCTGGGCCTTGAACTTTTCAGTTCCCTTGCTGTCTATCGAGGGCCAGAGAGATATTGAATTCAATCAAAAATTTCTTTATTTGTGTTCTGAATATGAATAAAGGTCTTAGTGGTTTGGAACAACATGAGGGTGAGTAATTAATGATATAATTTTCATTTTTGGGTGAACTATCTCTTTAACTATAGTTTAACCTGGTATACTTTGCAAATGACAACATGTTAAATGTTAATTGAAATTTTAGCCACTGAACTGTGGATATGTAGAAATGCAAAGAAAAAAAAATCACCAAAAATTACTTGACCTTACAAAAATTAAAAGACCTGAGGCTGAGTACAATTAAACCTGACATTAAAAACAACAACACCAAACCAAAATGCATTTTTACAATTATACAACAAATGGACAATGGAAAATAATATATATATATAATAAGTTATTTTTTTCGTTATTGAACCTTTGTTGAAAGTTTCAGCAGATCCAACTCCAGAAAAAGGTTTCAAAAGACCTCCAAAGTATATTTAAAGGGTCAGTTCATCCAAAAATGAATATTAGCCCATGATTTACTCACCCTCATGGCATCCTAGGTGTATATGACTTTCTACTTTTAGACAAATCCAATCGGAATTATATTAAACATTGTCTTGGCTCTTCCAAGCTCTGTAATGGCATTGGGTGGGTTGTAGTATTCAACAGTCCAAACAAAAATCAGATAAAGTGCATCCATCCATGATAAAAAGTGCCTCACATGAGCCCAATGCCATTATAAAGCTTGGAAGAGCCAAAACAAATTTTAATATAACTCAGATTGGATTTGTTAGAAAGAAGAAAGTCATACACACCTAGGATGCTTTGAGGGTGAGTAAATCATGGGCTAATATTCATTTTTGGATGAACTAACCCTTTAAAGTTCTTGGGGTATCATAGGTCCAAGGCACATGTCAATCCCACAAGACAGGAGCAGGCTCTGCTAAGATCACGGAGTTGGTTGAGGACAGTTAATTCCTCTTGAACATCAATAGGAGGATCAGCAACATCCTGAAGACACAAACATAAAGAATAGCAGGTTAGAGCTAATATTACATAAAATAAAGATAAAATACATAAAATAATTTATTAATCAATTATTATTTTGACCTAACCCTTTTCTTTATCTAAAGGCTGAAACATGAGGTTTACCATTTTATGAAACCTTATTAAAGATTTTTTTTTTTTTAACATTTCATATATGCTGGAACATTATATTTTCACATATACTGAAATATTATAATAAACTGCTCTTACCTCCTGCCTTGTGTTGATATTTAGATGTTTTTGGACGATGATGTCAGTGCTGTAAAACAAATGTTTTGACCATGAGATTCATAGATTTACACTTCAAATTAAAAACAGTAGGGTAGTGGTTGACTGCCCCTTTAAAAATTAGCCAGTGTTACTACAAAAAAAACCCCCCCAAAAAAAAAAACATTAATACATTAATACATTAACCATATCTCTTATCCATGATATCTGTAGTAAAACTGACCAATACAAATAGTAATCAAGCTGCCAAAAACATGGTTAACTTAATACATTTTACTACAATAAAACCATGGTTGATTTTGCGCGATAATTTCTTCACTGCGTTATGCCTCCGCCATTTGAGTGGTTCCGGGTGATGTTTCGGTTAGGGCTGGGCGATACTGCAAAATTTGGTATCGATCCGATACCAAGTAAATACAGGGCCAGTATCGCCGATATTGATACCGATACTGATACTTTTACTTTAAAAAGCATGCACTTGAACCTAAATGTACTTTTCTGTAGGGGAGAACAGTGTGTCATGATTTATGAGTTGAATGCTCTCAAAGCAGCTATAATTAAATGTATATGTTAAAACCCAGGACAAATTTTAAACACTTTTAAGCCAAATAAAAACATTTTTATTATTGTAATGATCTGGATTTGCAAACACAAACTTATCACTAGAGAACAATGAATTTTTTTAACTTTCCTTCAGTCTGGGGTTTTTGTTCAGAAACAATAATATAATAACAAAACCATTTCTCTTTTAGTTCTTCTTCAATGTCTTTAAACAAATAAATGTAAATGCAAATACATTTTAAATAAATAAAGAACACAACAGAACAGCCGGAAGTGCTTGCGCTTTGTCGCTGCTGAGTCACGTGATGAAAGGACAACTAATAACAGCAGAGCAGAGAGGAGCAACGGTGCATACGAGATATAAAAGGAGCGGGGTATTTAGAGACATGTCCGCTCTTTTATGAAACAGGAGCAATGTACTTTAGAGTAAATTAGATGAAATTTAAATAAAAGTATCGATCTCGGAAGGCTACTATCGATCCGATATCAATACCAACGGTGGTATCGATACTATCGATATTAGGATCGATCCGCCCACCCCTAGTTTCGGTGCTTTGGTACAAATGTGAGCAGTAGGGACTCCGGGAAAACTTTGCACCGAGTTTACAGTTGTAATTACGAGTTATACAAAGAGACGTTACGTTAGCTTTTCACACACAGTAATGTTGTAGTTTTTGGCTATTCGACATGGTGTGAGAACTCACCCAGAGTGACGGCCGATAAAAAAAGGTTTATTTCAACCGGACACTGACGCTGCAGCGCACCGGGATTTGTCCAGTTACACCAGTTACAATTGCTGGACTACGGATAGACTAGTTTAGTCGCTGTTTTCTGCAATTATTCACACGTATATGCTCATCACACAAGTATATGACAATGACGAAACCAACTCGGCGGTTAACGTTAACAGTAATACGGCCACTCCCTCATACACGGGCAGGCTACACTGCTTTAAAATAGGACATTTTACATACATTTAAATTGCTGAGGTGTATTAACCGTATTTTAGCTGAATATTTGATTTGAAAAAAAAACAAAAAACAAAACAAAAAAAAACTACAAAGCCACAGTGATTCTAGAAAAGCTTGCGTTGTTAACGTTACCACACAACAGCGGGGCTGCAACAGCATTGTAAAATTACACCGAACGTGTTGCGTGCCCGAAAACACAGCCAATATTTCATCAACTGTTAATACTGACTTACCTGCATTTTTAAAGGAGTCTTAAGGTGGTTTAAGCCTCAGTTTTCTTGTGACCAGCAAGCAGATTTCCCGTTGTTGACCGCGGTCGTTGTGTCCACGTGATCACGATAGCCGCGAAACTTACTCAATTTCTTAAGTCGATGCAAAATACAAAAGAAATTGATAGAAAATAAGCAGTAATTTCTGTTTATAAAACTGACAAGTTTTATTGCAACTTTCTCAAATATTTTCATTGAAATGTACCAAAAACATTAAGGACATGTGAACAATATAATTTGTTAGTTAAATGCTTAATTTTTTTATTAAAACATACTTAAGCAGAACAAGTAAATTAGAGATAAAATAAACTGTGGGATTTTTACTTATTAATTTTGGTAAGCCCAAATCAAATAATCTCTTTAATGATACTCAGAGATTTTATTAAGTTAATACAAGTTTTTATTTTTGTGATATTTACAAAGCCACAGAATTATTTTTTACAGTGTATGGTAATTTTGTTCACTCTCTGAAATTGGTCATACTATTAACATACCTGAGCAGTTTAATTAAATACGCTATAAACTGCGCTCATTCAGAGCTAGACCTGGACGGAGAAAGAATATAATGTAGGTGCTTAAAATGCATACACGATAGACTTCTTTAATGCTGTTAAACTGAATACATAAATCAATATGTTTGCCATTTGAGCAAGACACCGCATAATTACAGTATCGGTGAAAATCTCTTCCAAAAAAAAAATGCGCATGCTGTTTTGGGTACTTCCAAACAGCCACATCCCTCTTCTAAAGGCGGTCACTCCCTTCATTCACCTGCTGCTTTTGAACAGGTAACATCCTATGCAGTATCTTTAAGCATGGCTTTATTCTGACGCTTACAAGCGTAATTTGAGAAAGCCTCATTTTGTTGATGTAGATATAGAGCGCCTAGTCTATATAAAAAATACATCACATTGTTTTTAATCGCGACAGATTTAATCATGTACGGATGCCGCAGAACTTTGTTTATCGTCATTCTTTTCATGGGCTTCCTTTTCGCGTTATTTTATATTGACGGGCATTTTTGGAGTAAAACTTCACCACGGATAACGAGGTAAGTGCCTCGTACACCAGTTAAGATGACTTTTGTTGTCGTGACCAAATTTTTTTCGACTGATTCAATCAAATAGCATCATATTTCTAACTTTGATGAATCCACTGATGTTAACACATGAAGTACATTTTTAAATCAGGAATTTTAAAAGTTTTGATTATCGTTTTTTATCGTCATTATCAGAATACTCAATGTTAGTAATTTAAAAATTATGTTTTTCATACAATTTAACATTTCATATTAATTCCAGCTTTTGGAACAAGCTACTCCGCAAACGGAGTGTACGACGAATGCTGAAGCGCAAATAAGACGTTACGTACAATAAAGGAAGTTTGATCATACAGACAATGGCAAAAAAAAATATTATCCTTTCCCTTGACAAGGTTAAAAAATGGTTCAAAAATAACATATATACATTTTTTAAAATGTACATGCTTATTTGGCTTTTAATTCTTACTGTTAAATTTTTTTTCTCCCTCTAATACTGAAAATGCCTGTTTTGCCTGCTTTTCCACATGAATAAACTACAGCCACCTTATTAAAACGCTGGGTTATTTTTCAACCAAAACGCTGGGTTGAGCCTGTTGGGTAATTTTTGGTGTTGCATGTGCTACTTTTCAGCCGCAGCGATAACAGCGTAAAGGAAAATAACGGCAAAAAAATCTTTCAGTAAAGTGTGCACGATGTATTCGACTTCAATAACAAATGGCTCTTATGAACCGGTTCTTTCTGAGTCAAAAACACAAAGCGCGGCCTAGTTCACTAACGAAGTGTTGTACATTTGTTCGTGAATCAGAAAATTACTGCTTCTCGGCTAACTCCTCTGAAGTCCTCTGATAAATCTAGTCCTGTCCGAATATGTCTGAGATTTATCGCGTAATTGTTTGGTGATCCGATTGTCTGACCGCTCGCTCCACTTTCATGGATATAGGCCTTTTTGCCGTATCCGACGAAACAATAATAGCATGAAATCAGTAAGAAGATATCGATCACGGAAACTAATAGCAGAGATAGGTAAGCATGTGGTCATATTGCAGTTTTCTCGATTAACACATTTTTTCATCTTCCCAAACCATTCATTTTGTGCTTAAAACAAAGACACATTTCTCAAAAAGTTTAACAATAAGTAAGTTAAACATTAAGTAGCAAAACTGATGACACACCAATCAGAATCTCTGCATCCAACAACGAAGAGAGGAGAGAAATTAACGAATCTTTTACATGGGTATTATACTTACAAATACAGTATAATTACATAGTACAGTACCAGTACATTAGATGACGGGCATTTTACTATTCTATATGTACAGTAAAGTGTACCACATGTTGTACAATCAAAAAGTGTCAAATTTTATTTATAACCTTTTTTATGTGTAGCCTACTGCTACTGCATTTTTGCAGAACTGAGAAATGACTACCTAGAGATATAGTCCTGTGTCAGGAGTTTATATATATATATATATATATATATATATATATATAACAGACTCATTCAGGCAACTTAAGTCGGCGCTATACGCTTGATAGTTTTTCTTGGTGGAAGCTTTGCGTTCGGTTAGCTAATACAGTATTAAAACTCAATTCAATATTATGTGTACAATTTCTTAATTCTGTCATCCTGGTATCGTGGACTTGCTCTATTGTTTCATACAAACACAGCTGCTGGCATTTTGTTTTGTACACTGTAAGTACTAGTAGTTAATTATTTATGGTGTAATGTGCAGTAAAAGTGATATAACTGCACTGTATCCCTTAAATACTGTAATGTTAACTCTGCCTGGTTTAAATGTTTCAAAATGATTAACAGTTAAAAATATTAGAAATTAAAAAAAGTATTCAAAAAGTAATCTAAAGTTGATTGGTGGAGAAAAGATGGCGGCGTGAGAAGTTGTAAAGTTTTCTACTCCTTATACTTCTTATTACTTACGGCTTATTTAGCACTTTTCTGTTTGTTTCTGCAAGTTCTGTTTGCGAACTTTAGTAAAACAAGAGCTAATATTACTGAGGATGCTGGCGATATGCAGAGCGTGGACCGCGCCGTCTCGGACCAGGGAGATATCAGAGAACTCCTTGGCGGAATTAGATCTGAGGTAGCCGCGCTCAGAGTGGAGATGAACTTAAATCATTTATCTCTGCGGTGAAAAATTAATTGTTAGAGCAAGAACAGAAACTGTAAGATGTGCAAGAATCCCTTACCGACGTAGATTGCCGTGTTACTGCCCTAGAGTATACGTGCTCGGCGCTGCCGAAAGACAACGAAAAACTAAAGGCCAAACTCGATGATTTGGAAAATCGGTCCAGGAGGAACAACATCCGTGTGCTTGACATCCCCGAAGGCTCCAAGGGATTTCACCCCTCTGCATTTATTGAAACACTGTTACTCGAGGTATTCGGGGAGCAAAGCTTCGCCAAAAAGCCTGAGGTGGACAGGGCTCACCGCTCCCTAGCACCCCTGCCGAAACATAATCAAGCCCCCAGACCGTTCATCGTGTGAATGCATCACTAACAGACGAGGAAACTGATTCTCCGTCTGGCAAGGGAAAAGGGACAGGTGTTATACAAAA
Organism: Labeo catla; assembly: GCA_012976165.1. Taxonomy (NCBI): domain Eukaryota; kingdom Metazoa; phylum Chordata; class Actinopteri; order Cypriniformes; family Cyprinidae; genus Labeo; species Labeo catla. The sequence goes on from VONZ01000612.1 coordinate 424,064, forward strand.
GAGCACGTATACACCTCTACCCAGATGGAGAGGGAGTAAAATCTTTGCGTGGCCCTTACTGCCCGGATGTCAGCGCCGAGGTCGCGAAGCGGAGAGCGGCTTTTTACCAACTCAGAGGAGCGGGCATTGAATTCAACTTGCTTTTCCCTGCGGATTAATCATTTTGGAACGAGACATTTTTTTTGACTGTCCGCAACGGGCTCTGGAATTTGTGAAGAGAATTGTCCCCCCTTCAGCGAGTGAGATGCACACCACGGCAGAGAATGTGTCTCTATTCTTGCTTTTTCTCTCTGCTGAGGTCGGGTAACCTTATGGTTCGAGAGGATGGAGAACTGAAGAGACTAATTTAGGTTTGGTCTAATCCACATTCTTTAATTTAAATAAAAAAAATGTCACTTGTAGCTGTTGGCAGAATTTCGTTCCAATGGAGCAGAAACACAAGCTGGTGAGTTATGGTTCTTAGTATACCATGGATGTTTGTTGTTTGACGTTGTTAATGTCGTTTGTGACAAGGGTGGGGGAGTTGGGTAATTACATGGCTTTTTGGCTTTTTTTCTTTCTTTCTTTTTTCTCTCTTTTCAGTTTTTATTATATACTGATCTGTTGATCGGATCGGGTCAAGATGCTCATGTGGTTTGTCAGAGCGAAACAATTTTCAGGAAAATTGCAGGACAGGTTTTTCATTCGAGTTTCATTGAAAAAGGCTCGTCTCATCAGAAAAAAACATTTCTTTCACAAGCGAAAAGTTGATCAGTGACTCCTATGGTCGCTATGTGATTGTTGACTGTTGGACAAGCAAGTTATACTTGTTAATATTGACGCCCCAAACTTTGACGACTGCAATTTTTCAGCAGAGTTTTCACATCTATTCCAGCAGCTGATGACTATGCCTTAGGTGGGGACTTTAACTGTGTTCTGGACACATCCCTGGATAGATCCTCTTTTAGAGTTATACAGCCCTCTAAAGCAGCTATAAACATTAAGAATTTCTGTGATCAATTTGTACTATTAGAACCCTGGAGATTTATTTTCCCTTCTTCCAGAACATTCTCTTTTTTTTCTTCTGTGCATCACTCATACAATCGCATTGATTTTTTTCTTAGTGGATAAGAGTCTTATGCCCCTTGTTACGTCTAGTATGTATCATAGCATTGTTATAGCTGATCATGCCCCCTCTTCTTCTGTACTTAGTTTACCAACTCAGCATTCTTCCTTTAAGCCCTGGAGGCTAAACTCTTTGCTTTTGGCAGATGAAGAATTCATTACTTATCTAACCAATGAGATTAAGATTTATCTGGAGTTAAATGACACACATGATATATCTAGATCTATATTATGGGAAGCATTGCAATCTGCGTGGCACATAATATCATTCTCTTGTTAAAAAGCAGGAGATCTCTAGGCTCAGGGATATTTCAGAAGCAATAAATAATTTGACGCGTAAAACCACAAACTTGTTGTGTAAACATTTACTTTTACAGGATACAACAAATATCAAAAATCAAACTTAAGAGCTATTTACACTTATACACAAATTAAATATTGTTTCAAAGAACGGTCAAAAGACTGTCTCACACCAAGCCCCTTCCTTCTTCTTGTTCAACGGACGCTTACGTATACATATTACTTATGAGACTGAAATCAACCTATGAAAAGTATGCAATACAAATTTTACAGAATATGTAAACTGTATATCAAATAACAATAGCAATCATTCTTAATACAAATAATATAATATTGTAGAAAAATATTAGAAATTACTTGTTGTTTATGGCTCAAACACAGAGCAGTAAAGCTCCAGGACCGGACAGTTTCCTGAGTTTTACAAGAAGTTTGCAACCCTACTGGGCCCAATTCTTGTAGCAGTTTATAATGAGTCCTTCCATACAGGAACTCTTCCTTTAACACTCACGCAGGCCTCAATCTCTCTACTGCCAAAGGAAGGCAAAGATCCTACCTTGTGTGAATCATATAGGCCAATCTCGCTTCTGAATGTGGACTTTTTTTTTTTTAATTTTTAAAAATTTTATCGAAAATTATTGCATTACGCCAAAAACTAATTCTCCCTACTATAATTTCAAATGACCAGACAGGATTTATTTGAGGTTGTAACCCCTTTAATAATTTGTGTCACCTTTCTTCCCCAGATGAGCATGAAGCAGCATTATTTCTTTACACTGAAAAGGCATTCGATAGAGCAGAGTGGGAACAGTTTGTCTTTCCTGCAGACTTAATTTCATGGATCAAATTGTTAAATGTCTCTTCAGTTGCCTCGGTGTGCACAAACAATGTATACTCTGAATATTGCCCTTCACACCGGAACACCAGGCAAGGGTGCCCCCTCTCTCCATTGTTATTTGCTATCAGTTGAACCATTGGCTGTTGCACTCTGCCAATCCTCTAATTTTAAAGGTTTCATACGGCATGGTACAGAGAATAAAATTTCATTATATGCAGATGATATATTGTTATATGTATCAAGCCCAACCTCCGTAATACCTCAAATTATTTCAGTATTAAAGGAGTTTGGCAATTTCTCTGGCTATAAGCTAAATATGAATCACTCCAACCTCCTAAAGAGACTCTTCTTTTATCCCCTTCAGAGTAGTTTGTGAGGGTTTCAAATACTTAGGTGTGTAAGTTATCAGATCATATAATAATTTGTTTAACGCCAATTTTTATCCACTATTGGATCGCTGTAAAAAAGACTTTGCGAAATGGTCCTCTTTGCCCCTGTCTTTAGCAGGTTTTACTAACCTTATTACGATGTCTGTTTTACCACGGTTTCTGTACTTATTTTCGAATATACCCGTTTCTATTAGGAAGATTTTTTTTACTAAGCTGGATAGTCTAATTACCTCCTTTTTGTGGGGGAATAAGAGAGTCTTTTTTACAGAGAATAAAATGTCAGGGAGGGATGGCACTACCTAATTTTTTTTATTTTATCACTGGGCAAGTAACATTCAGAAAATAATACATTGGTTGTCTAATGTAGATCCCCAAAATCCCCCTTTGTGGGTACAAGTGGAACAATCATATACTAATTTCAAACTTAGCTCCCTAGTTTGGGAAAAAAAATTTGGGCCCAAAATTTGACATTTTGGTTTACAGTCAGCTTCCATCTTGGGTCCTGTTGTCTCTAACTGTCTATTAGCCCCAATCACCTGTTACCACTGCTCATATGTTCTGGTTGTGTCCCAAGCTAGAGGAGTTTTGGAAGGGGATTTTCAAATCATATAAAGAGATATACGGCATCCAGATTGACCCTGATCCCTTGATGGGCATTTTTGGTGTGGTGCCTGAGGGTATAGCTCAGAAATCAAAGGGTATCCCGTCAAAGGGTATGTAACTCAGAAATTACATGTATTCTGGTATTGCCTTCACTACACTACTAGCAAGGCACTTGATATTATTTAAGTGGAAAAGGGCAAACCCTCCAACCCATGGTAGTTGGATAAAGGAAGTTATGTCTTACATTCAGCTGGAAAAGATGAAATATATGATTTGAGGTTCAAAACGTAAGTTTCAAGACAAATGGTCCCCCTTTGTTAAATACTTTAAAGAACTTCCTGGCCTTTAAGATAAAATAGTTGACCTCAACCTCCCCTTCTTTTTATATCTTCTTTTCATATTTTACTATCGCGATTAAAAACAATTTATATATATATAGCCTATGCAGTCTATATCTACATTAGAATGAAGCTTTGAAGCTCAGACTACGCTTATAAGTGTCAGAATAAAGCCATGTGTAAGGAAACCTTATAGGATGCTACCTGTTGAAGAGCAGCAGATGAATGAAGAGAGTGACTATAATACTTAATATGTTTAATTTGCCATGTAGCATCTTCCCAATATCCTTGTGATATTTTGTTTTCCTCAGGAAGCAAGAACACACAAGTCATTTTGACATTTTATCATGTCAGGCCTTTTAGGTTGGCTCTCAGAGAAACATCAGAAGAAGCACCTTTGCAGTGGAATTCACAATATATGCGAATAAACCTCTTTATATGAATATATTATTATATACTGTTACTGATGATTAATAATAGTATGATAAGACCGCTTTATTGTCACTTTAGTTATGGAGAGTATAATAATCAACCTTTTATCATGGTGTCAATGATGGTGGCATCTTTTTCCAGGTCAACTGTGATTTTTTTTCCAACTAGTTTGAAGATGTTCTCTGGACTCACACCATGTGGTTCAGCCACTTTTACCGTCTGCATGTCTAGAGCGGCAGTTTATCATATTAGAATGATTTCTGAAGGATCATGTGACACTAAAGACTGAAAATAATCTTAAAATTCAGCTTTGTGGCACAGAAAAAAATTACATTTATAAATATAATTAAATAAAAAAACAATTCTTTTACGGTATTTTTGACGAAATAAACGCAGCTTTGGTGAGAATAAGTGATTGCATTCAAAAACATGAAAAACTCTTAATTATTCCAAACTTTTGACCGGTAGTGTATGTCTCTCTGTATCCTTCTGGAGATGCATTTGAGAAACCTGAGAACATCAGAAATTAAGGATAACAGGATCAACAGCTATCAAAATCACCAGGAATGAGCATTTTATTCATGGGAGCCACTCAGAGGTATGTTTGTGTCAGAGGTATGTTTGTGTCACGCTGAAGTAGAGTAACTTTTGTGACTGGGGGGAAAAAACTAATTTGACTACTGTTTGCATAGACTTATTGTCTGTATGGTGTCGTTCCAGCCGCAATGTCACGGAAATTAAACCCATTTCTAAAATAGAAATTATGCCTGTTACCTTTTATTGCGTGTCACAGCGTCGCGTGTAGTTAGAACACAATGTAACACGTAAGGCTTCATTAACTTATTACCACAAATGTGATTTAATTCACGTGTGAGAAGATATTTGATACAATTCACTCCTGCTTCAACTTTATTTGGTTACAGACAATAAGTCCAAGCAAATTGTACTCAAATTATTTTTTTTTCCCACTCACACAAGTTTCTCAAGATTCTCAAATTGCTAGAGTGACCCAGAAATCCCAGATTTTCCCAAAACAAAGTAGGTTCATTTCTTTTTGATGAGCAACCATGAAGTGGTAACTTCCTTGTTTCTGATTTTCATCTATTGTTTGTTACACGTCTCAGTATTGGGCCTTTTCGCAATGAGAATCCAACACCCTGTACCTGCCAAAACACTAAGCCAACAAACATGTTTGTGTCAAAAGATGAGCTGGATGACCTGCAGAAACGCCGGGTAGAAGAGTTCAGACAACACCAGATCAGGTTGCTCACAATTCCTCTGATCATTTCAGCGTGGCACAAACTCAGTCATACCTCTGAATGAACTATTCAAAAAATGGCTTGTGTCTTTTTTCTAGATCAGAGAAAGAAAATGATGTTCTTATTCTCATCCAACATTCCTGGTGAGTTTGATAGCTGTTGATCTTTTATTTGATTTCTAATGTTTGATTTCTCAGGTTTCTCAAATGCATCTCCAGAAGGTTACAGAGAGACATACACTACCGGTCAAAAGTTTGGAATAATTAAGAGTTTTTAATGTTTTTGAATACAGTCACTTATTCTCACCAAAGCTGTGTTTATTTAGTGAAAAATACAGTAAATGCTTAAAAATGTCATTTATTTCTGTGACGCTAAGCTGAATTTTCAGGATCATTTTCAATCTTTAGTGTCACATGATCCTTCAGAAATCATTCTAATATGATAAATTGCCACTCTCGACATGTTGACGGTAAAAGTGGCTGAACCACATGGAGTCCAGAGAACATCTTCAAACTAGTTGAAAAGAAAATCACGGTGGACCTGGAAAAAGATGCCACCATCATTGACACCATGATAATAGGTTGATGATTATACACTCCATAACTATTCTCCATAACTAAAGAGACAATGAAGGGGTCTTATCATACTATTATTAATTATCAGTATTCATATAAAGAGGTTTATGCAGCACTGCAGAGGTGCTTCTTCTGATGTTACTGATGGTTTCCAATGTTTCTCTGAGAGCCTACCTAAAAGGCCTGAGATGATAAAAAAAAATGTCAAAATGACCTGCGTGTTCTTGCCTGCTGAGGAAAACAAGATATCACAAGATATCATTGTTTTATATATATATATATATATCACAATATACACAAGATATCATTGTTATATATATATATATATATATATATATAACAAAATACATCCGTACATCATGTTCAGATGCCGCAGAACTTTGTTCATCATCATTCTTTTCATGGGCTTCCTTTGCGCGTTATTTTATATTGACAGCGATTTTTAATCGATTTATAATCAGTGTAATATAGATTTCTGCCTGGTGGAATTGAGTCTGAAACGAATTAATGGAAAGACCATTTTATGTAAGCCCAAGGCTCCATAGAGAGACTGAGGAGACGAAATGTTAGTTAAAAAATAACATATATATAGCCCCTTTGAGGTCCGACGCTAAAGTGCCCTTGCGGTCGGGTCTCCGTGACCCCGGTCCGCGATTGTGCCCTCGTAAAGCCGTTTCGCCCCTGACCCTCCGGAGGTCTGTGCACGCCACTGGCTGAAACAATCCTCCAATGTAATCCAGCGGTTGAGCGCAGGTATATCCTTTCCAGGAAAGAGCAGCACTTAGCACCGTCAGTTTGGTGTTTTTGTTTGTTTGTTTGTTTGTTTTGTTTTGTTTTTTATGGGCAGGTTAAGGTGTAAATCACAGCATCTTTTGGTTTTGAGTAAAACCCAAGCGGCAACCTTCCGGTTTCTCTTGAAACTAACACAGAAGTGACTTAAACTGCAATTCATCGACTGGCCGCTAGATACTGGCTCCAAAACGGAGTCAATCCCATAGACACCCCATGTTAAAATTCCCAACGTTACAGCCGAAAAAAATGTTTACAGTCTGGTACAAAAAATGGTTTTGGTCTATATAGCTAATTTTGCCCTTCCTGACAACTGTGAGGGGATTGAATTTTTTTATATAACTCATTTGTTCAAATGATATTAAGCCCAAAGTTAAGTATAAATAAGAGTGTGGCCACTTGAGTGACAGGTGGATTGCCACCACTGTCATCACCGTCAAGCTAGGCGGGTGTGGCTTCAGCAATTAACTCTCCCCCAGGGCCCGCCTCTTTGCCCATTCTCGATTATCTGGGAATGACGCGCTGCGAAGATGGCAACGACCGGCTTCGGTCACTTTGGGCTTCAATAATGTTCTTCAGAAACCTATGGGTGACGCCACAGACAGTTTTTACAGTCTACGGTGAAACCAAACGCCTTTTCTAGAAAAGTCTGTTTACTCGCTTTTCCATATTTGAAAAGCCTCAGTTAAGCCAACGCGCATGTGCAGTCCTTACCACTTCTCATGCTGTGTTCCAGACAACTCGAAATTAGGATTTTTCCCACCTCCTACTTGGAAATAACGTCTGGAACATCACTTTAAATTGGATGTCCGACCTTTGAACTCGGCAGATCGATCAACCCCGACTTTAGCATGATACATCATTTGACTTCACTGCTTCCAACGAGCATATGTAGAGTTACCTTATTTCAAACTTAAACATATTAGACGTTAAGTTTATAAAATGACACCTTAATTTGAGCTTTTCGGGCAGCTGTTTTCAAAATGAAAGGGAGCATGTTATTTTTTTCTTCTGTTTTTGTCGTAACTGACAAAAATATGTTATCGTGACGTGTGATTGACTGGAACTCACTTAAGCTGGAAGTGGGACATTTCAACTCAGATGTTCCCTCTTCCGACCTTGTTTCGACATACTGCGTATTGCACTTTCTCCTATTCTTAGTAATATTTGTGTACCATCTTTGAATATGTAAACTCTTTGCGTTCTGTATCACATTAGCAGCCCCGTGGGCTAAAAACAACCCAAATTGGGCAGTTTAAACCTCACTTCAACGCATTTGCAATACAAACCAGTGTGTTAAGATTGTACAAACGGTTTGCGTGCGCAGCCCCTTTAAGACTTGTCGCCATTTTAAGAGTGTGCAGCATAGTTTGAGAGGAGAGAGGCGAGCCGATCCAATCCAGGTGTAATAAGTGTGCATGCATCCTGTAAAAGTGAGTTGTTCTTGCTTAAATATGCTTAACATTGAGATTAAGTTGTAAACTCGCTAGCAATCGCGGTTATGGTAATTATGTTTTATTGAGAGCGCATAACCAGCGCCTATTTACATGCACGTCATGTATATTTACAGTGAGATTTTAGTACCGCTTTACTTATATTGTTCTCATGTTTTATGTAGAGATAATTGCCGTTTCTAGTTCATAGGCCTATTGTGTATTGCAAGCATAAGTGTGTGGATGAAGATTACGTGGTTAAATGGCCTATGCGGATGCTAATTTGCCAATTCATTAAGCTGTAGTCTTTCACTTATTTTCATTAATATTGATAATAGTGTTATTTGCTATTGGAATGTCAAATTATTGGATTTGATCTCTATATTATTTACTTTGTTGTTTTTGTTATCTCTGTACAGACCACACCTACTACATGCTTGATGGTACAGTAAAGAAATTAAAGGAAAGAACTGTTGTGGACTGATTTCCTGGGTTCTGACCAGCCCACCAGGGCGAGTGATCCTTCCTACAGTCTTTTAAAAAGAACTAAATTCCAATTCCGAATCCTATAAAGATAATTCATTAAACTAATATAGTAAGACACCAATATGCAACATCAAGCAGCAAAACAGCTAAAAAATAGCTAGATGAGGATGAGATCAGAAGCCACTCCCATAAAATTTACAAATGGCCACACCCACTCATATGGAAAAAATAAAATGGATAGGCTAAAAGTAACACGCAACGTGACAAGATTCCAGCTACAAGCAATTCCGAGTCCGATTCCTGATTCTGGAATCGATGAGATTCGATTCCAAGAATCGATTCCTCACTGTTGTTTTCGATTCTTGTTTTTTTTTTTTTTTTTAGAGTGGAGGAACCTAATTTCGCCATGACTGTAGAATAAATGTCTTAGAAAGTAGCCTTATCATAATATTAATATTAATATTAAAAAAAAAGATACATCTCTATATTTAAATTGAAATTTTGTCTGCATTGCACATGAAATCATAGCCCACGGCACAGCAGTAGACATGCGTTTATTGCATGAATGGAACAAGGCACATTTCAGCTGAATGAATGGAGGATGGTGGAGGGTGCAGAGGTAACATTATTGTAATACAGAGATAGTGCGTTAAAAGGACATTTTAGTTTAGGACCTATTCATAGTGTCTCAAAATAGTACAGCTGAGTACACTACAGGTCCTTTTCAAAAAATTAGCATATTGTGATAAAGTTCATTATTTTCTGTAATGTACTGATAAACATTAGACTTTCATATATTTTAGATTCATTACACACAACTGAAGTAGTTTCAAGCCTTTTATTGTTTTAATATTGATGATTTTGGCATACAGCTCATGAAAACCCAAAATTCCTATCTCAAAAAATTAGCATATCATGAAAAGGTTCTCTAAACGAGCTATTAACCTAATCATCTGAATCAACTAATTAACTCTAAACACCTGCAAAAGATTCCTGAGGCTTTTAAAAACTCCCAGCCTGGTTCATTACTCAAAACCGCAATCATGGGTAAGACTGCCGACCTGACTGCTGTCCAGAAGGCCATCATTGACACCCTCAAGCAAGAGGGTAAGACACAGAAAGAAATTTCTGAACGAATAGGCTGTTCCCAGAGTGCTGTATCAAGGCACCTCAGTGGGAAGTCTGTGGGAAGGAAAAAGTGTGGCAGAAAACGCTGCACAACGAGAAGAGGTGACCGGACCCTGAGGAAGATTGTGGAGAAGGACCGATTCCAGACCTTGGGGGACCTGCGGAAGCAGTGGACTGAGTCTGGAGTAGAAACATCCAGAGCCACCGTGTACAGGCGTGTGCAGGAAATGGGCTACAGGTGCCGCATTCCCCAGGTCAAGCCACTTTTGAACCAGAAACAGTGGCAGAAGCGCCTGACCTGGGCTACAGAGAAGCAGCACTGGACTGTTGCTCAGTGGTCCAAAGTACTTTTTTCGGATGAAAGCAAATTTTGCATGTCATTCGGAAATCAAGGTGCCAGAGTCTGGAGGAAGACTGGGGAGAGGGAAATGCCAAAATGCCTGAAGTCCAGTGTCAAGTACCCACAGTCAGTGATGGTCTGGGGTGCCATGTCAGCTGCGGTCAATGCAGCTAGCTATCAGGAGATTTTGGAGCACTTCATGCTTCCATCTGCTGAAAAGCTTTATGGAGATGAAGATTTCATTTTTCAGCACGACCTGGCACCTGCTCACAGTGCCAAAACCACTGGTAAATGGTTTACTGACCATGGTATTACTGTGCTCAATTGGCCTGCCAACTCTCCTGACCTGAACCCCATAGAGAATCTGTGGGATATTGTGAAGAGAAAGTTGAGAGACGCAAGACCCAACACTCTGGATGAGCTTAAGGCCGCTATCGAAGCATCCTGGGCCTCCATAACACCTCAGCAGTGCCACAGGCTGATTGCCTCCATGCCATGCCGCATTGAAGCAGTCATTTCTGCAAAAGGATTCCCGACCAAGTATTGAGTGCATAACTGAACATAATTATTTGAAGGTTGACTTTTTTTGTATTAAAAACACTTTTCTTTTATTGGTCGGATGAAATATGCTAATTTTTTGAGATAGGAATTTTGGGTTTTCATGAGCTGTATGCCAAAATCATCAATATTAAAACAATAAAAGGCTTGAAACTACTTCAGTTGTGTGTAATGAATCTAAAATATATGAAAGTCTAATGTTTATCAGTACATTACAGAAAATAATGAACTTTATCACAATATGCTAATTTTTTGAAAAGGACCTGTATGTTAAGATTATCTTACTAAAAGAATCATTTTTAGTGTATCAAGTACAAAATTAGTGTGTGAAAATAGAGCACTTTATATCATGGAACTGCACATTTTTTTCACCTGGGGTAGTTGGTGTTACACGGTGTATGGTCATACACTGATTACATTATTTGACCACCGCTGCACCGCCTTCACTGACGTTTAGCATTTTTATAGAAATCATTTAGTTCAGTTGGAAAACATACGCTAAAATTCTAAACTAAAAGCATCCGCTGTGCCAACGTGATCTTATGATAATTCGTATGTATTTTACGTAAAAATTGGGTCTATAAAACGTACATTTACTTACGTTTTTCCATACACTAAAACGTACAATATATTGACGTATTTACTGTACAGCATCTAAACGTACAAATACTTATTTTCAGCACGTATTTTTGACGACACCTAAAAACGAACCTTTATGAATATTAAAATCTGTTCTGTGTGATTTATGCTGCCAGCTCGTTTCCAAGATACACAATGTTAAACAACATAATGTTACTTTAAACCCTTAAAATAAATAACACTTCTGCACTCATTTAACCATTCATGTAATATTTACTTTGTTTGCCGTGGTCAATGATGAACATCCTTTACACAGAGTGCGCGTTAATCACGAAATCAAAAGTGAAAGTAAGCAGCGTAAAAGCGATTTCAATACTCTGCATATTGATAGCGCGAAAACTGTATACTATATTAAAATGGTCGGGGTGCAAGCGGTAAGAAAAAAAGGAAAAATTAAAATCTAGCTCAACTGAATATGCCTCCAATTTTGTGATTGGCTGTTAGGCTATGTATTGTGGGGCCAGGGTGGGCCAAGATTCTGATTGGGTGGGCCGAGATGCACCCTTCGTATGATGCAGCCTTTCGTTTGAAAAGCGTCCATAGATAAGCTTTGTTGAACTGAAAACGGCTATAAATAGGGAGTCGATTCCCCTTGATGGGATCGATCCCAACCGTTGGAATCGACTCTCGATTCCCAACGGCTCGGAATCGAGGAATCGATTCTTTTTGGAATCGACTCCCAGCCCTAAGAATCAATCAAATATCACAGCCAATCAAAAGCGTGTGTGGGCGCTCTCTTTGTGGAAGCGCACTGCATTCGCAACGAAATGTATACCTTTATAATCTAATTAATAAGAATTAAATATTTTTAAGATTATTAAATGTACATACTGAGTGACTGATACCATCTTTGTTATGGAATATGCTTGTTGGTTCGCACTGAGTTTGCAGTTTAAACGCACATATTTGCTTGAATTTATGTTTAAGACTGCGGTCACGCCAGCCGCGTCTTGAAAATACACGGTCACGCCAGCCGCACTTTTTTTTTCTCTTGCGCATCTAATCGCGTACTTCGCGTATGGGTGCTGGGAGCGGTCAAAATGGAATGTAAAGACGCCGTCAGAACGGCGTTTTCTTTATGTTTTAGCTGATATTTTCAGCAGATTGCTGTTCACGAATATTACTGCATAAAATCTAATTTAACCCTTAAAAGACCATAAAGCAACACCAGAACAGTTGCTTATTGCTATTTTCCATCAGAATGTAAAAAATAGTAGTACAATTACAGTTTTTTTAACATTGATTTGAATGAATTTGAATACATTACATACTAATATATATATATATATATATATACACAGTGGGTACGGAAAGTATTCAGACCCCCTTAAATTTTTCACTCTTTGTTATATTGCAGCCATTTGCTAAAATCATTTAAGTTCATTTTTTTCATTATTAATGTACACACAGCACCCCATATTGACAGAAAAACACAGAATTGTTGACATTTTTGCAGATTTATTAAAAAAGAAAAACTGAAATATCACATGGTCCTAAGTATTCAGACCCTTTGCTCAGTATTTAGTAGAAGCACCCTTTTGATCTAATACAGCCATGAGTCTATATATATATATATATATAGTATGTAATGTATTCAGATTCATTCAAATCAATGTTAAAAAAAATCTGTAATTGTACTACTATTTTTTACATTCTGATGGAAAATAGCAATAAGCAACTATTCTGGCGTTGCTTTATGGTCTTTTAAGGGTTAAATTAGATTTTATACAGTAATTTTCGTGAACAGCAATCTACTGAAAATATCAGCTAAAAGCATAAAGAAAACGCCGTTTTTACAGCGTCTTTACATCCATTTTGACCGCTCCCAGCACCTATACCGTAAGTAGGCGATTAGATGCGCAAGAAAAAAAAAAGGGGCTGGCGTGACCGTGTATTTTCAAGACGCAGCTGGCGTGACCGCAGTGGTTAGAGACAATAAGTCCATGCAAATTGTACTCAAATTAGTTTTTTTTTCTCTCCCAACTCACACAAGTTTTGCAAAATTCTCAAATTGCTACCATGACCCAGAGATCCCAGATTTTCCCAAACCAAAGTAAGTAGGTTCATTTCCTTTTAATGAGCAACTCTGAAGTGGTAACTTCCTTGTTTCTGATTTTCATCTATTGTTTATTACACGTCTCAGTATCGGGCCTTTTCGCAATGAGAATCCAACACCCTGCACCTGCCAAAACACTAAGCCAGCAAACCTTTATGTGTCAAAAGATGAGCTGGATGACCTGCAGAAACGCCGGGCAGAAGAGTTCAGACAACACCAGATCAGGTTGCTCACAGTTTTTCTGATCTCTTCAGCGTGGCACAAACTCAGTCATACCTCTGAATGAAAGATTTTAAAAAATGCCTTGTGTCTTTTTTTTTTAGATCAAGGAAAGAAAATGATGTTCTTATTCTCGTCCCCGCCAACACCCCGCTTCAGTATCCGATGAGAGGATTCAGAGTGACCCCAATGAATAAAATGCTCATTCCTGGTCAGTTTGATAGCTGTTGATCCTTTTTCCAATTATTTCCAATTATCTCAGGTTTCTCAAATGCATCGGATGCAGAGAGACATACACTACTGGTCAAAAGTTTGAAATAATTAAGAGTTTTTAATGTTTTTGAATGCAGTCACTTATTCTCACCAAAGCTGCAGTTATTTGGTCCCACATGCATACATAAATAAATAAAATAAAGTAAAACACTAGTATATGAAAATATTAACTAAAGTTAAATATTAACTAAACTATTACTGTAGTTTTAATCCAATAAATGCAGCTTTGGTGAGAATAAGTGATTTAATGTCTTTAAATCCTAATTAGTCCAAACTTTTGACTGGTAGTATATAGGAATAAAAAGTAGTATTCATTTAGGTGTTGCTATTATTGTTAGGCATAAAATTCAAATTCATTATGACATATTGCACATCTATCAATATTAAATAAAGAAATGTATCATTATTTAAGGTCTAGCACTGCAAGCACAAAAGAGAGCGGTTTACAAGGTTTGTCCTGCTGAATATGGTTTTCTCACTAAAGGTGGTGGTATTTATGTTATAGTGATCTCAGCTGATTTGTTTCAGACGGTCTCTGTATGGGAGTCTACTGTTCCTCCTGTTCCTTTCCTTCTTTTAATAGATGCTTTGTGATCTTTTGATCAAAAGTTCTTAATATGGGTGGTTTTTTAAAAGAGTCAACAAGTTTGAAGTGTATAAAATGAGCTCACAGGATATGAAACCTCTCCAGGTATCTCTGAGGGTCCAGAAAGGAGTGCTCTCAGTTCTGAACGTTCAGGAGGGAGAGGAGGTGGATGGCCAGAATGAGAAACATTTAAACATTTCATCTAGCAGCCTCCAACAGCTCAACGACCTGCTGAGCAGACTAACCTACACCAGCACCATTTACCACATCAAGACCGAAGACCTTGGTATGTAACCTCTGACTTTAAAGAACAGTTAACCTAAATTTGATCATTTACTCTCACTTTTTTTTGAAGGATATTTCGAAGGAACCAAAAAAACGGTTTGCACTACAAACCAGTGTGTTCATAATTAAGATAATACATCGAAATAACATGGTAATAGAAAGCAATTTTAAATATCAAGCAGCAAAACAAGCTGTTTTATACAGCTAAGAATAGCTTGATGCTGTTAAGACTGGAAGCCAGACTCATAAACTTTACAAATGGCCACATCCACTCTTATGGGAAGAAAAAGGTGGATACTTTGCATGCTAAATGTCTGTTAAGCAGTTTCTAGTAATTGATTAACGCTTTTAAGACCTCGGACATTTTTGCGCACTTACTTCCTGTTGCGTGCACATGCTCTCAAATGGCCAAGACCACAAGTGTGGGTATTTAGTCAATATAATGAGTCATATTGATCACTTTTATGATACTTTTAGGTTAAAAGCATTATAAATCATATACTTTTTATACTTTTAAAACATTAATGTGAATGTACTGACTTTATATATGCGTTCATTTCC
Organism: Labeo catla; assembly: GCA_012976165.1. NCBI lineage: Eukaryota > Metazoa > Chordata > Actinopteri > Cypriniformes > Cyprinidae > Labeo > Labeo catla. The sequence goes on from VONZ01000612.1 coordinate 439,252, forward strand.
TCAGCTTATTTCATGTTTGAGAACCATGAGGTCGTATTCCCGATCGAGATCAGACGTTTGTCAGTTCCTGTTCTGTTTGACCTGGGAAAAGGTGAGCTCAAATACTCATACCTACACCTATGTACTAACCATAAAAACATAGGTGATATAAAGTCATATAATGAGTCAAAGGTCCTGCACATAAATGCAAAACAGTCAAAGTATAAACATGACATGAATATAATGGAAAAAATATGAATTTAACAACATATGTAACACAAAACCTAAATGTATGCAACTTGTTTAAGAAACTCTTGTTTAAATGAAAAATAGGAAATTCTAGGTGACACTTGTTCTTTCTCACTTTCAAAAACAGTTTTTTTAAATGACATCCTATTTAAAAAACATCCTATTTGTTTTTTTTTTAGTTTTTAACTTTTTCAAGAAATTTTCCAAAAGTGTTGTTAACTGCAATGTTTTTGCAAGTTTTGTTAAACGTAGCATTTTTTACACACTTTTCTTAGAGTGCAATGTATGCTTCTGAATGGTTATTTTAGTGTTATTTATACACTATTATAGTATTTATTAATATTTTAAATAGCAATTATTTTCTTACACTGTGCTCCAAATGATTATGCAAGTGACATTTCAGTAGGATTTCAGTAAAATTAAAAATTTAGATTTTAGTTTTTCAGTTTTTTATTTTAATTTGAGTAATTTTGTTATGCGCTTTTGTGATTTTGTGTAATCACAGTATCATGTGAACACAATCACCACACTGACCTGTTGCGGGCACATAATTGTCTTTCTCTCTCCATAGATGTAAACTCTCAGGTGACTGTACTAGTTAAAGCATTTTTGCGATACAAAGAGCTAAACATCCTCATCAACAGTATCCGTTGGAACTACCCAAAAATAAAGATCATTGTTGCGGATGACAGTCTGAAACCAGAGAAGGTGGTCGGTGACAATATAGAGCACTACATAATGCCCCCGGCACAGGTGCAAACATCTCGTTTTTAAAACTGAATATTCATTTATTTTTCTTCAAGTGTAAAGCTTGTTTTCATTGTTTGGCTTTGCAGGGCTGGTTCGCAGGCAGAAATCTGGCAGTGTCGCAGGTCACCACTAAGTACTTCCTGTGGGTGGATGACGACTTTGTGTTTCTGAATGAGACGCGTATTGAGAGCTTTGTCAACATTATGGAAGCCGTTCCTGAATTAGATGTGGTAATGATGTCAATTCTATCATCATCTTTGCTGAATAGAAATAATAATTTCATTAAAAACAACCTTACTGATTCCAAACTTTGGAAAGGCAGTGTATTTACATATACATGTTGCAAAAAAGAAACATCTCAATTTCAACTGCTTTTATTTCCAGCAAAATTTGTGACATGGAAGTATTTGTATTAACAGAGACATTATAACTGTGAATTGCATACTGTCTGTAAACCTCTGAATTATGGAATGTTTCACAGGTGCATGACATGCAATAATGTTTATAATTGATTAAAATATGAAAAACATTGTTCAAATCAATAGAGATCTGTATTGTGTCCAATAAAGACAAGATAAAGATCTAATTTTTATGTTTGCAAGCTTGGTTGATAATGACCTTCTTTTATATGTAGTTTATTCTTTCATTTTCTCCATCAGGTTGGTGGTGAGGTAGAAGGTAATCGGTTTTCCTTTAAGTTGCAATACGAGGAAGGGAGAAGTGAGGAAGGCGGCTGTATCACACGTGTCAGTGGTACTCACGCGCCCCTGCCGGGTTTTGACGGCTGCTTCTTTGCAGATGGAGTTGTCAACTACTTCCTGGGCCGGACGGAGGCTGTGCGGAGAGTCGGTTTTGACCCGTTTCTCAAAAGAGTGGCCCACACTGGTAAGTGGACCTTAAAACATTCAGAAGAGATGAAGTCACTCGATTCATTTTGGATGAGGTCTGTTATTAGACTATCCTAGAAAGACTTGCTTGAAGTAAAACAATTTGTTTTGACACATTATCTTCATCCACTATCATGTAATGGTATCCGGGCTTAGGTCACAGGTAATTTAAAGTATGGGCGTAGTAGAGACAAAATAAACGATATTGTGTTTTTTTTTTTGTCAAGGACAGTTTATGATTCAGACACTGACATATGTAAATGGACTGTATTCATGATCCATGGTCGACAATCCATGGAAATGTCATGGAGATAATAAGCGTTTGATCAACAAAAATAAGAATCTGTTTTCTTTTTGTTTTCCCAACTATGTACAGAATTCTTCGTTGACGGACTTGGAGATTTATTAGTTGTCACCTGCAAAGGTCTCAGAATTGGTCACCAAAAGCACAGTTCCACAAACAAGTACAGTTCCTACAGGCATCCTCCAAAAAGTGATTCAGAGGCAAAAATGGCCCACCATTTTTTTAAGAACCATCTGAAATGTATCAAATACTAAGGAGAATTTCAGGTGAAATATGCCATTCTTCAGACCTTATAAATCATTGCATTTTTTCATTTACTCTACAAGTCAAAGGTTTGGATCTACTTATTCATTTGAAAGCTTGTTTATGAAACCTCTACATTTGACCATGGGTTACAATTATGACTTTTTGCAATTGCAATGTTGTATTTCACAATTCTGACTTGTTTTTCAATATTCAGAACCCAGAATTGCAAGATACCAAATACGTCGCAATTCCCTTTTTAATTTTAGTCCATGGTGAAAACAAGCTTCCAAAGTCATCAAAACTACAAAAGAAGACAAATGGAAGAATAAGAATTATATAGTGAACAAAACATGACAAAAGTGTAAGCTGCTAAATACCAAAGCTGAATGAAGGCAAACAGGTTATGCTGTGATTTAGCAGTGTGTTCTTAGAACATACTTTGTTAGCTGGGATAGTACATAACCAAGTTAAATGAGAACAAGTTTTGCAGTTTGTGTAAATCACCTGCAGTTCAGTTTACATGCTTGAGGTAGAAAAAGACCAAACTATATTTTTAATACCAGTTAATGGTGTAGCCTGCACATTATTTATTTAAATGAGATTTGTAATTTATTGTTTGAAATCTACAGGACTGCAGAGTCTCTGTTGCTACCAAATGTCAAAGTGTCATCAGTCCTTTACCTTTGTGTTTCTATTTACTTGATCACTGTTGTCACTTTTATGAACTACACTGTTGTGCCAATAAAGAGTCAATGCTCTATTGTCATTGTATTTTTTTTTAATATCCATTTATATTCAAGAACAGAAAGTCGTCAGCTTATTGTATCCACCTTATTTTGCACTGTGCAAGTGAGCTATTTCCTGCAAATGTGCGACTTCTGGGGGCATCTACTTTTTAATGTAGAAATCCCTTTCGTAGAAACCTCCCTTTCTGTTCAGTCATGTGTGATTCACTTTGCCTGTCCTAATGTTCAACCCCCAGATTTTACTTTGCAGTACGTTTTCATTGGGACCTATTTAATAATTCAATTTTAAATACCCAGTCTATTAAGAAATATGAAGAATACAAATTATTTCAGAAAAATGCGACCACGTTAAATTTTAGCTAAATAAAACATATTTTGCAGAAGGCATGAAGTTTTGGTGGGTGATTGGCATACTAGACAAATAACAGTTTGACCATACATTGCTAGTGTTGATCAGGCAGGCCTTTGTTTACCCCAGGCAGTTGCAGCGTCCACGTGATATATGGCTAAAGGTATCTGTGTTTTCATTTTTCAAGATCTGTTGACCATTGTAATTTGTCATTTTCAATATAGAAACAAATCCAAATGCAATAAAAACTAAATACGCTAAGTCTTTAAAACTAGGTTTTTTTTTTTTTTGGTGTGACACCAGGGTTTATTCGACGTCAGAGTTCAATTCGTTTGGATAATATGAACGCTGTTTTCTTTAACGGCACGCACTCCACGAACCACAACCGAGTCTGTCTAAAAAGGGTGGTCTGTGGCTGAGGTAAGTTACGCTTCTGATCACAAAAGTGAACTGCTATTAATAACTTATGAGGTGCTCAAATTGTGTCTTTGTTTACGCACTCGCTTTCCTGACAAGCGTGACTGACGTGCTGCAAGCAGAGAGAAAATATGTCTCATTTCTAAACCTTTGCATTAGAGTCTTGACAAATAGACGCGTGTCTTTCTGTGTTGGCGCTTTGGAAACGAATCTAAATTTTCAAAATCCGAAGTAAAAATGAAGTGCGCAAACATCTATTAATTTTTGCCGCGTGCTGCGTAGTCGTTATCTGGCAACAGGGTAAACAGCTGCCACACTGATGGTTCAGAACCAAAACTACCGTGTGAACAGAAATCAGGGTTGCCTAAGTCCGGGGTTTTTCCGCGAAACTGGGCTATTTTAAACTCTTGCCACCAATGTTTCAGGAGTTTAGGACACAGAACAGGACACATGCTTATTCGATAACTGTTTTATTTCCTATTTGGGTTTATGCATAAACTTTATTTTTTAAGATTGTTTTTTCCAAGGCATTGTTAGATGCTAGTGTTTTCTGTCATAACTATGCAAACATTTGATTTCAAACCCAGTATCATAGCTATTTCTTGTTATGATGTTATTTATATTATGATCTTGTTATGACATATAGCACAACTACGCTCACGGTGACCCGAGTTCGATTCCCGTCTCGAGATCCTTTGCCGATCCCGCTCCCCTCTCTCCTCCCAGCTCTTTCCTGTCATCTCTCTACTGTCCTATCACAATAAAAGGCATAAAAAGCCCAAAAATATAAGTAAAAAAAAAAGTCAGTGCTATATGCTTGATAATTTTTCTTGGCGGAAGCTTTGCGTTTTGTTAGCTAATAAAATATTAAAGCTTAATTCAATATTATGTGTACAATTTCTTAATTCTGTCATCCTGGTATCGTGGACTTGCTCTATTGTTTCATACAAATGCAGCTGCCATTTTTTTTTTTTTGTACACTGTAATGGATTATAAGATAACTAACAAACTAGTACTACTACTTAATTATTTATGTGGTGAAATGTTGTGTAAGAAAACTGGTATGACTGCACTGTATCCCTAAAATGTCTAGTTTGAACTTGCCATTTGCTAGCAACTGATTTCTTCATGGAAGCTTTGCATTCAAATATTTCAACTCAGATCAGTGTTTCGTGTCTAATAATTTTGACACGAAACATCTAATAATCTATCAAGCAGCTGTGTAATAAGTGGGATAATGTACATTCAGCCAGTTGTTATCACAAAATAAAGATGTATATTATCCCTTACTTATTATAATCTTAATTCAAGTGATAAAGGATTTTGAAAGTCTGACAGTAATCAGTGTTGAGTGCTACTGTAAGGTTAACTCTGCCTGGTTTAAATGTTTCAAAATGATTAACAGTTGAAAAAATTAGAAATTTAGAAAAGTAATCAAAAAGTAATTAAAAGTAATGTTACATTAATAAAGTAATTGAAAGGTTACACTACTTATTACATTTTAAATCAAGTAACTTGTAATCTGCAACCTATTACATTTCCAAAGTAACCTTCCCAACACTGTACCCATGATAAAAGTGCAGCAGATGTTAAGTTTTGTCAACAAGGGTGAGTGGAAAGGAGCCCTTGAGCTGTGTTTATGATCACTACAATATATTAGTTTTTAACAGTCACTGTGAAATATCCATGTTAGGTATAGAAACTGCATATTTTGAGATATGATATTTGGGATATTGTCATTAGGCTACTTTTGGCCTATATTTAATTGGCCATTGGAATAGTTTTGTTACACAGACCTGGCAATCCTGAACACAATCCAGTGAGGCCAGGGTGATGGGGGATCAATCGAACTCTGGTACAGACTCAGCAATCAAACCAAGTGTGAAAGCACCCTAAAATACACGACACGTTCTGTTGGCAACTTTAGGTGTCTATACCCCATATTTTCCTATGAGTGGCCTATTTGCCTCAGAGGTTTGCATAAGAGCAGCTCATTTGAATTTAGTGTCAAACTCCTGTTTTTGAGCATGATTTTTCTCAATTTCTGTTGCATCCAGCATTGCTTTAAGGTGGTACAATCATGGTACAGGACCCGAGGCTTGGTAGTAGGGAATAAGGGAACAATAGGCCTCCACAGCAGAACACCCTTTCCTTGCACCTGTGCACCCACCCCCACACACATACACACAACCACTCAAACCAGCACTCATGAAAGAAACACCATCATTAGTAATCCACCCCTAGCTTAGGCACTCATCTCCTATAACAAGCAGAAATCAGATCATAAACTTGAAAGAACACAGTCCCTATCACAAGTCACAATACAGATCATTTACAATAAAAGTTCGCCACTCCCACACAACTGACCCATAAATTAAACCACTTACAAATACTTATATCAACACTAACATAAACTAAGACAAAGTATTGTATTACAAAACACAACAGCAGATTCCCATTCCTTCTAAATTATGATGTTTTTTATGTTAAAATCTTCATAATATTATAAATAAGCATCAGAGAACAATACAAAATAATAAAAAAGCCAGTTCATGGCTATTTTGAGTCAAAGACAATAGCTGTGTTGTGATTTCAGCTGTATTTACATGTCATATAATCACATGAGATCGTGTTACCATTTCACATATAAGCACATGCTCCACTCTTTTCCACAATGGTGGTCCAGTAAATATAAATGGTAGGTTACTAATAATTACTGCATAATCCTAATTAAACATTAAAAACAATTCAACATCAAGTCTCCCCCTTGCACAAAAACACAAAATAACACTTCATTTAATAATTTTACTCTCCTTATTAAGTCCCAAGCAAATCATGCTGGGACTGCAGTTTAAGCAAAAATAATTTCTGAGTCTAGTAGATTGCACATTAAAAAACAATTAATTGGAAGCAAAGCAATGAAGTTTAGAAGAGAAACATAATTGCGTTGCGTGGATCGCTAATAATACGATTGGGTCAATTGGATAGTATGTGTTTGCCGTTTTTTTTCAGTGTGTGGTAATGAAATCTTTGTTCAGTCTATAGGACCCAAGCGAACAGTCTCTTATTTACAGGGAGATCAGTTTTCCTTCACGAATTTGTTCTTACCAGACATAATGCCACGTACCTCACACATGCAGAACGTCAGCACTTCACTACATCATTTCCTTGTGATGAAACAATTGCTGATTATATGTTACGTTATGACGCATTCGAATTGTTTACGCTGTCATCAGTTTGTTTGTTTTTTTTTCTCATGTTTTAGAGTACATCTTAATGTTTCAGAGTACATCTTAAGGTTAGTCTTACAGAAGGTCATTTATAAACACACACACATTTCTCTCATTCTCTCTCAGGAAAAGAGGGGCTGGGTTAAGGTTAAATGCTAATTAACATAGCCTACTGCCACTAATTATCTTTAGAGAACATGTTATTGTTCTATTGGTGTACTACATACATTTTATATTCTTACATTAACAATCTATTCAGTATTCTAATCATTAAAGCCAAGTATAAATTTCATCAGGTTAGTGTTTTTAAGCATTTTACATTTATTCCAAAATAATAACTCAAGGCAGTAACAATTTAAACGTGTAATTTTAGTGAACTAAAGTTCAGCTATTGTTTTTAATAGTTAGCTTTTAACTATTTTTTATTTTTTTCATCACAGCTCTGTAAATATTGGTCACAGAGATGTACTTTACATTTCATCAAGCTGATTACTTACTAAAATCTAAACTCTTCCACAGGTCGCGTGATTTTATCCAAGTAATTTTTATTAAATTAGTCTTCCCATTTGCAGTTATTGTTTATTCAGACTGATTCGCGAACGCTGAACGCGGACGAACACAAGAGGCGGGATTTATCGCATGAACCAATCAGAGCCAAACATAACCTGTCATATCCAATCATATCGCGATGGAGGCACTGTCTCAAGGCAGGTCATGCTTTATGGGGTCTGTTAAAACTCAATGGGTTCTGAGAGGCAAAGAAGATGCGGACTCCCACTGTAACTATACTTGATGTTGCTGTTAGACAAAGTAAAACGAGTGATTAATACACCTTTTAATGTAATATTTTGTCATTTTGGCGTTGTTTTATTTTTGTACTATGAATTTTTTCCTCCAATATTTTGAGGAGACACCGCCTCGCCTCCTCGGAGGAAACGCCCCTGATCTAAATGTAGTCTTTCACAATTGTACTAGAGCTCTTTTGTTCCTACTAGCTGTAATCAGGCATAATGTCACCTACCTCACACATGCAGAGCATATGTCATCACTTTCCTACATCATTTCCTTGTGACAAAACAACCGCTAATTATATGTTACGTTATGAGGTGTTAGAACTGTTTACGTTTTACTCATTTTCTGGTTTTGTGTTCTCATGTTTCAGAGTACAACTTTAGTTGTAGGTTAGTTTTACAGAAGGTTTTATATATTTATATAATGAATAAATATCTACTAATGAATCTCTGTAAACAGTCTCCCAGTTGTTTTGCACTGGGATTTCTCTTGTTCTCTCTCAGGAAAAGATGGGCTGGGTTAAATGCTATTGCTGAGCAACATCGCCTGCTGTCAGTAATTGTTTTTAATGAACGTTCTTGTTCTATCTAAATGTACAACCAATATGAGAATACTTTTATTCTACGTTTATTCTGCTGTTTATTTAGATCTGAATATATATCTTAGCTAATATAAAATATAGCTAATCTAGATAACATTATAGTAGTACACTACGCTTATTGCAGGTTCAGTTACACAGAAGTGATTCATATTAAAAATGTGAGGACAGTTAAAGGGCAGTCGTTATTAAATATTATATATTTAATATAAGATTCATTTATTCAGTGTTTAAAAGGTAGGGCCATCTCTGTTATGCTTTAATCTATGTTACTGTAAAATAAATTAACTTTTAATAAAACAAAAGAAATGGCTTTGAGCAAGTGAACAAGAGGTTGTTTTGATTTTTGGTTTGTTCTTTTATTTGTTTTATATGGTTCATTGTACAGAAAATTCAGGTTTGTATGAGGCTGAAATTTGTCTTTTTTCCCCAGATTTATTCTATGGCTACACTGAATATGTTTTATGCTTTTTCACAATTAATGTACCTTGACATTGTCAATACCAAAACTCAACAGAAAATTTGCAAAGATAAATTTACATTTTAAAATAATTGTACTGCATTTTTTAGAACCTGTATTAGCAATTTCGTTTGCCTATTCTTTCAGTTTATGCACCTACTGTGAAAACCTTTTTTTTTTTTAAATATCAAGTTTTTATTACTATTTATATAATTATAATGTGTCCCATCCTAGTGATCTTTTAAAAAAAATTCTCATGGTACTGTTTTCTTAAAAAGAAAGAGAGATAAAAGAAAAGAAAAATAGTCTTTAAAAGATCACTAGGATGTAAAAAATATATATAATGTGTGTGTTTAATGCATGCATGTGTGTGTTTATATGTAATTTAGGATTTCTTCTCAACCTATATGGCAAAATAGTTCAATACTCAAAGCTTTACGATGTGCGATGTGGCCATCATATCAATGTATAGCACGTACTAAACGGATATGTTACACTGGTTTCACCTTGGATTCCTTATTTAATTTAATTAAATTGTATTTTATTTTGTTTAAGAGACAGCCTGAAATATATACATTGTCAAACTGATAATTTGACTTATTATAGTGCCAATAAAAGACACGAATTAAATGAAACGTAAATGCATATGTATTAAATCCGGCATCTGTCTATTTTAACTATATTAAAGTTAATTTGGGTGTCATATAAAAAAATGACATTTGAAAAACAAACAAAAAACAGTGTAATGTAGCCTATCATAAAATAGGAAAAGTCAGTTCGGATGTCATAGATCACGTGTTTTCTTACAGCGCTGTAATGTGAATTGTACAGTGCAATTCATCTGAAAAATGCTTAGTAGTGATGGACAATTTCGATCAAACTCACTAGCATGTGGTGTTTCTAACGCGCTTCGGAACAGTGAATCATTTTGTGAAACAGTTGACTCCATCGATTCAAACATTTTGAAAAAAAGCTTTTTTTTGTTATCGATCACGTTAAACACTAAAACAACTAACATCTGTTTTCCACAAAAATATCAGTCTCCGTAAAGACCATCAAAAATTCCCAATGCCGACTATATTTCAAGTCGTCATGGTGGGGTATTGGGTAAAGTTTTCAATTAGCAATAATCGCGTCTCGGATAAACCTCATAGACTACGATACTACCACTGCGCAAAGCTGAAGAATGAACGTGTGATTGTCAGTATTACCCCAAACACGCCTCACTTCACACAGACGGTAACCAAAATAATAGAACCTGTATTAACAATTTCTTTTGCCTTTTCTTTCAGTTTATGCAGCTACTGTGAAAACCTTTTTTTTTTAAATATCAAGCTTTTATTACTATTTATATAATTATAATGTGCCCCATCCTAGTGATCTTTTTTTTTTTTAATCATGGTAATATTTTATTAAAAAGAAAAAAAGAGAGATAAAAGAAAAAAGTCTTTAAAAGATCACTAGGATGTAAAAATATATATAATGTGTGTGTGTAATGCATGCGTGTGTGTGTTTATATGTAATTTAGGCTTTCTTACCAACCTATATCGCAAAAGGGTTCAATACTCAAAGCTTTACGGTGTGCGGTGTGGCCATCTTGTGCTTATATCAAAGTATAGCACGTACTAAACGGATATGTTACACGCGCTGGTTTCACCTATGGTTTTGCAGCTGATCTTCATTTTATTTTATTTTATTTCAGAGACTGACTGAAAGATATACATCGTCAAACTGATTATTTTACTTATTTTAGTGCCAATAAAAGATATGAATTAAATGAAACGTAAATTAATTAAATCCGGCATCTGTCTATTTGAACTATATTAAAGTTAATTTGGCTGTCAATTAAAAAATAATGACATTTGAAAAACAAACGAAAAACTTTGGTGTAATGTAGCCTATCATAAAATAGAAAAGTCAGTTCGGACGTCATAGATCACGTGTTTTCTTACAGCGCTGTAATCTGAAATGTACACTGCAGTTTCATTTGGTTAGAAGTGATGGACGCTTTCGATCAAACTGCCAAAAACCATGTGATTCCAGTAAACTAGGCTTAGTTTCAAAAGCTGTTTTCATGTACGTTTTTGTCGCACGTGGTGGTCCGCGCGCTTAAAAACTGTGAAGCGTTCTAGAATGCTACTGCTTTTACTTATTCGAAAGACTTTGAAGAACTACGGTTATTAATCCTATTAATCATAGATTTCCTACATTTTAAATTTCTGTTCTTTACAACGATATCAGTCTCCGTAAAGACCGTCAAAAATTGCCAATGCCGACTATATTTCAAGTCGTCACGGCGGGGTATTGGGTAAAGTTTTCAATTAGCAATAATCGCGCCTCGGATAAACCTCATAGGCTACGATACTGCCACTGCGCAAAGCTAAAGAATGAATGTTTGACTCTCAGTATTACCCCAAACACGCCTCACTTCACACAGACGGTAACCAAAATGACGCTCACGACAAGCTGACCAATCGAAAAACGAAGACGACACGAGTATGCATATCTATCTGGTTCTTTGTTTAAAAATGTACAAATAAGCAAAAATATCATTTAAAAAAATATATCTTCACCTTCTTTCGCGTTGCATCACGGGAACGTAGTGACGTAGGAGAAACGTAGGTGACGTGACGGCTACGTAAGCGTTACTCGGATGCAGTAAATGTAACCACCGCTAGATGTCAGCAACAGCTCAGTTATGAGATGTAACACGAAAAAAGCACTACAAAAATGTTTTATACGTTTATATATGTAGAATTATTAAATAGCTTTTTAATTTTACTGTAATGTGTGTAAGTGCTAATATACTAACTAGAGAAGGAAATTAATGTTTGTACACCTCAATAAACATAAAACAGCATTACCAATTAAAACTGTAGTCCCAAGAAATATGACAAATTTTGACGAGAGCATTTATTTAATGAAGAAACATATGGAATATTTTTTAATAAACTGCTTTTTCATTGAGAAATTAGCATAGCACTTTGAGCAAATACGTAAAATTATTAAAATTCACATTTTTTATTATATACCAATGATATTTCGATGAAAGTTAATTCTTAATTCTTAATCTTTACTACTATTAGCCAACATATTAACCCATATATGCATAATAATAATAGAATTAACAAATAATAATAATAGTTATTATTATTATTATTAAGCATTACCCATAAGCACATTAACCTATACATTCTTAATAATAATAATAATAATAATAATAATAATGGAATTAACAAATAATAATAATTATTATTGTTATTATTATTATTATTAACCATAATCTACATGCACATTAACCGAAACATGCTCAATAATAATAATAATAATAACATCAATAATAATACTAAGAATTAATAAATAATACTACTAATGATAATTATAATAATTCATAACTCATATGCACATTAGCCCATACATGCACAATAATAATAATAATAATAATAATAATGGAATTAACAAATAATACTGATATTGCTACTACTACTACTACTAATAATAATAATAATAATAATTATTATTATTATTATTAAGCATAACCTATAAGAATATTAACTTTTGCATATTAGAGCAAAAGTTAATTAACATCATATTATCAATATTATAATTGTTCATTAACAATTATCAACACTTTTTCTTACTATTTAATATGGTGAAACAAATGTAAAACAAATATATTGTAATTATTATAAAATATTTAAATAATATTAAATAAATAAAGTTACTTTTAAATTTAATAAAGTTTTCATCATTATCAAGTTACATATTGATATTATAAAATTAATCTAATATATAATTATAATATATTACTATTATTAAATCATGTATTAATATTATAAAAAATATAACTATATTTTATAGAATTATATAGAAGCATATTAACCCATAAATGCTTAATAATAACAATAATAATAATAATAATTATTATTATTAATACATTTGGTTAAGCACAGCTGTTCTATTGTGTCTATTGTGTTGTGATTGTCCCAGCAGACAGTGTGTCATTGTCAATGTTTTCCATTGTGCTGATGCTGTTTCTACAATGACTGATCGCCGTGGTGATGTGATGTCAGCACTTTGACTGACAGGCTGAAGTCTTGACGATCAGCAGAACGGTCAGAACGCAGCTCGTGAGTATTGCGCTCACGTTGACCCACATAACCTAAACGATTCGTCCTTCCATTTTTAAACTCATAAATCATTCCGATAAGAGCATGCTCAAAGCATTCTTTCCTCTTCTACCGAATGCATCCTATGGTTTCCGGGGCTGATAAATGTAGGACGCATCTGTCTTTGATTTATTGTTGAACGCTTTCTTTATCCACAATGTTTGTCATCGATGTCACCGCACACTTACTGTTCTGGAAATCTCTTTTTAGAGGAGGAAAAATGTGATGTCAGTGCTGTTTGGAGGTTCTGTTACTTATTCGAATATATTTTTGACCAATATTACCTCTGTTTGGGTGCAGGAGGAAGTTTGACGTGATAAAGCGCGCTGAAGTTCACAGCATATGAGAGGCGCCCGAGGGCCCTGTCAGCCCTGCTTTGATTTGGATCCGGATCTCAGGGCTGGAAATAGAGATTAACAGATGGCTGAGTGATGGCAGTGGATCAGGCTGCGCGGCCGGGCCGGGCCTCACCCACGCCGTACCCGCTGCACCGTGAAATCGCTGGGGGTTTCGCGCCGTGCCCACACGAGAGCTCGCGCTTTCTATATGAGAAAGAGCTGCAGGATTCGAGCTGAAAAATTCCTCATGTCATGTAAGGATTTCCACCGTTTCATAACTCCACAGCAAAATATCGAACTACTTGAAGCTATTAAGTTACCTACTATTCCATGTTACTTACTATTATTACATGTTAATACTGTAAAGAAATAAGAGAAAAATATAAATGTTATGAAGTTTTAAAATTAATATTAAATATTATTAGCAGTAGTATTAGAAAGTTATACTTTAGCTAATAAAGGTAGTATTATTCATTTTATTATTATTATTTTTATTACATATGAAATATTTGTTTATTGTATAGATACAGCTTATTAACACTGTTAATATAATAAACTGTTAATAATTGCAATTAATATATAGAATTTTTTTATGCAACATGTTGCAATATAGAGCTAAAGTTATATTGTTGTAGTTATTGTTATCAGCAAGTTACTTACTGATATTGTAAAATAAAAATTAAAAAATAAAAGTATAATTATATTATAAGGTGTTATTATTATTATTATTAAGTCACTTATTAGTATTATAAACATAAAAAATATATATTTTATATAGCAATTATATTGCATTATAGAGCAAAAGTTAATTAACATCATATTATTATCAACATTATAATTGTTTATCAACAATTATCAACACTTTTTCTTACTATTTAATATGATAAAACAGATATAAAATACAGGTATTTTTTATAAAATATTTAAATTATATTAAATATTATAATGTTTTATTATTATCATGATCATCATCATTAAATTATATACTGATATTAAAAAAATCTAAAATCTAATAATAAAATATATTATATAAAACAATTGAAACTATAATTATAAGATATTATTATAAAAAATAATAAATTGAATAAAATATTATAGAACAATTATATTGCACTAGAGCAAAAGCTAATTATTGTTATTTTATATATTTTTCTTAATATTTAATATCATAAAATTATTATAAACTAATAAATGACTTATAATGATTACTTTTATTAATAATAATAATAAATAAATGAGATACTTGGTGACATTATGAAATAAATATAATTATAATACATATTGTTATTATTGTTATTATTATTGAAATAATATTAAATATTATTTAAATATTAAATAAAAAAATTACTTGTAAATTAAGTTACATATTGATATTGTAAAATTAATCTAAAATATAACGATAAGATATTACTATTATTAAGTTACATATTAATATTATATAAATATAAAAATAATAATAATAAACTAAATAATACAAATAAAACAATATTTTATAGAATAATTATATTGCATTAAAGCTAAAGTTAATTATTATCATTTTTATTCTTAATATTTAATATAATAAAATTATATAAAAGTATAAAATAAATTATTTATAATAATAATAATAATAATAATTATTATTATTATTATCAATAAGATATTTGGCGATATTGTAAAATAAATATAATTACATAATACATATTGTTATTATTATAAAATAAACATTTTAATTAAGTTTCATTATTATTATCATCATCATTAAGTTACATATTGATATTATAACATTAATCTAACATATATTTATAAGATATTAATATAATTATTAGTAGTAGTAGTAGTAGTATTATCAATAAGATACTTGGTGATATTATAAAATAAATATAATTACAAAATACATGTTGTTATTATTATAAAATATTTAATCAATATTAAATATTATTTAAATATAAAATAAAGTTACTTATAAATTAAGGTTTATTTATATTCTTATTATTATCATTAAGTGATATTGATATTATAAAAAATTACCTAAAATATAGTTATAAGATACTACTATTATTAAGTTACATATTAATATTATAAATAAAAATAAATATATAATAAATAAAAAATATATATTTAATAGAACAATTATATACTATTAGTTAATTATTGTATTATAAGTTAGTATATATTATTTTTATTCTTAATAATTAATATAATTAATTAATATAAAAGTATAAAATAAATTACTTATAATGATAATGATGATTATTATTAAGATACTTGGTGATATTATAAAATAAATATATACATAATAATAATAATAATAATAATAATTTTACTGAAGTTACTTAATATTATAAAACTTTCAATATTTTTTTAGCCAAATATATTGCATTATAGAGCTAAATTAATTGGTATTATTATTTGTACTAATGAATATGCTAAATATTCTGAAAATATTTTGAAATAAATTTACAATAAGATATTAGAATTGTTTTTATTATCAATAAGTGACTTGATGATGTTCTAAAGGTATAATTACATGATCAATTATTATTATTTTTAGTTCACTGAAATGTTCCAAGAATGCATGAGAAACAACAGTAATCACAGAGGAGATCAAAGCAAACCCCCAGTGCAAGGCATTAGACTCTATACACAAATGAAGACTATGAACAAGCAAAATGAAGATGCTTTTGTTGTCTTTGATCACAGTGATGACAACAGCCTAGTTATCTACGAGTGCGCTTGTCTGTCAATTCTGTGAACTTGAGATCATTACCAAGAAAGAACTCTGGCATTTCCGTTTCGGCTTCCCATAACACAGGTTGTTTATGTATGAGTCAGCGTGAAGTCTTGCATTAGTTCTGGGTGAATAAGGAAGCAGAATTGAATCAGGTTGAGTGGAGGAGTGAATATCTGTCTCATCATCTCTCACTCCACTGAGTCAGAAAGCGACACAACTCCACACCGCTCTCAAACACAAACGTGCGGCAGACAAAACCAACAGATGCAAGTCTGGACGCTTGAATAGAGCTGATCTCAAAGCACACAGGTGGGCATACCTGCGCAACACAATTAGCACATACAGCTGGTCAAAAACAGCATCTCAGTCTTCAAACACACACACACACACAGTCTTCAGACTGTCTGCTGGGGATACGCTGTGGTTAGTCTAAACTGCCAGCCATCACGAAATTTGGTTATTCACTAACAAAAAGTAACTGTATACTGTAAATCATCAGTGGGTTTGTAAATGCATGCTGTAAAAAAAAAAAAATAGGGCACAATGTACTTGTAATATGAAATTTTATTTATTATTATTTTTATTTATTTATTTTTTACAGGTGTTTTACATGTATTTTAAATTTCACACTTTATTGAGTTGTGTTTTTTTTTACGGTTAACGAAAATGTCCTGGCAGAAAATTACCATTTTTCTTTTAATTATTTATTTATTTTCACAGTGTATTTTAACGTGTACATTTTATTCAGCATCATTGTTCATACTTATTTATTTATTTATTTATGTAAAATTAGTCTCTGTAGCTAGTTTTGCACAAAAAACAAAAAAACAAACAGTAAACTAAAATGTAAAACGTTTTATTGAAGTCAATTTGGTTGTATGAATATTTTATGGGTTAAATCTTAAATCTGGCAGAAAAAAATAAAAAGAACGAAAAAATGTGAACTTAAATGTAATCTATCTAAATGAACTGGTTTTATTGAAGTCAAAAATGTTTTTACTGTCGCTAAATCAACCTAAATAAATTAATTCATATCACCCAAACTAGTTTTTATAGGTTAACTCTGGTAGGAAAAAGAAATAAAGAAAGGTAACCTAAAATTTTAAATGTATTGAATGAAAAATATTATTATTATTATTATTATTATTATTGAAAAATATTTTTAATGTCAATAAATCAATCTAAATACATTAGATTCATACACCTAAAACTATTTTTATGGGTTAAATCTGTTAAAAAAAGAAAATAAATAAAGATAACCTAAAATGTAAAACACAACATCTAAATGAACTGGTTTTATTGAAGTCAAAAATATTTTTAATGTTAATAAATCAATCTAAATACATTAATTCATACATCTAAAACAATTTTTTATGGGTTAAATCTGTTAGAAAAAAAAAAAGAAAATAAATAAAGATAACCTAAAATGTAAAACACAACATCTAAATGAACTGGTTTTATTGAAGTCAAAAATATTTTTAATGTTAATAAATCAATCTAAATACATTAATTCATACACCTAAAACTATTTTTTATGGGTTAAATCTGTTAGAAAAAAAAAGAAAATAAATAAAGATAACCTAAAATGTAAAACACAACATCTAAATGAACTGGTTTTACTGAAGTCAAAAATATTTTTAATGTTAATAAATCAATCTAAATACATTAATTCATACACCTTAAACTATTTTTTATGGGTTAAATCTGTTAGAAAAAAAAGAAAATAAATAAAGATAACCTAAAATGTAAAACATCTAAATGAACTGGTTTTACTGAAGTCAAAAATATTTTTTATGTCAATAAACCAACCTAAATATATTAATCCATACACATAAAACTAGTTTTTATGGGCTAAATCTGGTAGAAATGGCTCTTTAAAGTAAAATTTGCAGGTTATAATTACAAAGAGAAAGAATACTATACTATAATACTATAATATTGCATGTCAAAATAATTTCATAAGTAGCCTACTTATCAACATGGTGATTCTTCTTTGTTCAATGAACCTAGTATTTTTTTAGATGTTATGTAATGTTTTTGTGTGCTGTTTGCATTGAATCATTTTTGGTTGAGTCTTAAGCAGCTAATTTGATTAATTCTTACTCAGACTTTTACAATGATAAAACAATGTGTTTGGACATGTATTTATGGCAATGCTGAAAACCCTTGTTTAAACCAACCTAACCTGATTCTGGTTTTAGCCTGGTCCAGCTGGTCTGGTTGCAAAATAATTTTGGGCACTTTTCGGCTTGTCAGGCCCTTAATCCATGAGCAGACAACCAGCTTAGGCTGGATAAAGATTTTTTTTTTTTTAGCAGGGATATCATATTTGTAAATTTACCATGGTAATACCATGGTATTCTTTGGTAGTCTGAAGTTTTTTTTACATGTTTTACAAGAAGTGGCACTCATGACGTGAAAAAGACAGACAACCATCAAAACGTCAGTCCACACTAAGACTATTTATGACAAACCACAGTTTTGGACATATATTTATGGCAAAACCTGCTGAAAACCCCCGGTTAACCTAGTTCTGGTCTTAGTCTGGTCCAGCTGGTCTGGTCTCAGATGAATTTTGGACATTTTTCAGCAAGTCAAGCCCTTTTACACCATGATCAGACAACCAGCTTAGGCTGAATAAAGCCATTTTTAAAAAATAAAGACTTTTTATGATAAACAAAGTTTTAGACATGTATTTATGGCAAAACCTGGTAAAAAAAACCCCTGCTTAAACCAGTTTAACCTGGTCCAGCTGGTCTGGTTTCAGATGAATTTTGGGCAGATGAATTTTTTTCAGATGCATTTTATCCAGCTTAGGCTGGATTTTTAGCAGAGCTCATATTTGTACATTTACCATGGTATTTTGTGGTATTCTGACGTTTTGACTTGGTTTTACAAGATAATTTGTCACAGCGAGCAAAAAAAGTGGCGCCCATGTCATGAACTTTTAAAAAAATCAACCGACAACTGTCAAAACGTCCGTCCCGCGCATACTTACACAGACAAAAATAAAAAATAGCACATAGGGTTGTGTTTCCTGAATGAACGACCCCCAAATTCCTAAGGATTTTGGTTTGTACCAATCAAAATACGGTAAGTCTACGTTAAAGTTAACGGCCGCTTTTCCGGCGGGACTGGAGTCTCTGAGCAGCAGAGGTGTGCGATGAATCAGACGCAGCGCTTTAGCGATATGCGTGTCTAAAATAAGCCTCCTCAGAATGTGTGATGAGTTTTTCTCAACTCCGAGATCTCACGCTATGCCACCTTTCCGCGTGTAAGAGCCTCCATCTGCCGCACAATCTTTCCACCGGCCCCGGAAAGCCACCTGACTGCTACGATTTACAGGCGCCAAGATCCTTCACATCGAGCCTGAAGCTTCACAGAAGGAAAAAGCCGCCGGAAAATTCAGCTGTCAGGGAAGTAAATCATTATGAATCAGGCTATGAAAACGGAATCGGCAGTAAGGCCGTATTGATTTTCTGTCTCAAGGTCTTGAAAGAGGATGGATGAGGAATTCACTTTTTTTATGGGTAGTTAAATTTAATCAAGGCCTTTCCAGGTTTAGGACACACGACGAGGATGTGTTGCTCGTGTCGGCCAGTAGAGGACTCTCTAACGGCGTCGAGCGCGTGCACGTAAGCACAAACAGATGGAAACGATACTTTATTGATCCCTGAAGGGAAATTCTGTGCAAAACGGCAGGAACATCAAATAAATACACAACTTTCAACAAACAGCACTAAACCTTACATAGAGTGCAGCCAATCGTGTCATATAGGGCCGTAAGTTTAACAGACAAGCATCCATCATTAACGCTTCACAATAAACGATACTAAACAAACGTATACAAAACAGTAGCAATACTTCGATAGCCTACTTTATATATTCAGTGGTTCTGAATGAATAGTGTTTATATGCCGTGGTACACAGCAAACATACATGCTTCAAGGAATGAACTGTTTATAACATGCAGATGTAGATTTAAATCTATTTTTGGATTTAATTCCTGACTTAAATACTTCTGTTATAGCGTCATGGTCTGCTGTTGTGCAAAAATCGGTGTTGTTTAACAATCCAGTCACACTTAAAATAATCCAGTCGCACATGTGTCTGTCTGCTCCGGCCTGTAACTCATCACTCACATGGTTGCCCGTGAAGGCCGTTTCTTTTTTAATTATTTATTTATTTTCACAGTGTATTTTAACGTGTACATTTTATTCAGCATCATTGTTCATACTTATTTATTTATTTATTTATGTAAAATTAGTCTCTGTAGCTAGTTTTGCACAAAAAAACAAAAACAAACAAACAGTAAACTAAAATGTAAAACGTTTTATTGAAGTCAATTTGGTTGTATGAATATTTTATGGGTTAAATCTTAAATCTGGCAGAAAAAAATAAAAAAGAACGAAAAAATGTGAACTTAAATGTAATCTATCTAAATGAACTGGTTTTATTGAAGTCAAAAATGTTTTTACTGTCGCTAAATCAACCTAAATAAATTAATTCATATCACCCAAACTAGTTTTTATAGGTTAACTCTGGTAGGAAAAAGAAATAAAGAAAGGTAACCTAAAATTTTAAATGTATTGAATGAAAAATATTATTATTATTATTATTATTATTATTGAAAAATATTTTTAATGTCAATAAATCAATCTAAATACATTAGATTCATACACCTAAAACTATTTTTATGGGTTAAATCTGTTAGAAAAAAAGAAAATAAATAAAGATAACCTAAAATGTAAAACACAACATCTAAATGAACTGGTTTTATTGAAGTCAAAAATATTTTTAATGTTAATAAATCAATCTAAATACATTAATTCATACATCTAAAACAATTTTTTATGGGTTAAATCTGTTAGAAAAAAAAAAAGAAAATAAATAAAGATAACCTAAAATGTAAAACACAACATCTAAATGAACTGGTTTTATTGAAGTCAAAAATATTTTTAATGTTAATAAATCAATCTAAATACATTAATTCATACATCTAAAACAATTTTTTATGGGTTAAATCTGTTAGAAAAAAAAAAAGAAAATAAATAAAGATAACCTAAAATGTAAAACACAACA
>VONZ01000613.1:0-22500 GCA_012976165.1 Labeo catla
AAATGTAGTTTAAATGCAGCTTCAAAGGACTCTAAACAATTTTTTTTTTTCTCTCTCTCAAAAAATAAAAATTTGTATACTTTTTAAGCACAAAAGCTTGTGTAGCACAGGTTCTGGCATGCACGTCACGCAGACCCAGTGTTTACAAAGCGAACGAAAGACTAAGAAAGTGCAAATAAGTCAAACGCTGTTTACAAACAAAAAGGTACAACGTGTTGGATGATTCTGAAGTTGTAGGAGAAAATATGATGGAGTTTTTTGCCATATTCCAACTTCTTTTAGCCGGAGTACACAGACGATGAACTTAGATGTGATTCATAGTAGTGATGGGAAGTTCGGATCATTTTACCGACTCAGACCTTTGAGTCTCATTTAGCAAAATGAAAGAATCTTTTTTCGAGTCATTTCATTAATTTTAGCAAAATCAGCGTCACGTGACAGCCCCATAAGATGAACGAATGACTCAAAAAACCCGAAGACTCGAAACAGGTGAACTAATTCCAGTACAGAACCTAATAGGATGACTCCCCGAGATGACTCGTTCTTAGCGAGACACTTTAAAGATTTTGTTTAAATGAACTTAATCGGTCACATCCCGCGCGGATAAGATTCGGTATTCAGAAGCACGCTAAAGTTTTGTGCCAAAGTATGATACACAAATTTTCAGCTCTCAAAAAAAAGACAGATCGTTTCGCTAGACAAGACCCTTCTTCCTCAGTTGGGATCATTTAGAGTCATTTGAAGCTGCATTTAAACTACATTTCAGAAGTTCAAAATCGGGGGCACAATTGAAGTCCATTACATGAAGAAATATCCTGAAATGCTTTCCTCAAAAAACAATTTCTTTACGACTGAAGACAGAAAGACATGAACATCTTGGATGACAAGGGGGTGAGTAAATTATTTGTAAATTGTTGTTTTGGAAGTGGACTTCTTTAAATTCAGCAATTACTCTTTACTTAGAACACATGTTAGGGTTCTTTGGAGATATAATGTTCTAACAAGCCTGCTAGATCAATTACCAAAGAAGAACGTCAAAATTATTCAGGAAAATACGATTTTATCTTATATTTAATTTATTATGAAAATGAGTACACCCTCCTGAAAGTTACTAAATAAAACTAAAAAAAAAAAAGAGCAGGAGAAATACAATGCTAGTGTCTCAGAGCCGGTAAAAGCTATGAAAAGAGTGACACTTTCTCTCACAGAGTACGACGTAGCCTGCAGAAGTGACATGCATGGTTGTTGTCACCACTAGAATTACCTACTGTACCCAAAGCAAAATAAACTCATTTAACCTCTTCCAAGGCTTATATTTACAAAATACAGACTTCTGGAAACCCATACTCTGGTCTCAAGAGACTAAGCCAATCATTTCAGATCCAAAAGCATCCAAAATGTTACAGTGTTGCTAGAGGAGGAGTACAGTGAGAAGTGCCTGGTTCCCACAGTGATATTTAGTGGGAGTAAAGCTCTTATTTAGCGATGTATGAGTGCTGAAGGTATGAGGGAGTTGTGCTTTATCAGTGCTGTCATGAATTCACACACCACTGTGTGATGTAATACAAAAACATGAAACAGAAGATGCTACCCTCTCCTCATTCCCTGCATTGTTGGGCATTTTTTCAACACGACAGTGAAGATATTCATTCTCTCAAGGTGAAAATTCTTCAGTGGACATGTATTTTACTCAATCTTAATACTCTTAAGCAGCAGTGGGAGATGAGCTGGACAACCCTCCCTATTAAAGACCATGGCATTTAAGGAGGTTGTCCTCTAGCAGTTAAAGAAGACAGATGTGGCATTCTGTCACAAACTTGTACACTCAGTGCCAAGAAGGGTCAGAACAGTATACTTAAAGTTCTGGTGGACATACTATGTACTAGTATATTATACATTTTCTGAATTAAATCTAGGGTGTACTCATTTCTGCAGTCCTTAATTTAAACAAAATTGGCTAATTTAGTTATTTTACAGAAAATATTGGCATATATTTTGTGTTTTTATTAAGTATATGTTTAATACATTTAAATTTTGCCATTTTTCCAGTAATTATTTTAGTGATCACCAAGAAAAAACATTGTTTATATTTATTCAGAGGGGGTGTACTCATGTATGCTGTGCACTATATATATATATATATATATATATATATATATATATATATATATATATATATCACATAGATAGATAGATAGATAGATAGGTAGTATATTAAAATCTTGAAATAAAAAAAGAGAAGTGAAAAGATGACAAATCAGGAAATTAGAATGATTTCTGAAGGATCATGTGACATTGAAGACTAGTGTAATGGCTGCTTAAAATGTAACCATCATAAGAATAAATTCCATTTTTAAATACATTTAAACTGAACATTTTACAATTTTAATAATCTTTTACAATATTACTGTTTTACTGTATTTTGATAAATGTAAATAAATGTAGTCTTGGTAAGCATTAAAGAAACCTCTTTCAAAGAGACACACACACAAAAAAAATCTTACTGACCCCAAAATTCTGTACTGTAAATTATAAATATGAAACATTACATGAGGGTTAGAGCATGCAACCACCCACCAAACACCAAGAATTCCCTAGCAACTACTCAAAACACACCAGCAACCACATAGTAACACAAAAAAAAAAAAAAACAACACAATCAGAAGCCTTAGCAATTTTGCACTGGACAGCAGCACTCACAATGTCTTTTACTGTCCCTTTTACTAGAAATGGACAACGTCCTGTTTATGTAGACTGGATGGGGTGAGAGGAACAGCCACACCCATCTCTCTCGTGTACATACTGTGAGTGTATGTGTTGGGGTGGTGGGGTTGGCACGAACACTGATTCACTGCCATAAACAGCTTGGCTGCCTGGAAAAGGCCACACCCTGTCTGCAGTCACATGACCCAAGGGAAGTAGGAAATCCCTTACACAATCTCAGAATCTCTCATAGCTCGCCGAAAAGACAGAAGCAAGGGAAAACGGGAGAGAAAGAGAGTGAGAGTGTGCAGTAATGGGGGGGGAATGAAGGGTGTTTTGGTCGGGAAGGGAAAAAACAGAAAAGAAAGCAAGCACGGTTCCATCAAAAGATTCCAAACGCAGAGAGTGTGTCTAGGAAGAGAGTGAGCTGTTTTTGCGTTCTTGTTATTTCATGAGCAACATGCTGAATTCAGTGAGGCGTCGAGCACAGATAGCGAGTGGCGTACCAAATCTTTGTTTAAACAACCAGGTCGGTAGAAAGCAATTAAACCCACCATTAGCAGAGCGTGGGTAGCAGGAGATATCATGCCACAGGAGCGCAAGTAAGAATAAAGACACAAATCAAACATAGAAGAGAAAGAGATAAATAAATAAAGGCAGCCAAAAGGTCTGGGGTGGAGGTGTAGTTGGAGGGGTGAGATGGATTGCATACAGGTGCAAACAAGGCAAAGGCGCCAACTGTTTCTCCAATGCTGAACTACACTCACCCTGTAAAACTGAGAAAAGAATTTGCTTTGCAGTCTAACACATCTTAACCATACACAATGTGTTAGAATTTCAGCAACATGTCATCTAAGATGTTCATGCATGTCTTTATTAGTCAAAAAGACATTAAGGTTAAGGAAAACATTCCAGGATTTTTCTCCAATATAGTGGACTTCAATGGGACCCAATGGGTTGAAGGTCCAAATTGCAGTTTCTATACAGCTTTAAAGGGCCCTACACGATCCCAGCCAAGAAATAGGTTTTATCTAGCAAAAGGATGGTTCACATATCTTTAAAAAATTTTTTTTTTTTTTTTTTTAAACGCAAATGCTCGTCTTGCACTAGCTCTGCGATGCGCATTTCGCAACTTCACGCATTAGGTTATCACGTTGGAAAGGTCACGTGTGGTTAGTTTTTCATCTGTGTACTTCGGTTCAAAAAGGTAGAGTAGAGCATCTCATTTCATTTTTTCCTCCAACTTCACAATCATCCGACACTGTTGTTTTACCTTTTTTTTGCGTATTCTTTGCACGTTCGCTTTGAAAACGCTAGGTGAGTACTTCCGCCTACGTCACAAACGACCTTTTCAACATGACTACATAATGCGTGAAATCAAGGTTGTTTTTTTTTTTGTTTTGTTTTTTTTTTTAAAGAAAATGACCAATCATTTCACTAGATAAGGTTTTTTTTTCCTCAAAAACCTTAATTTCTTTTCAACTGAAGACAGACAGACATCTTGGATGACATAAAAAATATGTACAAATATTAAAATTGTGTTACCAAGGTTGCATTTATTTGGTAAAAACAGTACTGTGAAACACTACGATTAAAAATAACAAAAACATAAAATATTAATCTTTTGCAACATTATGTCTTAATTTTTGATCAATTAAATGCATCCTTGCTAAATTAAAAAAAAAAAAAAAAAAAGACCAATACATTATTGCTATTTTATGCATCCCTAAATTAGATTTTAGGGTAGACAATTTTACCAGCCTTTATGCTGCAAAATTTAAACCCAGTGACTGACAATGGGGGGTCGGAGCTGTCTGACAAATGGCAAAGGAGTGAGATTAAAACCGGCAGAGGCAAGCTGTTCAGAGAGGCCAGAAATCCTAGTGGCACCCTACCTGACAAAACAGTGTTGCTCATCGCAGTCATGGCAAATTAGAACAAAAACTCTGAATAACACGGAAGCTCGTCACTTCATCACGTCACATCTGATGAGTCACGAGAATTTAACCTCATGCACCAGCTATGGACCTTGCAGACAAGTTAGTCTGTCATTTGCGAGAGAAGAAGGGCACATGCTGTGAAAAGAGAAACAAAATCATGCACAATCATTAGAAGCATTAGTGGTAATGAACCTTATTAAAACTACCATTACAGTCTGCAATGTGTTTTTCTGCTCCTGGAGCTACAAAAGCCCCTTCACCAGCCCTTGAGAAGAAGTCTACCCAGAATTCAAGGGTCTCTCGAAAGAAAATGTATTAATTTTCACAACAATAGCACACGAGCTCGACTAATAGGCTCTCACAAGATGGCAAACACTGTGGTCCTTTCTTGTTTTTCTCCTATACCCACAGACATAATACAACCTGAGCCACAGGTCCCCTCTGGATTCTCTGGCTGATGGAAGAACAAACAAGGTTGAATGACAGAAGAACAGGCCTCGAGAAAATGAACACCATTCTGCTGAGAGCAGGAGACTTGAGCCCATGTTTTGGGCACTTTTTGATATCACAGATGATGAGGACCTAGTCACACCGTCTGTGGCTGCTGGTGAGATGCTTTCCTTTGTAAATTAGCCACATAAGATGTACAAGAAAAGGGAAAAAGGAAGCAGAGGAGATCAGTCATGTTCATCAACTCCTCCCGGCACACAGTGCTGGCGTATCTTGCCAAATTCATGAGGCCTGTGACCTGCATCAGGCCTGGACGTGGGAGTTAGGTTTGTTTCAGAGGAAGCTAGTTATGAGGACAGAACGGGGTATTCCTCAGGGCAAGTACGCTCTGGAGCCGAGCATCAACATCTGACTATAATCCTATTGAATGAAATCAACTCTGTGATAACTTCAGTTCTTTCCACTCTGCTCCAGAGATAAGTTCTGAGGGTAAGAAATACTACATCTAAATCAAATAGAGAGTCAGTAGTGGTTGCTTCTGAGAACTGCGGGTTTTCTTTGGAGAGTAACAAATCTAAATTACTAAGAGGCGTTTTTAACCTTGAGCTCTGGACCGGCTCATATCGATCAATAGCAGAAAACGAATACCAGTCTTGGTGATTTCTTCCAAGAATTCCTCAACAGCTTCTGCTGACAGAGGAAAATAAAATAACTTTGCTTAAGAATGCATTGTATAGCTCCTCATATTTGGCCATTTTGAGAAAGCGGCATGGTCTGGGCAGTCAATGGGTAAACAGACAGTGTTTTGTATAAGAACATAGAGAACCATTCAAACGTCTAGGATCAAGTTTTGTTTGTTTGTTTGTTTTTTTTAAACTCTTTCCCCGCTACTGGTGTTAGGTAGGAGGTGCTATAATACATCTTCTGAAAGAGTATTGAACGTCTGGATAAAAACACGGCGAAGCAGCAGCAGAAACAAGCGATCGGATGTCTAAGCAGATGCATATGTAAAATATCATCAAACATCAATCATTATATAAATGAAAATTGCCTAATGTAACCAAATTAAATAGCGACCCAGGAAGTGGTATAGAACCGTGCAAGCCTTAGGGGTGTTGATGGAAGCGATCTGTTCTATGTTTCGATCATCGATCTGAATCTGATTCGGGCGTAGTCTTTGACAAAAAAAACACTTATCCATATTCAAGTGTTGATAAAAACTAAAAGCATAAAGCTTTAATGAAACGGACGTTTTTGTTTTTAAAGCAAAAGCTCCGATCTTTCCTTTTGCATATTGCACATTCAGACATTCATACAACAAAATATTCTGGGGGCCATGAAAATTGTGTGAAAATGATCAAAAATGCTGGCAGTGCTTGGCAAACTTTTATTTAAAAATGCTGCCGGGGAAAGGGTTCATATAATTTGATACTTTTTTGTAGGGATGCATTAAAATGATCAAAAGTGACAGTTAAGACATTTAATGTTACAAAAAAGATTTCTGTTTCAAATAAATGCTGTTAAGAAAAAAAAACTGTTCAGCACAACTGTTCTCAAAACTGATAAGAAGAAATTCAAAGTTTTTTGAGCATGATTCTTCATGTGACACACTAAAGACTGGAGTAACGGCTGCTGACCATTCGGCTTTGCCATGACAGAAATTAATTACATTTTAAAATATAATAACAGAAAAGAGCAGTGAAACAGCACTTCCCATAATATCAAAGATCTGTAACGCGTTTAGTCACAAATTTGAAAAAATAAACACAAAGATGGACATTAATAAACTGATTCCATTTGCAAACTCTCTGATTAACCATTTCTACATTAAGTATATATTTTTTTCTGCATTAAGCATGCATATTTAACCAAACATCAAATTGTGATTGTGACATGCCTTGATGCCTTTCAATCTTCCATATACCACTGCCTGCTCAGTTTTTCAGCTTTTGGACTAGAGTGCGGATCGGGCCGCATTTTTCTGTCCGAGCCCGGCCCGCGTCCGACTGAGCAGTAACCGAACCCGACCCGAGCCCGACAGGCATTAAGATATTTATGTCCGAGCCCGATCCCAGCCCGACACAGTTAAAATCTAATTTTTTTCTCATACTAATGACACATGCACTTTTTTTGTGTGGAAAGCCCGCTTTTATTAAGCAACTGTAGGAGAGCATCAGCGCACACAGGAAAAAGCGCCGTTATAACACAGGCGCACACACAAGAGGCTTTATCATATAGCCAATTGAAATTAAATAAACATAGCCCAACAAAAAATGGCCCAAGCTAACAGAACAAAATCAAACAATACAAAAATAACAAAACAAAAATAAAAATTAAATAATAACACAACAGGTTTTGTGGGCCTATCGATAACATTAACAGTGTCCCCAGCGATAACATTAACGTAACACAAATGCAGCCTATTGAAATGAAAATCACTCTTACCATTTTCCTCGAAAACTGTATAGGCTACTAAAGTGCAACATGGGATCTATTTACATAATCCATCCATCAAAGTTTAGGCTAATCTACTAAGCAGTTTTAAATTTTAAATGGTCAATGCCTTATCGCGCTGATGTGACCGAGCCCGACCCGAACCCGAGCATCCTTTCTAAATATCTGTCCGAACCCGGCCCGGCCCGTCGGGTACCGTCGGGCTCAGGTCGGGTATCCATCCTCTATTTTGGACGCAGCTAAAGCATCAGGCTTACCTGTCAAATCATCGTGAAATCTAAATGTGAGCTATTTTTAATCTCACCTCTAATTATTTGATGAAATGGTTAGCAGAAAAGGTGATAATTAGACACATTACGACTTACATAAGCGCTTCAGAACAACACTGAACCTTGAGAAAGATAAAAAATAAAAATAATCACAAGGATGGGTTTTAACGCTTTGCAAAATTGCTGGCATCCCAGCTATCAAATTAAAGCACTCATCTAAACGGTAAATGGACTAAACACTTACATTCCTTGTGATATTTTTAGAAAGCTTTTGGGTTTATGCATTAGAATGTTATGGAAACGGCCATGTAAATGTTCATGCAAAATGTTGAAAACACTGCTTTGCAATCGAGAATGTGGGGAAAAAAACCCCCATGGTGGTCCAACTTCTCTCCTGGTCAGTCACCAGCCCACCAACATTGATTTCCCACCCCCATGCCCTCTGAATACCAACAACATCAAACAAACCGAGAATAGTTGCACAGTGTGAACACTGCAGGGCAGCCGTCCCAAACCACTGCCTCTGCCCTGATCAGGTGTCTATTTGATAAATACTTCAGTCACTGAAGCTGAGAGAAGCAAATGAGCAAGGAGTACATGTGAAAAAGCAAAGCTCTGTACTGCAGAGAGTGGGGATCGTTTTTAACACCCCGTGACTGCTTAAGTCATTGTGAAACTTATTAACAACAGCGCTGTTACACCTCAGTCCATCATGTATACTGTTCTCCAGAAACATGAGCAAATGCTGGTCAAGTTTACCCAGAGCACAGGTCTCAACCTGGCTTCACCAGACCATCTGAAAATCCAAAATACAAACAAAAGTCAACAGATGGCCAGACCAGACAAAGCGAGTGGTGTCGGAGGTCTATCCCATTGTCGTCAGACTGATCAGATGTCAGTTCGAGAGTCAGGGGGCAACGGGAAGGAAGGGCAAAGGCAGACGTATCAGCTGTTCTGGAGTCATGGGAAGTTGGGCATATTCAGGGGCTGGATGTGAGCTATTAATAAAGTGATGATGAGTGTAAAGGGAGGGGATTCCTGAATTACTGACTGCACTGGGTTAGTTATAGCATGACTCATGGCAAATACTGGTGTCCGATTAGGCTCTGGACAACTAACGCTACATGAGCGTGCCAACATTTAATTTTTTATTTTTTTTTTCAACAAGTGTATGCATGCTACTCAGAAAATGTTTGACCTTTTAGATACATTTGCACTGCACACGGCTGTGGTCCACTACATATTTCTAGCATTAGACCGATTATCAGCCAATCCCATCTTGAGATTATCTATGTCAGCTTGTCTACTTGACTAATAGAAGTGCTATTCTGCTCATGTAATGTTTCCAAAAAAAGTAAATAAAAGTAATTAAGTGTGGAAAAAGTGTCCATTTAATTTGCAGTTATGCATAAGCTTCGTTTCAAATAATTAAAATGTTTCAAAGCATTTGAAACACTTACACAACTCATGCTCACTCATTTAAACTAAAATAAAGCAAAATTATAAAATAATTTATATATAACATCACTTTAACATTTTACTCAAGCTGGTCATTGTGTCTGAAATGCCACTCATTTTATACTAATTACAATATCATCTCTCAATGGGCATCTCTCAATTTTTTTTTAATTTCTGGGTTTGGAAACTTGCTCCAGCAACAAAAGAAATTCACTATTGTATTTCCGCAAATATATAAAAGTGGGGGAAAAAAATAGAAATTATTACAGCAGTCAGAAGAGAATAAAAAGTCAGTTTTACAGCTGCATTAGAAACCCCATCACAACAGTGTTTATTAGTTTGTCAATTTATGATGTTAACTGTGGAAATGCGACATAGCAGTCAGTGAAATAGGTCCATCATGCTGTTGTACAGACACTCAATATCTGATATTAAGTACAACAGCTCTCGTTTGCATAATACTGCTTGGACATCTGCCATTTGCCACCCTGCACTCTAGATATCAGTATTGGTTATTGAAAAACCCATATCAGTCCACCACTAATTATTAAAGAAGATAACTTCATAAATACAGAAGCATCAATAGCCCCTAATCGCCACACATGTCCAATAAATTGATAGCAGTAAAGATGCCATAATACTCAGTAAAGAGGATTAGTACTTTATACAAATATAGCACATTCCTCAAGATCTGAATCGTTCCCAACTTCGGTCACAGCAGATGTTACGACTGAAATAAAACAGCTGGGACTATGCTGACTGGAGATTACTGGTGCCGTCTTTTTGAGCCTTGCATTTTTTCTGGAGAATATTGTAATTAGTATAATAAATTGGTGGTGGCATTTGTGCACTTCTTAAACAAGACAGGCATGTTTAGGCATCCGCATCATGGGATTCTCTCAAAGTCGCCTGGAATGCCACACAACAAGTCTGGAATTGTATAGGAATTTCTGCAAGTACAAATGCGTGAGAGTGTTTGTTGTAAGAGTTCAGCTCTGCAGACCCTAACCAAAGACTGAAATCTAATTCCAGGCATTCCAGTCCCGTCTTGCAGTTCAGAAACCAGCCAAACACAAAGACAAGCGGACGTATGCTATTCCAAACTATCCATCAAAACAGGTCAAAGCACACAATGCACATTCCTGCAGTTCCATTGTGAGAATTTTTAAATTGCTACAAATCTGATGAGAAAAACTTTCCGCACACCAGCATGTTCTCTCTTCCTCTTCCTTCCCTCTTCTCTCCAGCCTGGGTTTTGTACCAAAGATTGTCAAAGACTGTTTGCTCTTGTGCCCGTCATTCCAAGCCACTCCCAAAAGACTGCGTGGGCCCAGCCTCCACAGAAATTATTCCATGCTGTCAGCCGGCAAGAAAGAGGGCGTGTTCAGGAAAGGAAGGAAGGAGGTGGGAAAATACTACCTACAGAGCAAGGGGAAAAAAAAGGGAGACGGGAAAAGGAAAAATTCCAAATGACTTTAGGGAAACTTAAATACATTGGAAAATAAACACCACCCTGCTCTCATGTGGGCGGTGAAGTGGTTGCATGATATTTCTTGTCTAAAGCCATATTTGTCAACCACCTCCATGCTAATGACATACTCCACAAGTTTAAACCCAATCCTAGAAAAAAAACAAAAAAAACAAAAAAAAACACGCAGCCGTGCGGATCGGCCATCCCAGTCACTTTTATTGAATTAACATCTTGTCACTCTTGTGACCTTTGTGTCGAGAGTGAACCTTCTTGATGTGTACTTGTTACAGAAAATTGACTGCCAGACGGACTGGATGAACTTCAGATTCATTAAACAAAAAACAATCAACGCACATGCTGACATTCACGTTGTGGAAGGGCTGAGCGGCAGTTGAGCTTTAAAATAAAATGCCACAACGAATGTTGCATAACCCCCTCGGCATCCCTGCTATCCCTTAACTGAACACACACACACACAAGCAAGCAACAAGCCTCAGCGAGAAGCAGAGATAAAAGGCGTCTAGCGCAAATGTTTAGTATATGATGAAATGAGAACTAAAACTGTTTACTAAGCATAGTGAAGCCTTCAGGAGCTATAGGATCTCAAACACCAGCTGATGGATGGCTTCCTGCATTTCAGGAAGTGTTCGAATACAAATTAGAGGCCAAACTCTTCGGTAATAGTACTGACAGATGACTTGCATGTTTCGCCAAAAAGGATAAATCAACATGACCTAGTTCGCAGTGTGGCACTTCTCCTAACAGCTTGACATTGCGCCATCTCACCTGAGTGACGACTAGGAGAGCTTTGAAGTGAAGTGCTTTGAAATGCAACATCAGATGTGAGGTTTCAGATTTTTTTAATTGCCGAGTTGTGTTAACGAGCAGCAGTGTTCACTGTGTGGTCTGTGCTCTTTTTATCAGGTAAAGGGTGAGGCCTTCAACAGGTAAGTCAGGTAATCAGAGTAAAATCATCACACTGGAATGACTTCCGGATACCTAAGTATGAGTTTGCATATGCTGTGTTAGCATGATTTATGGGGCTTTGAAAAAAAAAAAAAAATTAATTGAGGAACTGGGAGATAAATAGCAAACTAACCTCAAAACATGCACAACAGAAAGTAACAAATAAATGCTGAGAGTAAAGAACACACATGACCTTGTGAAACAGAAATACAAAATTAAACATTAATTAAAGCCTGAAATGAACAAACAAACGTCTACATCAGCGGCTCTCAACCAGGGGGCTCCAATTCTCAAGTGGAGTGGGGTTCTCAGTAACATGAATGCAAAATAAAATCATTAAAATAAGAAAAAAAAAAATAAAACCCACATAATTTTGTGATTTTTAGACCTGGAAAAGCCAAATTAATAATAAATGAATACAATCTTAAAGGAGAAGTCCACTTCCAGAACAACAATTTACAGATAATGTACTCACCCCCAGGATATTCATGTCTTTCTTTCGTTAGTCATAAAGAAATCATGTTTAAGGAAAACATTTCAGGTTTTTTCTCCATATAATGGACTGATATGGTGAAAATGCAGTTTAAATGCAGCTTTAAAGGGCTGTAAACAGTCCCAGCTGAGGAAGGGTCTTAAGGAACATTCGGTTATTTTCTGAAAATAAATAAATAAATATTGATTTATTATACTTTTTAACCTCAAATGCTTTTGTCTAGCACTGTGTGAACTCTGGTTCAGGACAGTTAGAGATGTCAAAAACTCCCATCTCATGTTCTCCTCCAACTCATCCAAAAAATCATCCTACATCGCTGCAAAAGTACTGACCCAGTGTTTACAAAGTGAACATGAAAAGATCACACACCCTTTACAAAAAAAGGGTAAAACAGCGATGTAGGACATTTTTGAAGTTGGAGAAGAAAATGAGATGGGAGTTTTTCGACAACTGTCTTAAACCGGAATACACAGAGTTCACGCAGAGCTAGACAAGACAAGGACAAAGACATTTGAGGTTAAAAAGTATATAAATTGCATTTTTTGTTTTTTTGTTTTTTTTGTTTTTTTTAGAAAATAACAGATTGTTTCCCTCTGTCATCCAAGATGTTCATGTCTTTTTCTTCAGCCATAAAGAAATTATTATGTTTGAGTTAAACAGGATTTTCTTGTGGATATGGATTTTCTCCATATAATGGACTGGTATGGTGCCCCAATTTTGAAGTTCCAAAATGCATTTTAAATGCGGCTTCAAATGATCCCAGATTCAGTTGTAAATGATCCCAGCTGAGGAAGAAGGGTCTTATCTAGTGAAACGATCAGTTATTTTCATAAAAATAATATAATTTATATACTTTTTAATGTCAAACGCTTGTCTTGTCTTGCTCTCCCTATACACAACTCTGTGTATTCTGGCTCAAGACAGTTAGGGTATGTCAAAAAACTCTGATATAGATTTTCTCCCTCAACTTCGAAATAGTCCTATATTGCTGTTCTAACTTTTTTGTTAAGGGTGTTTGATCTTCTTTGCATGTTCACTTTGCAAAGACTGGGTCAGAACTTCTGCAGTGATGTAGGATGAGTTTGAAATGATTTTTGAAGGTGAGGGAGAAAATACGATCAGAGTTTTTCCACCCCACCCTACCATTTTGAACCGGAGAACACAGATAAAGAATTAATCGCGCGTGAAATTTACAACGTGTTTATGTAATGCGTGATGTCATAGACGGGCGTCACAGAGCTAGTGCAAGAAAAGCATATGTGGTTAAAAAAAAAAAATTGGCAGATTGTTTAGCAAGATAAGACCCTTATTCCTCATCTGGGATTGTGTAGAGCCCTTTGAAGCTGCACTGAAACTCCAATTTGGACCTTCAACCCATTGATCCCCATTTAATTCCACTATATGGAGACAAATCCTGGAATGTTTTCCTCAAAAGCATTCATTTCTTTTCAACTGAAGAAAGAACGATATGAACATCTTGGATGACATGGGGTGAGTAAATTATCAGGAAATTTTTTGATTCTGGAAGTGAACGAATACTTTAATTCAAAGCTCATGGCTGTAAGAACAATTGTATTTGTTGTAACCGTTCAACTGGCCCCTGCCAGAGAACAAAATCTGGCTACTAACCTCCGGTGATCTGGGACCCCTGATACAAATCGTTTTCCAAATTTATCTGCCCAACATAAAAGTGATTATTTAGTAAAATAAGTTATCCAATATACAAACCAAACACAAATCACTACTATTTAGCACATAAACAGTGGAGTACACCAAAATCAGACCAGGAATTACAGACATTTTCTTCTAATTGCAGCCCAGTGTAACTTGCTGGTTATCACTGAAACACTGCCGAACAAATCCCAGAGTCATTATAATCACTTATTGTAGTCCAATAATGTTTTTTAATGAAGGCACTGATGCAACGTTTATAAAGGAGTCTTACTAATGGGCAAAACTGCTTCATAAGAGAGTGGGTGCTACGTTACCAGCGCTTAAATACAGTGTCATTATAGGAGTTGATGGCTAATACTGAATGACCAAAACAGTCCTAAGGCAACAATAATGCAGATGTTGCAGAAAACATTCACAATTATGAAAAAAAAAAATGCTATGAATCATGGAAAAAGATTACACAGCATCTTAATCATGACGCTCCATAGGGTTTTTCAAGAACTAAAATATTCCATTTGTGACACCTCAGCAGTTCCTTCTCTCTAACCGCGATGAAGAAACATTGTCTGCCTGGCCCAAACATGTGACATGCAAACCCAAAGGCTATATTCTTCCATCTATGAACATGCCGTCTCTCAATGCAGAGCAAGTTCAAGACCACTGCAGCTTGTGAAAATTATACCACCAGCAAAACATGTCTAAACACATTGCAACACTGCCTAGGATTTGTCTGTGCAATCAATGTGGCTCAGTTCACATCAACAGTTCTGCCAATAACTAGAATGAATGTCATGTGTTCTTGTCTGAAACCACCAACCCCCACCCCAACCTCTGCTCTCGCTCAACCCACCCTGCCTTCCAGTTTTTCTCCGCCGAGCTTCTCCGAATTCACTATGTCTGTTTAGGCCTGAGATGGATGGATGGAGTCTTGACAATGTCTACAGATGTCACATTCTATGCTTGTAAGTCCCATTTTGCTCTGGAGGGAAAAACTATCCGTACATACAGGGTTATCTTCACTGACTAGGCAGCTCCTGCTGAGGCTCCCTTTTATGCTACAAATTATTAGACAGCGACAGAGGCTTTTTAAACCAAATGTCAACGGCTGAGACACTCACAGACAGACACACACCCTTGTGACTTCTGTGCTTTTTGTTCCATTCAGCAGGCCTATCTACATAGAAATGCTCGAGTCTTGCTCTCAATGGACAACACCCTTAATGCAAACCCAACACCACACACAACTACAAAAAGCCTGCCACTCTATGAGAAGTCTAACACCATGACAGCTTCGGATCAAAACAAGATCTTTTCCTCTGAGGATCATCTCTACTGTGGATGGTCTTACAAACTGTCAAGAATGAAAACTGTGTGCTAGCGCTCTGACAATACAACCCCAGTGTATAAACTCAACACGAAAGCAGCGGTATATTCGGCTACAGTAACTTATTAGATTCTTACATTTTCTGAAGAAAATGTGTGAGTGGTATTTGATCTGCTTTATCCAACTGCTTCGAAAACTAGCAGCACATATCTCCCCAACAAACCTCAAGATTTTAAAAAAGATGATGCTGTTTATTTTCCAAACACTGTGGTTAATTATTTTTAACAGAGCAGGGTCAACTGAATGGAAAGTTAACAGACTAATGTTTTTCTTCAATGTCTGCCTTACCAAAAATCACTGATGTTCTTGAAAGTCTTTTCTTTTTACATTTGTAATAGCGCACACATATTTTAAAAAGCACTGCCTGCCTTTAACTGAAAGGACTGCTTGATGTGATGGCTTAGCAACTGAACAGTTTTACAATAGCTGTCAAAGCCTGGTCTGTTTTGATATAGTGAAGGCCCTTCACTTTGTCATGAGGAGATGCACTCTAGTGGCGCCTGAGAGGGAGGAGGTCAACAGTTGCCACATCTGATCTGTTGTCTCTCTCGCTTCGTCACGACTTGGGATTGAGCCGCAGGGAGCTTCAAAAAGACCTTAAGCTTGTTCAGTTGAAGGCCAGCTGCAGCCTGTGAGCTTCCATCCATCTCAGGGTTTGTCTTTGACATCTGCAGGGAAATTGGCTGATATAAGGCTTGACCACAGAGGCGCACCCAATGTCAGCCAATGACCCTGTAGGAAATTCAATTCAAAGGAGTCCATCTTCTGGCAGACGTTCTGTTACACTGCATAAAATCAAACTCTGAGCTGCATGAAACATGTATCATTTGCACTACAATGAATTGGAAATGGTTTCCACAAATTCAGCTGCTCAGATGTCTGAAATAAACCATGTGGTTGAGAACAAGGCACCTTTTTCTCCAGAGACGCACAAATGCATGTCACAAGATGCTAGCATATGCAAAGTCTGACCACTTAGCAACTTATGCACAAACACAGAACATTTGGGAACCATAATAGATTTTTTTTTTTTTAAATGGGGTAATGGAATTTCTTGTAAAGCCCCTTTTTTTCAGTGGCGATGAGGACTGAAAAAACACAGAAATTCTTGTCCAACACTAGGCGTATCTTACCACATTCTCCTATGCTGCTTGTCACACACAAAACCACATTAACAACCGGCCTCGCGCAGCAGTGGAAAAAGTTGGGAAGGAGAACGCGATCTACAAAGGCTCCTTCTTCCACTCCTCTCTGACTTGGGACTCACATGGTCGCATTTCATTCCTTACTACAGCCTGTCTCGAATACTGAGAGTTCTTGTGTGGGGAGTTAGCATGTGGGTTTCGGAAACTTGTGCATTTGTGACCCATTTTACCCTCCCTGTGCTGTCCACAACCTCCACATTCACTACCAAGCCATGAATATATTGGGTGTGTCGCAGTGAATGGAACAACATCACGACAGTTTCCACCCGTGACAGAGCTAAGATAGATGCAAAACTTCCCTTAATGCCACGAGAGGAAAGCGGCTAATCACATGATGAAAGAAAAAAAAAAAAATAAAAACATTCCATTTATCACTCAGTTTTGGAAAAAAAAAAAACTGTTACTGTGGAGATTACCTATCAGCGACATGTCAAACAATAAGGTTTCAAAGGAAAATGTCTTCTGTAAACACTGAAAAGAACAATGTGTGTATGCCACACCCTCATCCACTAACCAAACAAGCTATTCCATCTCTGTGAGAAACATGATGTGGAAACGTACGTCACTGTCAGGCAGGTAAAAAGGCATGACACAGTATTTTGCATCCATCATAAAGAACAGCATGAGATCAACAAAATAGTCTCACACAATTCTGCTTTTGATGACACAGACAGATATCAAAATTTCACACACCTGAGGATAGTCAGATTAGAGCCATAGTGTATTTTCACAGGCCATTTCATTAAAAAAAAAAAAAAAGATACGTACTATGAAAACAGTGACTTTAGAATGAAAACTTTCCAGTCAAAAACTGCTTTTAAATTAAAGACATACTTCCTGTATGTAGCACCTGCAGCTCATATCCTTCAGAAGAATCCCAACATTTTGTTAAACAATTTTAAGTTCCTCATCATTTTTACATTCACATTTCAAGCATTATGATTCTGTCACTCAGAAGGTAAGGAAAAACTAAAATATAACTATTTTTGGCACAGAAAGCTTCACTAACACTCTAAGTGGACCTCAGGGAAAAACAATTAAGTCATAAAAAATGCATGATATGACCTCTTTGCTATGTTATACAGCATAACTGCTTTGTTAACGAGAGGCTAGGTTAGGACAGGCCGCTTCTGTCATCAACAAGCTGCACTGGTCAGCAGGTGGCCTTTAGTTCACACAGATCCCAACACCGTAACCCCGCAAAAGAGATCAGGGAGGGCCTCGATAGGAGGCATCATGCCCAAGAGTTTCCCACTTGGCACGATGCCCAGCAACTAAATTAGAACCGTGCCTCTGCCAGGCACCTCTGAGGCACAAACAACTACAACCAACTAAAGCATGGCAAAGAACAGCAACACAAAAAATATGAGTAAAACTCTGTAAACAACATTTTGTTGTCATACAGAGGACACAGAAATGCAAAGATTTATAAAAAGCATATATGATGCAAGGACAAGCAAGCTTTTCTAATATCCAGGACCACCCAGTCGGGTTTGTTCCACATTTTTTTTTAACAATTATTATCCTCTTTATGGCATCCGTTAGCGATTATACACTACTGACTGGCTTCATACAAGCATCAATCATTTGAATTTTGAATGCAAAATTTAAAAAAAAAAAAAATAAATATTTTCCACTTGACATTTATTGAAGTACCTAATGATAAGTGTTTTCTGCCATATCACAAGTCAAAAAGCTATACAGGTAGTCAACCCGCAAGACTGTTTATTCCAAAGTACCTCAATCGTTTCGGTAGTTTAGCGCTCTCTCACCCTTGTCTTTTAAAACATTTAATTAGGAATCTGACAGTATCTGTTTAATGGGTCTGTCACACCGTCTGAGACATTAATCCCTTTCACCCCACTTCTCTCTCTTCATCTGCATCTCGTTCTCACTGCCTCACAACGATATCTGACAGCTTTCATCTTTCAGATGAAGGCGGGGGGAAAGTGATGGTCAGAAAAGGCCAGAGACAGATACCTCATTGAGATGAAACAGCTGATGAGGTAGTTAAATCTTGAGGAATGGGTTTGTAATGGTGGATGAGCACATGCTTATCATTTCCCTGTTTTCTGTTTGCTAGCAGCTTTGATTACAACACAGGCAGCACATAAAGTGACTCACTCTTAATGCAAATGTAATTAAATATGGGCCAATAATAACCAAGAACAAGTTATGACAGTTGCCACATCAGTTTTGGGCCTGCGTTTACAGACAGCATAAGTACACAAAGTGCCTTTGGCTCTTTGGCTTTCATTTGCCCTTGAAGAGTGTTACCTCTGAGGCTCTTGCTCATCTGTGGCTGTTGGTACAGATGGCCATATCACCCACTACCAAAGACTAATACCCTATTCAATTAGGACATCCTCTTCCCTAAATATACCACAAGTGGGAACATGATGCGTTTCAAAACGACACGCTGAATGCAATCTCTGTAAGCTGCCCTGGTTGGGAATTCTCTCTACATGGCTTTGTCATTGCTGTCTTGTTCTTTTTTTTTTTTTTATGTAATTTTTTCCCATTCGATCTTCCACCCAGGCTCAAGTTATTGACTATGCCGCCCACCATGGCCCACAGTACAAGGCCAGCAGTGGAGGTTGATCGTGGGACCTGTCGATTGACTCTAACAGTTGCGCGGGGAGACATCAGTGATTGTTATGTAACTGCCATTGCTGCGTGGGCTGCAGGAGCAGCGCTATCATTCTGATAAAGCCAGGAAGGCTGCTGTCTCATTGAGCTAAGCCCAGTTTCTCTTGCTGAATTATAAGAAATAGCACCAGTAAAACAGAATATTATGAAAAGGTGCATTTGATCTAATAATGTTCAAGTATATACTGCCTTTGGAGGCACTTCTTCGCTTGGAGTGCAAAACAGGTCCTGAAAACTTGCTTCGCTGCTTTGTGTGTCTCCAATTTTGCTTTTATGCTAAACGGCTGATAACACTGTAAAAAACACAGCAGCGGCATTTTACACTACAGGCTTAACAAAACCATGAGAAGACAATATTCACATGGCAATACATCAGGTTATAGGAGTGGAACAAACTATTGCATAAATGACAACAGACAACAGATTGTTCACCCAAAAATGAAAATTCTGTCATTAATTATTTACCCTCATGTCATGCGAAACCTGTAAGACATAAATTAAGATATTTTTGATGAAAGAATTTCTGACCCTGCGTAGGCATCAACACAACTGACACATTCAAGGCCAAGAAAGGTACTCAAACACCAGGACATCATTAAAATAGTCCATGTAACATCAGTGGCTCAACCATAATTTTTTTAAGCTACAAGAATACTTTTGTTGCACAAAAAAAACGCACAAAAGGTATTCTCATAGCTTCATAACATGGTGGAACCACTGATGTCACGTGGACTATTTTAACAATGCCCTTAGTACCTTTTTGGGCCTTAAACATGTCAGTTGCGTTGCTGCCTATGCAGGGTCAGAAAGGTCTACAATTACAACATAAATATCTTAATTTGTGCTCCGAAGATGAATGAAGGTCTTACGGGTTTGGAACGACACAAGTTCGAGTAATTAATGACAGAATTTTGAACTTTAAACACAGTTTTTTTTTAAAAATCTACTACTATACGCTACAAAGATGATACACATTATACAAAAATGGGTTCAGCTAAAATATGCTCAATCCCAAAAATTAAAGTACGAAAATTTATTTAATTTGAAACTGAATTGTTTTCCTTCCAAAAATAAACTGAATGCATTGTGCATCCTAAAACAAAATTCTAAAATTGTGTGTGATTTTAAATCAATAAAATTTCACTTATGCTTACAAAGGCTGCATTTAAAATTACAAACAGTAATATGATGAAACATTATTACAGTTGAAAATATTTATAATATATTTAGAATATAACAATTAGACATTCATTTTTTTTTATGACAGAACTGAATTTTCAGCATCCATTCGTGTCACGTCTTTTGTGTCACATGATCCTTCAGAAATTGGTGATTGGTGATTGGTGATTGCTTTTGGTGATATTTGGTCATTATCAATGTTGAAAACAGTTGTGCTGCCTAATATTTTTTGATGAATAAAAAGTTAGGAATGACAATTATTTGAAAATTTTGCAACAAATCAAATGTGACAAAGACATTTTCTTTACTGTTACATTCGATCAACAGAATACATCCTTGCTAGGGATGTAATGACATAAAAATCTCACGATATGATAATACTGCTGTATGAAGTCCACAATATGATATTTATTGCGATATTTAAAAAAAAACCAAAAAGATCGTTTTGCTAGATAAGATCCTTCTTCCTCAGCTGGGATCATGTAGAGCCCTTTGAGGCTGCATTTAAACTACTTTTTGGAAGTTCAAAATCAGGGGCACAACTGAAGTCCATTATATGAAGAAAAATCCTGAAATGCTTTCCTCAAAAAAACATAATTTCTTTACGAGTGAAGAAAGAAAGACATGAACATCTTGGATGACAAGGGGGTGAGTAAATTATTTGTGAATTGTTGTTCTGGAAGTGGACTTCTCCTTTAAAGACCTTTTATGTTATAAGAAGAAGTCTAATTATATTTTAAAAACTTTTTGCCCGGAAGACCTATCGTTTCGTATCGCCATGTGACCACAATAATGTCGAGACAATTTTACTATCACAATACTAATAATATCGTTACGTCCCTAATTCTTGCTGAAAAAAAAAAAAACAAAAAAAAAAAAACTAGTTTAATAAAAAAAAAGAAAAAAAGAGACTGCACCAGAGACTGACACCAAACTTTAACATGCAATGTGTCTGCAATCTGTCTTAACATTCAAGAGATTTCACAAAGTCTGTAAGGTGAGGTTGCATGGTCTGACTTGATCAGGCAGACTTCACCAGGCAAGTATGACAACCACTTTGCTATGTAATGCAGTACCTACACAAACAGCCAATATGTTGCACTGTGATTACATTCAGAACAGAGGCAGAGCCTGGAAACTCATCCTCTATGGAAACCCACATAGGTACCCAGTAATGGTATCTGTCATGTACACAAACACACACTTAAAGACACACACTCACTTTGCTTACTTGCTAATGTTGATGCAACTGCAAACACAGTTAAAGACTGTTGAATCACCAGCAATCACGAACACTCAAACAACATTGTACACACAAACACCCCTGGTATTGCATTAAACATCACACAGAAGTGGGAGGGTGAAAGATAAATAGAAACAGAAAAGAAGAGGGAGGGAAAGAGAGTAATGCAGTGAGTAAATGAATGCAAGAGGGAAAAAAAAAACGAGATGGAGAATACATCTTCAGACTCCAGCTAGTTTGAGAGTGGGTGATTTGGGGCGGGAGGTGAAACTATCCTCCACTAGCTCCCAGTGATGATAACACAAGTGTTGAAGCTCGCTGTGATTGGAACGTACAAATAAAAAAGCATGTTTGTTTTTCCAGACGAATGAGTATGAGCATCTGTTACAGGGAGGCCCCTCTTTTTATCTCAGTCAGCTGAGATCTTTCGCCTGTCACTGCATGCCGGGCAACCTCACATCCACAAGCATACACGCTCCACGGAACCCCACCGCTAATGCAAAATTATTTTTTTATGCATTTATTTGTACATTCACCATTTCCCCCAAGCTGAGCCAATGTGACTCGCGGCATCCCTGCAAGGTCGTTGGTCGCGCTGTTCTGTCGCCAAACCAGAGCATGCATGCCACACTGTCTGACAGGGGAGAGGAAAACAACACGGAGATGCTAAGAATCACCTGACCTCTGTAATCATTACACTGCCACACTTAACCCTGGTACAAATGTTCTCCTATTTAGCAGTGCTAATGTCCTAAATACAAGCAAACTACAGGGAAAACAACGCAAAAGAAATTTTAGTAACACACTGCTGGCAGAGAATGAAAAAGCAGCTTGCAGGAAACAACTTTTTTGACTCAAGACAACGTTAATGTGTAATAGAAGGGCAACTGAGCGTCTGCTCTAATTGTACAAA
Source organism: Labeo catla (assembly GCA_012976165.1). Taxonomy (NCBI): domain Eukaryota; kingdom Metazoa; phylum Chordata; class Actinopteri; order Cypriniformes; family Cyprinidae; genus Labeo; species Labeo catla. The sequence continues at coordinate 22,452 of VONZ01000613.1, forward strand.
AACAGTTAAGGAAAAAAAATGGTTCTTTCTATATTTCTCTGGCAAAGAT